>JAYEPQ010000002.1:75511389-75828889 GCA_036321105.1 Dracaena cambodiana | reverse complement strand
GAGCCGTTTCTAAGCTTCGCAACTGCAGAATCAGCACTGATCCTTGCATCAGTAGACCAGAACTGAGCTCTAGTGATTCAAAGAAGCTTCAGTGGGTTCTTAGACCTTCTCAAGAGTTGGATAGGTCCCACAACTCCATGGCTAAAGGTGTTGATCTCAGGGAATATCTGTCCAAGAAGAGAGGTATAGACCAACTTCAAGCTGAACCTGTCTGTCATTGCCAGCAGCTTATGACAGCAGTATCTGCTATGATGGACAACTGTGGCTGCAGCAAGAGCAGGGTATCAGTGTTCGATCGATTAACTGAGTCGGACAAGAATCCTATTAAGAGGACAAAGACCGCTTCTCTAAAAGAATGGAGAGCTGTAACCTCCAATATGGTGGGAAAAGGAAATAAGGTTATAGAGACGGATGATGATTCAGAATCGAGCGATGAAGAAGCTCATCATGTCACTAGACTGAAATCAGGAGCCGTCCCGTCTCGAAATTATAAGAAGCTTATAAGAGGTTCTTATGATGATGACAGCGATAATTCAGCTATAGCTTCACCGCCATCCTCTACGTCATCTCGACTACAAAAATCAGCATCGCACATGGCAGATAAGTCTGACGATATCAATCAGAGATTTGAAGTTCAAGAAAGACTGATTCGAGAGCAACAAAAGACGATTGAAGATCTTAAGGTGATACTCTCAAAATTTGTTGAAGATAATGCCAAAAAGGGCAAAGAAACTCTGTACGAAGAGGAAAAAGAGGAAAAAGCCCACTCGATGCACGAGGACTAGGATAGATTCTCTTTTCATGATCCACATGGAGAGAAAATAGAAAAATTACAAAGTCAACTCGAAGCGCTGATGCGTAAAAAGGAGTTGAAAGAGGCAGGGGTCTTAAGACCGTATCCTCCTGAATGGGATATGATACCATACCCTTAGAAGTATAAGCCGCTCAAATTAGAGTCATATGACGGGAAGGGATCGTCCAGTCAACATATATATTACTTCTTATCCCAAGCTGGACATTTGATGGGCAATGACCCGATTATGACCAAAGAATTCGCAAGTACTTTGCGAGGGCTTGCTTTTACTTAGTTTATGCAGCTGCCCCCAGGTACTATTAATACCTGGTTAGATGTTGAGAAGTTATTTCTCTCACGTTTCTTCGAGGATGATACCAAAATTATGGTTCATTCCCTCCTTGCAACGAAACAAGGGGAACAAGAGACGGTAAAAGATTTTATAGAAAGGTTCCGAGAGAAGTCCGTGCATTGCAAACACGGAATGGTCCAGGAAACTCTAGTCGAGACTTGTCGACATAATCTAAAGACTAACGTACTCCTAAAAATGGGGGCCGTAGAGTCTAAAACATGGAGGGGTTTGCTCAAATAAGGAGAGCAAGCTGAGGACTTGATTCGTCGAGTTGAAGAATCTCGTGGATCAAAAAGTACTAGGGGTAATAAGCCATATACCCAAAATAGCAGCAATAAGAATAAAGGAAAAGCGGTGATGACATCAGAAGCTGCTCCTCAGAAGACAAACCCTCCACCAAAGCCGAAACCCCAAAATCAGCAGGGCACAAAGCAAAATAGACCTCAGCAGGAGAGAAATTATACTTTCAAGGCGGAACAGATGCCTATCCTCTTTCACCTGCTCCAGAAGAAGGGAATGCTAAAACTTCCGGAGAATAGAAAACCGGAGGACGCTGGTAAGACCAACGACCCCAATTATTGTCTCTATCACCGAAATGTTGTGCATTCTACTAGGAATTGTTACCCCCTTAAGAACAGAATCCAAGCACTAATAGAAGCTGGAGTTCTGACGCTTAAGGAAGAGTAGAAGGTCACTGCCAATATGGCAACCATAGTGGTTGGAACCCATGAGTTCCCCGCAGGAGTGACCCCAATCCCAAAGGGTAAGATGGTTACAAAGAACCTTGATTCTCACAACAAAGCCCAAGAAGGACTTGTCCCCGTGACAACCCAAAAGGGGGAAGTTATGTGGGTTCACCCCGATTTGCTAGAGGATGAGCAGTGGACTACTGCAGGGGGTCAAGGGAAGAAGCAGACTGTTAATGCCATTTCCGCAGAAATAAAGGAAGAATATATAGCTTCAGGAGCCTTCACAGATACTGAAGAAGAGCCCGAAACTATGGCCACTCATCAAGATAGGGCAGGTCCTTCCGGTACTCGATCTGTAAAGACATATCTTAAGGACTACACTAGAGTAGATCCGAAAGACATATATACGGAACTTGCAAAACTCGCGAAGCAGAAAGAACTTCGTTTCCAGAAAAATCCTACTAGAGATGAAGGAGCCAAGGAGACTACCTTCAAATTTGACATAATTGCCCAGCTGGCTAACATTCCAGCACGAGTAACGCTTTATGAATTGTTGATATTATCAAAATCAACACGTGAAGCGTTAAGAGAGACCTTGGCAGACTTTGAGTCATTCTTAGCTCAGATTGTCAAGCCAGCCGAAGACAAACAGGATTCTTGCCCCCGCTGTCACCAAGTGAGGAGGCAGGTCCCACAAATTATCTTCTCTCCAGAAGATATGCAGGTGAGGAATATAAAGCATAACAGGCCTTTATATTTCACCGGATATGTTGGATCCACAAAGGTGGACCGAATTCAAATTGATCCGGGTTCTGCACTAAGTGTCGTGCCCAGAAGGTTGATGCAGCTGTTAGGGATTTTCCTCCACCGTCTGACACCAACCAATACAACAATATATGGGTTTAATGCCAATAATAGCCGTCCCCTCGGAAAAATCTGACTCCGATGTCAGATCGGGGATTTGAGGACGGAGGCTACATGCTACGTTATTGATGCAAATACCTCCTACAACATTTTATTGGGACGACCTTGGATCCATGCTTACATGATAGTCCCGTCGACTCTCCACCAATGCATGAAGTATTGCGATGAAGAAGGAGAATTCCGGACACTGAATGCGGATAAACAACCATTCAAAGGGCTGGAAAATTACTTCACAGATACTGCACTTTATAAACCAGCCCATGAAGTCTCCAATGACGAGCCTAGCAAGCTTCAAAAGCCCGATGACAGTGGCAATGAAGCCGACACTGAATACGAGCTTCCTGGAGAAGACGATGGGGGTAATTATGAAATCAACCCTCACCTAGATTTTAGTTTGAATCTTGATGATAATATAACCAATGAATAGAGAGTGAATGGGTTATTAATGAAAATATGAAGCTAGTCTACGAGCATGCTGTAGCTACTGAGTCTGAACCCTCTTGTACTTCCACTGAAATGGATGACCTATCCGAACTTGAAGTTCTGGCGGTATATCATTTGCCACTTGGTCATCCCTCCTCTCTCGGTCTAAAATAGGTGAGGAAAAAGGTCACTACTTCGAAGTGCCTCCTCGACGAGATTCCCAAAAGCCGATTATGTTCGGCAGGGTAATTACGTCACCCCGACGAAGACAAAGCAGTGAAAGTGATGAACAAACATCACCCCAATTTCACCTGTACGAACAAAAATCCCGGTAAATGATGGAGAAGATGGGTTATAATTTTACCCAGAAACCGGGATTAAATTTTGGGAAAAGGCGACGGAATCTTATACCCTCGTTCAGACCAAGAGGAAAGAGCCCTGATTATTATCAGAAGACTCGCAGGGGGTTGGGCTATGTATCTACTCCTCCCTCATCACCATCCGGACAAGAAGAAAGTTCTTCGGCCGATGATGTATCACCTCCGCAGGATCATGACTCGGATCAAAGTACCGGCGCCTGGTTTCAGTCCTTGACGGCCAATATGGTTTCAGCCGCACCAGAAAGCGACGAGGAACCAATTGATGTTCAGGATGATTCTTGGGCTAAGCATATGGACACTCTCTGGGACATCCGCTTTGAGCAGCGTGACCCGCCCGCAGAAGATAAATTGGTTCAAATTAACATGGGAACGGAAGAAAACCCGAAACCCGACACGCTAACCCCATTGGAAAAGGAGGAACTTATATCTCTTATTAAAGAGTATATAGACGTGTTCGCATGGAATTATGAAGACATGCCTGGGCTTGACCCACAAATGAAGACATGCCTGGGCTTGACCCACAAATTGCCACACACCGGTTAAATATAAAAGAAGACGCCAAACCTGTTAAACAACAATAAAGACGTTTTCAACCGGAATTGATGGAGGCAATAGTTGCTGAGGTCAGCAAACTCATAAAATCCGGATTTATCCGAGAAGAGCAACACCCCGATTGGGTTGCTAACATAGTACCAATTCGAAAGAAGAATGGCAAAATCCGGATATGCATCGATTTTCGAGATCTGAACGCTGCATGTCCTAAGGATGAATTTTCACTTCCCATCACCGACGTGATAATTGATAATACTTGCGGTTATGAGAGGATGTCCTTTATGGATGGCTTCTCAGAATATAACCAGATCAAAATGCACCCAGATGATGAAAAGCATACAGCTTTCAGAACGCCGCTGGGGGTATACTGCTATACGGTGATGCCGTTCGGATTAAAGAATGCTGGTGCCACTTACCAACGAGCAATGAGTGTCATATTCAAAGAACACTTGCACAAAACGGTAGAGTGCTATGTGAATGACTTAGCAGTCAAAAACAAGAACAAAGAAGATCATCTTCATGATTTAAGAACGGTCTTCGATCTTATGCGGAAACATCATCTGAAGATGAATCCCACTAAGTCATTTATGGGGGTGTCCAGGGGGAAATTCCTTGGGTTCATAATAACATCAAAAGGAATTTTCCTCGACCCTGAAAAGGTAAAAGCAATTAGCGAGATGCCGCCACCCCGCAGTCTTAAAGAGTTGAGGGGATTACAAGGAAAGCTCGTCTATATTCGACGCTTCATTTCCAACCTATCTGGACGATGCCAGCCATTCTCTCGACTTATGAAGAAGGGGATTTCTTTTGTATGGGATGAGGCATGTCAACAGGCCTTTGATGACCTTAAAGAATACCTCACCAAACCTCCCGTTCTTATAGCACCGGTCCCTGGACAGCCCTTCCTTATATATGTAAGGGCCATGGATAATACTTTAGGAGCATTACTTGCTCAATATAATGAGCACGGACATGAACATGCCCCCTATTATTTAAGCAGGACAATGATCGGGGCCGAACAACGGTATACCCCGATTGAAAAAGAATGTTTAGCCCTAGTGTTCGCTGTTCAGAAAATGCGACACTATCTTTTAGGGCAAACGATTCATGTCATATCACGGGTTAATCCTCTGAAAATTCTGATGATGAAACCGGGATCCTTAAATGGCCGATTAGCAAAATGGGCTCTGCTACTGTCACCCTATGATGTACACTTTGTTCCTCAAAAAGCAATGAAGGGACAGGCAATTGCCGATTTCTTAGCAGACCATCCAATCTGGTCTAATCCCAAACAGACGTCAGAGATTAACACAGTTAGCAAGGAACAACCATGGCAGATATTCTTTGATGATGCTGCCAGACAATCTGCTGCTGGATGGGGGTTGTGCTGATATCCCCACATAAATATATATTACCTAACGGTTACTCATTAACAGAACCGTACACAAATAATGTGGAGGAATACAACGCACTAATTATCGGCCTAGAAATGGCTCTGCAACTGGGGGTGAATTATTTAGAGGCATATGGAGACTCTAAACTCATCGTCAATCAGATGACAGGCGAGTATGAAGTTAGACATGAAGCCCTCATCCCCTATCATCAGCTAGCCATTGAACTAGCAGGCTACTTTGAGCAATTTTACATCTCTCATATATCTTGGAATGAGAATGTATATGCAGATGCCCTTGCCGCGTTAGCAGCAATATTGGCGATCCCGTCAGGTGAGGCTAAAAGCATCACCATTGGAAGCAGAGAACTCCTCCACCCAGATACGATTTTTCAAACCAAAGAGGTGTGCCAGACAGGCTTGACCCTGGAGCCCCGCGATTAGCGATTTCCGTTGGTAGATTACGCCCTACATGGAATATTACCAGAAGATCCAAAGGAAGCCACCTCGATAAAGAGGAAGACCCAGAGATTCTATTATGACCATAAGCTTCAGACTTTATATAGAAAGTCGAGAGATGGTCTGCTGCTACGCTGCATATCAAAAGCAGAAGCAGATGAAGTGCTGAGGGAAACACATGATGGAGTATGTGGAGCTCATCAGCCCGGTCCAAAACTCGGAGATAGCATAAAAAGGCTGGGATACTACTGGCCGAATATGATCACGGAAGCAATGGCATACGCTAAACGGTGCCATACATGCCAAGTTCATGCCAATTTTATTCATCAACCCCCAGAATACTTGTACAATATTGTTGCTAGTTGGCAATTTGAGGCATGGGGAATGGACATTGTGGGGCCTATAACTCCCCCGTCGTCCAGAGGACATCGGTTTTTTCTTGCAATAACCGATTATTTTTCAAAATGGGCCAAAGCCGTGCCCATGAGAGAGGCAAAAACGACATATGTGATTAAATTCATCAAGCATCATGTCATTTACCGATTTGGCGTCCCCCGACAGTTTATTCATGATAATGGTCCGCAATTCATCAGTCAGGGATTCTCCAGGTTCCACAATAAATTCAGAATCAAAGATATTGCTTCAACGCCATATAACCCTGCAGCAAATGGGTTGAACGAAGCCTTTAATAAGACGATTATTAAACTTCTTCGGAAGTTCGTCTCTTCCAACAAACGAGACTGGGATGAAAAGCTGGGAGAATATTTGTGGGCTTATCGCACCACTGTTCGTACCCCTACAAAAACTACCCCATTCTCTTTGGTTTATGGAAGTGAGGCCGTCTCGCCTTTCGAAATCCAGATTCCTTCATTAAGAGTGGCCTTAGCCACCAAGATGACGACAGAAGAGCGTCATCAACAAAGATTGAAAGAATTAGAGGCATTGAATAAAAAACGTCTCAGGGCTCAACAACAAATTGAGCTGTATCAAGCCCGAATCTCACAAACGTTCAATTAGAACGTTAAACCAAGGACCTTTAAACAAGGAGACTTGGTCCTGGCTGTTAAAAGACCAATGGTTCTAACCCACAAAACTAAGGGTAAATTTGAACCCAAGTGGGAAGGACCGTTCATTGTGGAGACTGTATACTCCAGTGGAGCCTATCGCTCAATGAATCAGAATGGCGACAGGATGATGATGCCGATCAATAGCAAATTTCTAAATAAATACTATGCTTAATATCCCTGGAAGTACGCCCTCCAGTCTTCTTCTTAGGCATGCGCAATTGAGCGCCTCTGACCTAAAACTTGGTGTGCCCAGTTCAAGTTACGCGAGAGAGCCTTGAACCGCCTCCAATCTTCTTCTTAGGCATTCGCAATTGAGCGCCTCTGACCTAAATTTGATGATGGATCCTAACCCGACCATCGTGGTGTGCCCAGTTCAAGTTACGCGAGAGAGCCTTGGACCGCCTCCACTTGTTCAAGTTACGCAATTGAGCACTTGGACTTCTTCTTAGACATGCGCAATTGAGCGCCTCTAACCTAAAACTTGGTGTGCCCAGTTCAAGTTACGCAAGAGAGCCTTGAACCGCCTCCAATCTTCTTCTTAGGCATGCGCAATTGAGCACCTCTGACCTAAATTTGATGAATCCTAACCCGATCATCGTGGTGTGCCCAGTTCAAGTTACGCAGTTGAGCCTTGAACCGCATCCACTTATTAAGGCATGCGCAATTGAGCGCCTTTGACCTAAATTTGATTAATTACCCAGCGCCGATTAGGCAATGGGAAGAGAACTAGTTTCTCGCCAACCCCTTCATGCTGGGGGTAAAAGTATGAATTGCCCAACGCCGCTAAGGCAAAGGGAAGAGGAAAAGTTTGGCATTTAAGCCCAAACAAAATTCTTGACAACTCACCATGTTGAGGGGAATAACATGGTTAGCCCAACTCAAACGGTAGTTGGTAAAGGCTAATCAAATCCGTTGATAGCTGGGGGTTTGCTAAAAATCCCATAAACCCTGTCATGTTAAGCTCTTACCTATGACAGTATGATTCGAGATACTTTGCCTAAAATAAACTATTTGATGACAAGTTATTTGTTGTGCAAGCAAATTTCCCAGCCAACAAGTAAAAGAATCAAAAAGGAGTTATCTTTATTCAAAAGAAACAAATTTACAAAAGAAGTCAAGAGAATCAGTAAAGTCCTTCTATTACAAAGTTCTTATTACAGAGAAGAACAAAAAGAATAGAACAAAAAAAGAAAACTATGAATCTCCTAGGAGCTTCAACTTATTCGTCGCCTTGTCAACTACTTGACGACGAGTTGCTTCCACGGAGTGTTGGGCCTGACGGAGCAAGTCGTCGTCATTCATTGCAAGTTGCTGAGTTAAATGCTGACGTGACTCTTCCATAGCACGGCTTCTTATTGTCTCCTCCTGCTCAACCTGCTCCCGTTGAAGGATCAGCGCTTCCCGCTTCTTAACGGCTTCCCCTAATTGAAGCTCATTGTTTGCTAAGACCGCCCGAGCTTTAGCAATGGTTTCCTGGGCTTTAAGGATGGCAGCCTGACTCCCCTCAATTTCAGAATTTACCGCCTTCAAATCCCTAAGAATGGACTCCCGATTAGCCTGGAGCTCTACCAATTCCTGAGACCATCCTTCTTCTTGACGCATTAACTCCTCTCGACGCGCCGCTAGCTCTACCCGAAGCCACGCTAACTCTATTGCGGTAATCGCTTCCACGTCCGCTTGGCAAACTGTGTTCAGCGTATGCACTTGCTCTTCTAAGTCTGCAAGGCGGGCCCGGTAAGGAGCTGCTCGGTTTTGTCCCCCGACCCTTTCAATATTATCCAAATAACTGAATAACATCGGACGTCCGAGACTGAGGAAATCTCTTCCAGCAAGGGTCATCTCGATGCATCTTCTTAGCAACCGCATAAAATCAATAACACTGTAGTTGAAGATTTCTTCAAGAGGGTCTATAGTGTCTGTATTTAAGGCAGGCAGTGCTAAAGAAGGCATCGCTGGAGAAGGAGCGGTATCTACTGGAATTGAAGAGGAAGAACCCCGTCCCTATACCAAACTCATAATATGCGGGGCCAATAAAACCAATGCAGATCTGGACGAACTGGGAACCCGAGGAGAAGCGTCGCTAGTACAAATCACTCGGGCAGCGCCACCAACAGGAGAAGATGAGGGAGTATTTCCACCAGAAGCTCCTCCGGTGGCAGAAGTAGCTTCGAATGAGAACCTCAAGTTTTCCTCATCCCCTGCGGGAACACTAGGAGCTGAAGGATTTGCAGGTGTCTCAGCAGCTACAATGATAGATGGTGTTAAAATCGCTAACTGAGGAGCAGAAGGTGCACCAGAGACTACTGGAAAGGTCTCCGTGGAGCAGACCGGTGGCGTTGGAGACGGTGTAGCCTCTTTTGCAGCGGCCGCAATAACAACTTCCGTTCTCTCGTCACTCCCTAGCTCGTCTATGGGAGGAATTGATGAGGGAACTGGGCATGTGGTCGGCGTGAAATAGTCGGCGTCAAATTCGCTGGCAGAGCTACCCAAACCACCCACTGAGCCAGTAGTGCCCGAATAGTCCACCTTATCATCAGACTCCACCTGGGTAGTTGAATGCATTGGTGAGAGGAGCTGACTACCTGTATTTCAAGAAACAAGAAAAATGGTGTTACAGTAAAATAACGAACAAAAGACAGGACACTAAAGAGCCATACCTGGAGATACAAGTCCAGTTGTTGGACTTGAAGGGGGAGCCACCGTCATCTCCAGAAGCGTACCCGTCTCACTACCAAGTGGTTGCGCAGCAAGGTGCTCAACAGGTTCTACGGTCGGAGGAGCCAGAACTGCGGGAACACTTGGAGCTCCAGCAGGTTCACTCTCCCCTGCCGACGCTGGAGGTAGAGTTGAAGCCAGCAGATCCGAAGCAAATTTAACAGTTGCTTCTTGGGGGGCTAATAAAGTTCCCGGAGCCAACTTCTTCTTCTTTTTGGCAGGCCCTTTCTTTAGGGTACCACAGCTTTTGAGGGTCGGGCTCCAGGGACGAATGACGACAGGTTGGGGAGCACCTCCAACATCAGGGTTGTCATCGTCATTATTATCATCATCATCACCAGACTCGCTGACGTCTGATGGTTCGGCCGCGGCGCCAAAGAATTCATCCATTCCTTTTACTCTAACTCTGGAAGCACCTTGGCGGCTAATGTAGAAATCCTCAATCTCCTTGCAACAGTTTCGGTTGATGGAGAAGTGAGGCACGTCAGCATTTGCAATGCTATACCATGTGCAAAAACTGAGAGTCATGGCCAATTCTGGCAACTTCTGGGGCATGGTGAATTCAGCTCTGGTCCCGCCAGCTGCAAAATAAAACCAGCCACGTGCACCCTCGTACAAATTTTCCTCATAGGCTAAACTCTTGTTTGAATTACCCACGTAAAGTTGGGAATATCCAAGGATGTACGGTTCGATAAGACATTTACTGTCTTGACGGTACACCAGATGCCCGGGCCGGATATTGAGAAGCCACCAGAACAATCCTGAGGATAAAGCAGTAAAATTATTTGCTCATGCAATATCCTTCAATTTCAACCCATATCCTCCACCAGAGAAGTCGGGGAAGCACCGGAAGATCTCATAATTTTGTTGGTGCCGGAGAGTCTTCCGAATTTGGGACATATAGTAGTGTTTCCATGAGGAGCGCTCGTATAGCTCCACAAAGTAATACTTGTCACCTGAGCGGCGTGAAGCAGCACTCATCAGAGACGGGCAGTGCATAACGAGCCATGCCATTAGATAAGTATAAGGGAGCTCCACCCTAGGGTTCGGAGTTTTCACCAGAGCGATCTCTTTCGACTTAACTTTCCATTTTCCCTTGTCTTTATCAGCAGGGATGAAGTCATTGCAGAGTGTCCGCAATCCATGCTGTAGATTGCACACCATGGTGGGAAGAAGTCCGAAAGGTCGGCCGAACGCAAGGAGGACTGCTGGATAGACCACAGTCATTGCAATTGCTTCTTTTGATAATGACAGCACGACACATCTCTTCAACCACAGCATTAAGAACCCAGCAATAAGCCCTCTGTTGGATACTGGGGACTGAGCCTGATAGTGGTAACTCTTGAAGGAGGTGCTAGGACCGAATCCACCTTCAATGGAATCAGTGGTATAATACATCAGCCGGGTCTTGGCAATGCGGCGATCAACCTCCGTGATGTAGACAGGAGCATGGCCATGGACAGTTGTTGAACTGTCCTTAGTGTTTAAGTTGGCAAAGAGGTAATCGGCCCATTTCTTGTGGCCGATACTGTCCTTAGTGTTTAAGTTGGCAAAGAGGTAATCGGCCCATTTCTTGTGGCCGATACCTTGATTACGCACACCTACTAAGTCAGCACAGATGTAGTAGTGGCACATCATCTCCCAGTATGTGGCATAGATGCGCTCGTCCTTCGCCAGTAGCATGTTCAACTCCTCAGTAGTGGGAATATACTCCTCGTAGAGGACTTCGCCCATTGAGAGCCCAGATACCTCAAACATTTCATGGAGAGCAAACCCTAACTCACCCACTGGAGTAAAAAGAGTGCAGGTCTCGGGGTTGTACATCTCGAGAAAGCAGAAGAAATGATAAGCACTCTGAGGGAACCCGAATTGAACGTTTCTAATGGCCTTGTACAGATCAATCTCCTTCAGAATGGGTTCATGAGAATCTAGCATGTATTGAACAAGGCGAGCCCACCACATGTTGCTAGAGAAGTAAACCCAGCCAGGCATCCTAAAGTCGCTAGCCGGGTATTGGCCTTCTTTCTCCAGGAACTCACTTAAGAAAGTTCTTGCGCGGATCGGAACTTCTCCTACTGGGAGCTCCTTGCCAAAACGGCCTGGAAGCAAACCAGTAATACATCTAGTGTTGCCATCTTGATAAGCTCCATGTGCATCCAATTTGCACGTTGGAACGTCGTCTTGTTCTTGAGTTAGTCCCCACTTTAACTCACGGGGCATCGCCAATCTCTGAAGGTAGATCAGGGGGTAGCCGTGATCCATTCCAGGCAAAAACATTAAAGCTTCGCCAGAGTTGTAGAGCCACATGCAATTCTCTTCAGATAGGATCGCGTCTGATTGCTCCATTTGGTCCCCAAAGAGAAATACGGGTTTTTCTAATGCTTCTCTATTCACATCTTCAAAGGCTGTACCAGTGATAATTTCACGTGCAGTAGTGCGATGATACTTGATCAACTTCTCCCTGCGCCCTCTCGAGTCTGGTTTGTATGCGGCCAGGATGGTGGTGAAGCGAAATTGAGCTGATGGATCAGAACCACCAGCAAAGCCAAAGTAGTGCTTATGGGGAAGAGCTTCCGCTGAGTACCCTACTGCAAAAAGAAGAACCAGAGTTACAGAAGTTTCTACAAAACAGAAAATTTTTCTAAGTATGGAAGCGCGAAGCTAAAAATTAGACCGCGCGAAGCTAAAAGTAACTCCGCGCAAAGCTAAAAATTAGACCGCGCAGAAGTCAAGAAAATAGCCTCGCGTTTCAGTGCGACTGTAATTTAAAATAGTCTCGCGTTTCAGCGTGACTGCTACTCAAAATAGCCTCGTGTTTTAACGCGACTGCTACTCAAAATAGCCTCGCATTTTAACGCGACTGCTAATCAAATAGCCCCGCGCTTCAAAACGCGAGAATGACGCGATAGCTTCGCGTAAGAAGAAAGCCAGAGGCTTTTCTTCTTCTCCAAGCCTTGCGGCCGGAGTACGGCAATCTCGCCGATAAAAGAGGTGAACGATCAGTTAAAATCAAGCCAAATCACTCTAGAAATATTTTAAAGAGTCTTGATAGAGAGATTCTTACCCCCAATAGGCGAAGTGTGGGCTGGCACGTCGCTGCCATGACCGCTGCCACCACTGCTTGCGCCAGTCGCCGACGATGGGGTTGCGCGAGAAGAGGCACGAGTCTTGGGCGCCATTTCTCGAAAAGTTGAAGAAAATCAATGGAAATCGGGAGAAAATCGGTCAGAAAACGCTCGGGTCACCTGAACTCTGATCGCCTGAATCTCTAAGTCTCTGAAAAATTCTCAAGTGAAGCGAGAAGGATAAGGAATAGAGATTTCATTTAAATGAAAGAAACCGCCTCTTGGAGTTCGGTGCGAATTTCGGAGAAAATGACTGATTAGTTACTCTCCAAAAATGCGAAGCTATTAGCCTCGCGTGACGATGGAAAACGTGAAGTTATTAACTCTGCGTAACTTTGCAAAACGCGAGGTTAACTTGGTATTTTAGCTTCGCGTTCCTATAAAGAACTTCGGTTTCTGGCTAGTGCAATTAGGCACTTCTACCTAAGTTAAAATGATCTTTACCCGATCATCTTGGTATCAATGATCTAAGTTACGCAGATGAGCCTTAGATTATTTTACCAAAATTATAATGTTGAGCAAGCAAGATTCTTGAAGCTGACAGATAGAGAGGAAAATAATTTGCCTTTATTTATAAAAGAGGAGATTATAAAAGAAGAGGGAGTTATAGCTCTCCCAAAAACTTCTACATATTCATCGACTCATCAATAACCTAACGGCAAGATTCCTCAGCACGGTGTTGAAGCTCAATTCCATGGTTCACATACAAGAGATTGCCTCTGCAAATGTCAACTATGATCTGTTTAAAATTCTTAGTGGATTATCTGAAGATACTGCTATAAAAATCCTAATGAAGATACACAAGTTGGATTCGACATGCTACAAGCCCTTATATGATCATCTATATCACTTTGGAAAGCAACAGAGATTGTCATCTAACAGAAATGGTCCTCAAGAAAACTTAATGGGTTGCCACAGAGTCCTTGTAACTCCTTCAAAAGGAGCCAGAGCTTGAAAACTGCAAGGCATATGCTTCTGGCTTCCTTAGAGTTACTTTTGCTGATGAAGATCGGTGCACGGTCAGCTTTTGAAGATATATCAGGGAAAAGCTATACTCCACGTTGGCTAGAGATATCAGCGAGTCATCAGACTGAATCTGGTTCACTACAAAAAGAAGAATCAGGAGTTCGACAAAATTTGAAAAATCTTCTAAGTATAAGAACGCGAAGCTAAGCTAACTTCGCGTGCAGTTAGAGAAATAGCCTCGCGTTTTAAAATGCAGAGGATGACGCGATAACTTCGCGTAACTGAGTTTCTCTCTGCTTTTTCTTTCTCTTTAATAGCCTCGCGTTAGAATGCGACTGCTAGTCAAAATAGCCTCGCGTTTCAAGCGCGAGAATGACGCGATAACTTCGCGTAGAGAAAGATCAGAGTTCCTCTCTGACTTATCCTTCTCCTTTAAGCCTTACGGCTAGAGAACGGCGATCTCACCGGTGAAATAAACAATTGGCCTGTTTAAACTGAGCCAAAACATCCCAGAATGGTTTTAAGAAAACCAAAAGTTAGGGTTTTTACCTTCCAATAATCGCTGTAGAGACTGATTCGCCATTGTGTCTACTTCCACGACCAACGTGCATGAAGCCGTACTCTTCTGGAGCAACATTCTAAACGGAGAATTGAGGGAAGATCAGTCGAAGATTATTCACCGACGTGATTCACTCAATCGCCGGAGCTCCGGATTCTTCAAACTCTTCAAATGAAGAAGATAATGAGCCAGGAGCTCTATTTAAATAAGATTTCCGCCGCTTGGTATTCGGCGTAGAAATTCAAGAGTAATTAATGAAGCAATTACTCATTTCACTGAAAATGAAGTGAAGCTGATTAGCTCCGCGTAAGCGAGCATAACGCGAGATAGACTTGGTATTCTAACTCCGCATTTCAGTTTAAGTATCCAAAGTATTTCAAAATTTGCTAAATTCTAAGCCATTTTGAAAACTTTGGAGGGGGTTCTGTTGGCAGTGAAAATTTCTAAGTAAATAGGATTTTCCACAACAGAAAGCGGGGCTAACTCAGTAGCTCCGTGTTTGGCTAGTTTTAGCCTCGCGTCGAGTAAAACGCGAAGCTATCAATAGCTTCGCGTTAGCTCCGCATTCTGGTTATTTAGCGCCGCGTTTTGATACGATTAAAGCTTCGCGTGAGCAGATAACCAGAATCTCAAATTGATTGAGATTATGATTTGGGCTTATCTAGATACCTAAATCAAGTCCAATGAGAATTCTAAATCAAGAGATTTAAATCAAAACTAAGATATTTGATTGGAATCCTTGATGAGAGCGAGTTCTATTTAAATAGAAACTCTCAAATCATCCTGAGGCTATAAATACCTTCTTGGTGAAACCCTAGGGGTCTTCTTTTCGGCACCTAAAGTTTCAGCAATTGAGATCTTTTCCTCTTGGAGAATTCAAGTTACGCACAGAGCCTTGAGTTCGTGAAAGACCAGAGAAGATCGTTGTAGATACCAAAAAATAAAAAATATTTTTTGCTAAGTGGGCCCACCTGCGGGAGCGATTCCGCAGGTGCCAACCAGCGGGTTTGTTTCCGTTGTTTTTCGATTATTTATTTCCTATTTTGTTTCCCTGATATCTCTTGATCCGATTTTTCAGGGATAATCGAGCCGGATTTCGAGCAGATTCAGTCTATAAAATAAAGGGATTGAGTCCGGAGAAAGAAATTTTGGATTCTTGGACTTTGGGAAGATTTCGGGCGAGCTCAGAAAATTGAGAAGCGGAGCAGAGCCATCTTCTTCCAGTCGGACGGTCAACGGAGGCATTAACGAGGCTCCATCGCCACCCGAACCCACACAAGAAAAAGGGAATAAATTAATATTCTCGTTCTTGTAATTTCTCAGTTGTAAATCTCAATATTTTCATTGTAATCAAATAATTTTGCAATGGAAGGAGAAACCCAATTTTTGAGCAAATAAGAACTGACCTGCGGTTGGCAACCGCGGGGGGCAACCCGCGGGTGCCAACCGCGGGGGGCAACCCGCGGGTGCCAGTCGCGGGTGGCAACGCGCAGGTGCCAGTCGCGGGTGCCAATCTGCAGTTACAAGTGCGGGTTTCGTCCCGCAGATGCCACCGACGGGTTACGTTCAATGAACACAACTCTCATGTCTCTTTGAGCACGCCTATGGTGAGCACGCAACATGCACCAAAAATTTTAATCTCTCTATCAGAGGTATCTGAGGCCCACACAACTACTCATGACAATGTGCACTCCAGAAGAATCCGCAGGAGGGTTGGGGAACAATCTGATGCTGAAAAAGAGCTCAGTCCTGAGATATTGCAGACTCTCCAATATTATGAACCAAATTTGCGACGCAAGAGGCGTCAAGATGCAAATAGAGAGGAGAAGATACCTCAAGATTTGAGATAGTATCTCAATTGGAAGAAGAACTCCTCACAAAATGTTCCTCACTGCCAATGCGAACAGCTGATTTCAACTGTTCTATCAAACTGCCAATGCAACTCAAAACGGTCCATTTTTTAGCGGATCACCGAGCCCAAAAGAATACAGACGGTGAAAAAGGTGTACTCTGGAACCGATCTACCTGCTACCTCATCACATATGGTTAATAAAGGCAAAAAGGTGGTCGGAAACAACCCTTCGGATAAGGAAATCACTCCAGGGTCAAAAGGAGTTTCTATTGAACTAGAGGGCGCGCTTCTAGAAGAAGTCTCTGAAAGGCTTGAGAGACAAGAAAAACGTCTCGAACAGCAAGAGGAGACCATAGAAGAAATGAAACAACTTTTAATTGAGTTGTTGGCTCAAACTAGGAAGAACCAATCCTCGTCGTCCACTTCTGGTCGACAAGAAAGAAAACGGCCTGTCCAAATAAATGAGAACAGCGAGGACGAGAATGAAAAAATTCCTCCTCATTCAAGAGAGGAAGAGAAAGTGAAGGTTATCATCAACCCTCACGCAGAGAAAATAGAGAAGATGGAGAATCAACTACAAGCTCTTCTTCATCGAAAGAAATTGCAAGAGGTGGGGGTAGTCCGTCCCTATCCTATAGAATGGGAGACCGTACCTTACCCTGCAAAATATAAACCTTTGAATCTTCAGTCATTCGACGGTAAAGGTTCGCCGCAACAGCACATCTTCTACTTCCTGTCGCAGACAGGACATCTCATGGAGAATGATCCGACTATGACTAAGATATTTGTGAGCACTTTACGGGGGCCCGCATTTACCTGGTTCATGCAGCTTCCCCAGGGAACAATTAAATCATGGGCTGATGTAGAACGTGAGTTCATAGCCCGATTCTTTGAAGATGATACAGAGGTCTCTATACTATCTTTGCTAGCAGCGAAGCAAGAAGAAGGCGAAACGGTCAAAGCTTATGTCGAGCGGTTCCGAGAGATTTCTGTTCGATGCCCACATGGCATGACGTAGGACACGCTTGTGGAAACCTGCAGACATAACTTGTTGACCGATATCCTAGATAAGATGGGCTCGGTCGAATCCAAATCATGGAAAGATCTGCTTAAGCAGGGTGAACAGGCCGAAGAAATACTTCGACGCCTCGAAATGCAGCAATTTGCAACCGGAGGCAGTACAAATGAGTCTACATTCCATTTTCCCCGTTCTAAAGGGAAAGACATAATGGCAATGGCGGTAGAAAGTAACATAGCAAAGTCACCCAGGCTTTAAGCAAAGTCACCCAGGCTTCAAAAGCACTATTCGTTCAAGGATGAACATACTGCTACTATGTTCAGTCTGCTCTGCAAACGCAAGATGTTTAAGTTGCCGGAGAGCAAGAGGCCGGAAGAGATAGGAAAGACTAACGATTTCAATTACTGCCTGTATCACCGGATTGTAGGTCACCCTACAAAGAATTGTTTTATCTTAAAGGATAAAATTCAAGCGTTGATTGACGCTGGAGCAGTTCAGCTCAAAGCTGAACAAAAAAGGAGTTAGAGCTAACTCCGACACATTTAATGTGTGTGGTCTAAAGGTACCACTTGGGCTCACAACAATTCCCAAGACGAGCTCAGGGCGGTTAATTTAAACCCCCATAATATAAAAAAAAATCAAAAAAAATCAAAAAAAAAATCAAAAAAAAAAGAATTACCCAACTCCGACAAGGCTACGGGAAGAGAACCAGTTTCTCGCCAACCCCACCATACTGGGGGTAAAAAGTATGAATTACCCAATGCCGACAAGGCTACGGGAAGAGAACCAGTTTCTCGCTAACCCCAACATGCTGGGGGTAAAAAGTATGAATTACCCAACGCCATCAAGGCTACGGGAAGAGAATAAATTTCTCGCCAACTCCAACATGCTGGGTGTAAAAAGCATGAATTACCCAACTCTATCAAGGCTACGGGAAGAGAATAAATTTCTCGCCAACCCCATCATACTGGGGGTAAAAGTATGAATTACCCAACGCCGACAAGGCTACGGGGAGAGAATAAATTTCTCGCCAACCCCACTATACTGGGGGTAAAAAGCATGAAGTGCCCAATGCCGCTAAGGCTATGGGAAGAGAATAAATTTCTCGCAAATCCCATCATACTGGGGGTAAAAGTATGAATTATTCAATGCCGACAAGGCTACGGGAAGAGAATAAATTTCTCGCCAACCCCATCATACTGGGAGTAAAAAGCATGAATCACCCAACGCCATCAAGGCTACGGGAAGAGAATAAATTTCTCGTCAACCCCAACATGCTGGGGGTAAAAAGTATGAATCACCCAACGCCATCAAGGCTACGGGAAGAGAATAAATTTCTCGCCAACCCCATCATGCTGGGGGTAAAAAGTATGAATTACCCAACGCCGACAAGGCTACGAGAAGAGAATAAATTTCTCATCAACCCAACATGCTGGGGGTAAAAAGTATGAATTACCCAATACCGTCAAGGTAACAGAAAGAAAATCAGTTTCTCGCCAACCCCTTCATGCTGGGGGTAAAAGTATGAAATGCCCAACGCCACTAAGGCAAAGGGAAGAGGAAAAGTTTGGCATTTAAGCCCAAACAAAATCCTCGACAACTCACCATGCTGAGGGAAATAGCATGGCTAGCCCAACTCAAACGGTAGTTGGTAAATGCTAATCAAATGGGAGTTTGCTAAAAATCTCATGACGAACATGTCACAACAGTATCCTTATTCGAATATAATGATACGCCGTTGCCCTAAGCTGCTAAGGCAGAGGGAAGAGGAAAAGTTTGGCATTTAAACCTAAACAAAATCCTCGACAACTCACCATGCTGAGAGGAATAGCATGGCTAGCCCGACTCAAACGGTAGTTGGTAAAGGTTATCAAATCCGTTGATAGCTGGGGGTTTGCTAAAAATCCTAATCAGATAAATCTCTTGTCACGTTAAGATTTCACCTCTGACAACAAAACTATTCTTATCATTTTTCTTCAACAGAGCAAGTGACGCTCCAAAATATTTGTCAAGTTAAAATCATACCTCTGACATTAAAATTCAAAATCAAATGAGATAAAATCCGATTAAATCTCCCGTCATGTTAAGCTTTCACCTCTAACAGAAAAGGAAACTCGCACTTCATCAGGTCCAATATTACAACCTCTGATGAACTTGTTTCGATATCGTTAAGTTAAAAATTACCTCTGATAAAAATCATCTCCCTATCAAGTTAACAGCTACCTCTGATAGTCCGATTCCAAAACTAAATACGTTAACCGTCACCTCTATTTAGTCAGCTTGTCCCTATCACGACCAGATCCTCTGAATAGGTTGAGCTCCAAGACACGTTTAATGTCACCTCTGTCTTTCCCTGATCCGTCATACCAGATGTCACTGAACGGTTAGGATTAAAATGAGCACATTAATATGACACCTCTGCTTGACTTAAAATAAGCATGTTAACATCATACCTCTGCTTGTCATCTAATGAGTACGTTAAAATCATACCTCTGCTTGTTATTGAATAAATGAATATGTTAACAGTTATCTCTATCGACTAAATCCTTTAAAAGGTCTATAGCCAAAATTAAAGAATCCAAAGTATTTCGAAATTCAATACGGTTCAATACAGAACTTCGAAAACTTTGGAGGGGTTATGTAGATACCAAAAAGAAATAAAATAATTTTTGCTAAGTGGGCCCACCCACGGGAATTTCTCCCGCGGGTTGCACCTGGATGCAACCCGAGGGAGAATCCCGCGAGTTGACACCCGCGGGAGCGATTCCGCAGGTGCCAACCCGCGGGTTTGTTTCCGTTGTTTTCCGATTATTTATTTCCTATTTTGTTTCCTTGATATCTCTTGATCCGATTTTTCAGGGATAATCAAGCCGGATTTCGAGCGAATTCAGTCTATAAAATAAAGGGATTGAGTCCGGAGAAAGGACTTTTGGATTCTTGGACTTTGGGAAGATTTCGGGCGAGCTCGGGAAATTGAGAAGCGGAGCAGAGTCATCTTCTTCCAGTCGGACGGTCAACGGAGGCATTAACGAGGCTCCATCGCCACCCGAACCCACACAAGAAAAGGATAAATTAATATTCCCGTTCTTGTAATTTCTTAGTTGTAAATCTCAATATTTTCGTTGTAATCAAATAATTTTGCAATGGAAAGAGAAACCCAATTTTTGAGCAAACAATCGTCTACAGTCAGCCGATATCTTCGAAAGAGAAGAATTCGACGTACTGATCGTCCAAAGGAGTTGCTTGACAGATCCCATCGCCACAGATCCCACACGATATATTGTAAAAGAGAGAGATTGAAATATAAAATCCTCTCGTTTGTTCTCTTTATCTCTTGTTCACTTTCATTGTAATCTAAGTTGTATTCAATGGGAGGAAGCAAAGAAACTTTTGCGGCGAACATAAATATATGTGTGTGTGTATATATATGTGTGTGTGTGTGTGTGTGTGTGTGTGTGTATATATATATATATATATTGAGATAAAACATACAATTAGTTTACAATGATTTTATTTGCTATATTCTGGAGATAGAAGGGCTTTTCCTACCATTTTATCTCAAAAAAAAAAAAAAAAATAGTTGTTCAGCATGTGTAACATCCCATAATTTGGAATGTAGATAGCTAAGTCGTTTAGGACGTGTGATACACAACTAGTCTTGAATTAAATAGTACAGTCATATCACAATGGAATATGGACAATAATGAATAACAAATGAAATATCTCAGTTTGAATAGTATAATTTTCATAGATAAATCCAAGAAAATATAACTACATAATATATTCCTAAAACAAAGAAAATATTGTATCAAGTGAATTCAATAAACATGCAATTGGCCGCTATTACAATTCTAATAAAACTTTAAAATAAAGTTTATCAAATAAAACTATTTAAAAACCAATCAGTCTTGTAGAGTCTTGTAGCTCCACCTACTCCTGGAAATAAATAGGATCATAATCTGTCTCAAACAAGACCACCTCTAGACCTGTATCTGCTTGGTCATGCAGAACTAGGACAATCAGTGAAGCGATCAACAAAATACAATGAAATAATAATGTGGTCCCTCTTATGTGGATACTAATTTGTAAGTGAACTAGCAAGTAATTATGCAAGTAATGATGTCAAATAATTTGTTATCTATTTTATGTTCGTAATCTCATAAGGAATCGCGCATATAGCAAATTTTACGATAGTTTTGGAGCATTCATTTTGTAGCACTTGACGTATAGTTAATTCAAATAAATATTCTATTCTAAGTAGTTTATGTATGGTAGATCATATTTACTGAAAAAATATAGTTAATTCAAATAAATTTTCAATTCTAAATGGTTTATATATGGTAGATCATATTTACTGAAAATGATAGTTAGTAGGCTATGGAAGATTTCTAAAATAGCTTCAATTTGAAATCTCGAATAATTACCACTGATTTAATTTCTAATGCATCTCCATATTTTCAATATAAAAGAAGAAACGCTAAATCTTTTTGTGCAATTGGTATTCCAACTTTAAGTTTGGATTGATACAACTTGATAGTATCAACCTTCCAAAGTCTACTATTTATGTTAAAAAAAAAACATCTCAAATATTATCGATAGTAGTCCAGTCTAACTATTAAATTGAGATATTATTGAGAGTTAGGTTGTAGTGAGCGTACTGCAACATCTTCTATTCCTATAAAAAGGGAAGAAATGGGTCCGTTTTGGATTAAATAGCAACAGTTTTTTTTTCCTTTATTTTCGTTCTCATAAGCTAGTAACATGAACTTGGGAAGAGTATACCAAACTTTTTTTTTTTATCATTGTATCATTCATTCCAAGAAATCAAACTCGAAATTTAATTAAAATTTCTCCTTGAAAGAGACAATCTTTAATAGAGTTCTTCATGAAAATGAAAATTCATCTTCAAATTCAGTTAAGAGTAGTAAAAATGCTTGAAAGCAAATAATAATATATTTTAATTATATTAAAACTGAAATAGAGATTTTTGTTAAGGAACTTAGATGGTTTTATTTCTCTTTTTAAAAAATATGGGTTCTTAAAATAAGAAATTAATAAACTCAGGTTTTTGTACTCCATCAAAATTCTGTGCAGTATTATTAAATATTTAAACTCAAATCAACAATTAAAATTAAAAATTATTTAACGATAACTTTTTTAACCAATTAAGCAAATAGTTTAGAATTCTATCCACTCCTCTATTTCTTTTCTTTCTAAAAAAATTATCATGGCCATCTTTTTCTTCTTTTCTTCAATACCATCATTTTTTAAAAGGCAAATTGAACCATTTGAAATATAAATTATTAAACTATGTTTTTTAAACTCAATTTAAATTCCCTTAGGAGTAATTTATGGTTTATTGACTAAACTAAAAATGATTGGAGGTTTTTCTAATTTCTCCAAAAAATAAGCATCTTGGTCATCAATTTTTTTAAGGTAAATCAAAACTATTAGAATTAAATAAATTATTAAGTAATAGTTTTCTAAATCAATTAAATTCTTTGAAGTTTTTTGTAGTTCAAAATTTTAAAGGCAAACCAAACCGTTTAAATAAATAATGATTAAGCAAACGTATCCCCCACTTTATTTGTCTTCCCACAAAAATAACTTTATCGTTGATTTTTATCGTTGATTTTTTTTTTCCTCTCATTTTTGGCTTGGTCCCTATAATGCAAGTAATTATTTTACTAACTTTTCTTTTTTAAATTTTGGATTTTGATCACTTAAAAAACAACACATGCATTGCATGTGCACCGTAGTACCTCTAAAATCATAATTATAAAACTTTCTAATCTAAGTTGAAACTATTAATTTTCTAATTTCCATTTCCTTGTATATATATTGTGTTTACTATTTTGAGGCTAATAAAGTGGGTTGGAAATTTTTATGGAAAGTAAAAAGAGTAAACTTTCCATTATCTCTCTACTTTTCATTGATTCATTCATATAAAGTAGAAAATAAGATTACTCTCTCTCCTGCATGGCATGGAAAACAGAGGGTAGCATTCAGTGCTTTTAGGGTTGAATCTATCCGAAAGTGGAGAGAGAAAGATCATGGATATTTTTTTATTATTATTTTCCATGCAATGGGAGAATAGAGTCACCATTTCCCACGAACATCTCTTTGTCTTTCTCTGGTTCTTCTCTTCTCCAACAACTCTCCAACACCTCCTCTCTCCTTCAGTAACTCTCCCACAAACCACGGTTCTCCAAAAAATCATAATTAGGTATTTTTAGTTTTTCTTTTTTTATATATAAATTAATACCTGACTTAAGATATTAGGAAAATTATATTAAATTTTTATTATTTTGCTGGTAACTCTCTCAAGTTTTTATTAGTTTTTGAAGTGTAGAAAATAGGACATTTATGGGATTATTTTCTTCACAAATTTTTAAAGTAATGATTAGCACCAGAAAAAAATTCATATTCAATAATCACTACAAGAAAATAAAATAAAAATTTATAGAAATTATCTTTATTGTCTATCAGAATGATTTTTTCAATTATTGCTATTTTGCAAAGTATTAATTGACCAACCTAAGAATCTGATCAACCAATACATCATCTTCTGAAAATTGAATTGGGGATTGGTCGACCAATCCAATGGTTGATCGACCAATCATTGACAATTTGAAATAGAAGTATTGGATTGGTCAATCAATCCCCGTGTTGAGCGATCAATCCAGTGTTTTTTCAATATCAAATATTTAGATTTATCGACCAATCCAGGAGTTTGTCGACCAATCAAACAAAAAAAAAAAAAGGAATGTTAATTAGTATATATCTATGGTTGTCGTTTTATATTTACGTTTGCATATTATCTATTGAACTTTGAGTAAACTCAAATGATAACAAAATACTAAAATTGTTATTGTTATGTAAACTTTTTTATTGTCTTCTTATATTAAAAATTATTGTTATATAAATCTATGTATTCCTCATGCCAATTATCATATTTATTCGTAATTTTAATAATTCATTAATTTTTATTTTTTGAAACTAAAATTTCAATTAACTATATAAGTTTAATTATATTAAAAAAATTAACATTATGTGTAATTTTATCGATTCATCCCTTAAAAGATTAATAAAGTTAATTGTCATTATTGATCTCTTAAAAATATATAAATTTTTTGTCCTATTAGAGAGTTAAGTTGATATGGGAACTTTTCATATATATATTTCACTTTCTATAATCAATATTTCTGATTGGTTCATATAAAATAGAAGAGAAAATCCTTGAACCATTTTCCATGTCCACACCAATAAAAAAAAGTAAAAAAATAAAAAGAAAAAAAGAAAGAAAGTTGTTGGATATTTCCAGTCTACTTTCCATTTTTCACTTTTCATAAACCAATCATGTTGCCTCTACTCTTTTCAAGCGAAAAGAAAAAATAACCGTAAATAACAAAGTGAAGATCTTTACCTACCCTGCACAAGATGAGACGCCACGCCTACGGCAAGCATAGTTCGGAAAAGGAGAGAACAAGTCAACCTACCACACGCATCATACTCGTGCATTGCTTGTTCTCTCATGATGGCTTTGATACATAACTGACCTCTCACGGCCCATCTAGCTAATTTTTCTCATTCTACAAATCTGACTTTAGATACTTCAAAATAGGCAGGCATTTTAAAAATAACAGTCGTTTATCAAAAAAGAATTTCTAGAGACTTAAACAATCCTTAACGTCTAGATCCCGCTCTCCTATATACAAATGGTTGGTGTGTACTCGTCCTTTGAACTATTAGCACTCCGCGGCTGCAAATAACAAAGCCAGCTCTTGAAAATGAATAATATATTATAGTATAATGCTTTTACTGCATACATATTCTTGCCAAGCTGGCAGTCATGTGCCAAATAGTCTCGTTAGTGTATAAACCAAGATAATATCATTAACAAACTTGTCCTTTTTCTAATATTCAATCGTGTCTGCACGCTAGCACGGGGTTTATTCTCAGATTGAGTCAATGACGTTAGGATCAATTATGCATTATTTTAGACAGCAACCACCGTAGTCACTAGTCACCACCTAACTTTCACGTTCGTAGTGCAATATTATATTTAGACTTGATAATTATGATCTTTGTGCCTTATAAAGCTTTGAACATACCCGCAGATAAACACAGTACACATAAGAAAGTTTGCAAATATACAACAATATTTGTAAAAAAGTATGGCTTCTCTTATGTTCATCATCTTTTCCTTTGCCTCCTTGTCATGGAGTTTTGCTGGGGCAACTCCCGTCGTGCCTGCAATTTTTGTGTTTGGAGATTCTTTGGCCGACGTGGGCAACAACAATTACTTGAACAATTCTGCGGCAAGGGCTAACTTCCCACACAATGGCATTGATTTCCCGAATCACATGCCGACGGGGAGGTTCAGCAATGGCTACAATACTATCGACTGGATAGGTAAACATGAGATTAATTCCTCTCAATATTGTCATGTTTGGTAATGATACTTGAGCTAATGTGTTAAAAAAACTTATGTGTTGGATGTATATCAGCCAAGTTTGCAGGATACAAGCAAAGCCCACCTCCATTTCTCTCCCTCAAGAATGGTGCACAAATGTTACGCGGGGTGAACTTTGCCTCTGGAGGTTCAGGAATACTTGATACAACGGTAAGCAATATTGTTACATTGAAAGCGAACTGCGCCTCCAGATTCACTTCATGTCATTTACTCTTGTAGTCATTTTCTTTACTTCTCTTAACTTTTCGTCGATCTTCTTTGCATTATGACTTCGTCAGGGTACAACGGTTTTAACCTTCACCAGTCAGATAGCGGATTTTAAAACTGTTGTCGATAAGCTTGTAAAACAAATGGGTGAGGAAAGAGCAACTCACCTCCTCTCCAAGTCTCTCTTCCTCATCAGCGCTGGAAGCAACGATTTGTTTGCTTACTACACGGCCGCTGGATCCCAAAATGTAACGCAAAATGAACATTTCGTTACCGCTCTTACCGACAAGTTCAGCAGTCACATGAAGGTCCTACACCATTGAACACACATAGACATCTTATGTTTCAAACAATCAATACACAAAATCTTTTTCTTACATGCTATATATACATTTTTGCAGACAATGTATGGATACGGAGCAAGGAAGTTTGGGGTTATTGGCATCTCACACATCGGGTGCGTTCCGGCGCTGACGAGTCAGAATCCAACAGGCAGATGTGTAGAGGACTTGAATCGCCTGGCCAGGAGATTCAACGGGGCTGCCAAAGCCCAGATGCGCCATCTTGAGTCTCTGTTGCCGGGGATGAAGTACTCGTATGGAAATATCTATAACTTGATGAGCCTGGCTTTTGCCAAACCTAGTTTGTTTGGTAAGTTTCCATCCCAAGAAAATCGATGATGATGCATAAGAGAAGAACTAGAGTTTCGACGAAACTAATGTTATTTCTCTTTCGCTGTGGTCTCAGGGTACAAAAACATAAAGAGTGCTTGTTGTGGATCTGGGAAACTCAACGGCATGAATCCTTGCACACCGAATGCTACGCTCTGCTCAAACCGTGAGCAATATCTATTCTGGGATCGGTTTCACCCGACGCAGGCCACTTCTAAGTACACGGCGATGAAGTTGTATAGCGGCTCCCAGAGGTTCGCCGCTCCCGTCAACTTGAAGGTGTTGTCTACGTACTAAAATAAATCTTCGCGACATTTTCATCTATTTCTTGGTAACTGTGGGACTAATTCAATGAACTGTCTTGTTGTATTTCATAAGGAAGAAAGGAAAAAATAAAGAGAAATTAAGGCAACATTTTTTTTAAAAAATTTCTTTATTGTAATAATAATGGAAGTTGTTTTTTGTATGTAAGGTACATATTACCAAAAAAAATGCAATATTGTGCTCAATTCATAATTTTAGCCCTTTGATAGGATTATATTAGAATCTTAAACTCAGTGTAATCTTCCAATAGTTGAATATCTCCATTG
This sequence comes from Dracaena cambodiana, assembly GCA_036321105.1. NCBI lineage: Eukaryota > Viridiplantae > Streptophyta > Magnoliopsida > Asparagales > Asparagaceae > Dracaena > Dracaena cambodiana. The sequence continues at coordinate 75,801,681 of JAYEPQ010000002.1, read as the reverse complement.
CATCTAACTTCTAATTTTAAAATGGTGTTGGAAGAATCTTAATGATGGAGGTTTATTGTTTCTGAAATATTGAAAGGAAAAAAAAAAAAAAAACACTATAAAAGAACCAATCTGGTCTGACCCTCCCCAATGAAGGTGCAGTTCAAGAAGTTTTTCAAATAGATTAAGGGTAATTGAGATTCAACTAATAAGAGATAAGAATAAATTGTCATAATCAAAATGAATAAATTGTCATAATCAAAATTGTGAGGGATAGAAGGAATTAAAGAGAAATCAAACCAGAGAATGCGAAGAATTTAACGCAGCTCGGAATAAGCCTATATCCATAAATAAGATCAAATTTTTACTATTTGATGATATTTACAAATTATGAATCTTTTAAAATTACGAAAGAGATATCTCTCAAAAGAAAACAGCTGCAAACTCTCAAATACCAAAAAGGCCTCCAAAGCCTCCCAAAGTTCTCTATAAAAATCTTCCAAACACCCTTTTATAGCTAGTTTATGATTGTTAGACACAAACTATAATTATAAAATAATCCAATTTGATTACTCAGGAGTCCAAAACTCAAACCAGCATGACGCCAGCGCACAAACCTACTGGCCTGACATTGATGGGTCAATATACTCATTTAAGGGTCCAAACCTCAAAAAATTAGTGCAAATTTCCTAAACACACTTCCGAATGCAGAAGATCTCAGTGGTGATTTTCCAAAGAGACAAATTATAATGCAATCGTGATATTAGGGCAAAATCAATCTCAAGCAAAATGGTTAAATTAAAGCAATTATAAGAGAGTTGAGAGTAGAGAGAGGATAGTTAACAAAACAATTAAGATAGACAAACTACCAAAGCATCATATAATAAAATCTTATTTTTCCGTAGATGGCTAAAACATTTCTTCTTGTAACTCAATTAAGCTAGAATATGTTATCTTTGTAAATTTAATTTATCTCGATAATATGTTGTAAATCAAGAATCTCCTTATAGGCGGAATCGGATCTACTTATATCTTATCCTAAGTATAACCTCTCAATTTTAAATATCAACTATCATAGAATAAAGTTAAAACTGCCAATTAACTATTAAAAAGTAAGAATAATTAATTCTCACAAAGCAAGAACTGTTAAAAAATTTATCTAAATAACCAAATCTCTCTAAAGATGCAAAGAATATTCTAAATTACAGCTTTAGCAATTAAAACGTAGAATAAGCCAAACCTATACTCGGAAATAAGAATTACCTTATAACTCCATGTGAAAGAGAAAATTAGCCACACATGACTTTGAAGAGATATATTGTAAAAGAGTAGAAAATCTTTTTTTTTTAAAATCTCCCATAGTTACATAAGACAATACTCCCAAAATCTATTCGAAAGTTGAAACCATGGTGTCTCAATAAAAAGATCAAAGCCTCATAAATTATATGTACAAGGAGTTTTTATATCCTCCTAGGCTGGGAGTTAATTTAGAAGTATTTTGTTTCCAATTGAAGCCAAACTAGGATTAATAAAACCCTAAAGAACACACGTATCAGTCGTATCTGCATGCCAAGTCTATTGCATCGTCGATGGCAATAGTGACTGTTGTAGTAACGGTGCTATGTAGGTAAGATGGCCATCGACCACCTGTATTAATCCATCAATCGTGCATATTAGCCCAACAATCGCAACCTATCAATTCTGTACATGTACAAGCTTCTTTTACCCTCGTTTTGGTTCCACATTTTACATAAACATATAAAAATACTTAGTAAGCATCAATTTCAACTCAAATTGGGAATCTAAAGCATAAATGTAATATATCATGAAAACTGAAGATTTAGCGTATAAAAGTGGATTACGAGTACATTAAATAACAAGAAAACATAAAACTCTCACTCGTAATCAACCGAGAGAGACAACAAGGTTTGACAAACCCTTCAATGGGTGTCCATCGATGCCCACCGAGAGTCCATCTATAGTTTCCCTGATTTAATGATCTTAATCTTTGAGTTTCCTTTACCAATGTATTATATATCAATAGTTTCAATTCAAGACCTGATCACCAACACTGATATGATATTGAATGAATTGGACTTACATTTTGATTCATAACTCATTTTTGGATTCAGAGCAAGGGTGTGACTTGACTTTTCCCCCCTATTTTTTTTGTAATTTTATGAGATTTTCATAGACCAAGTTCACATTTTATATTATTACTAATTTTTCCATTCACTCTATAAACATTTCCGGAATTCATTTGGTTTAGTCTCATTACCTGAGTCATGGACTTGTGTCAATTATTGATCAATGACACTCTTACAATTATGCAAGAGATAATGGTTGTATAATTCCCACCACCACAGGCATCACTAACCTGCACAAGCCTGTCAGACCAAGCCCTTCTCATTCTTCTTCATTTTATTTATTTTCATCTTATATCTTTCCCGTTCTCCTCTATCAATCTTTTATCCAAGAGCTCTTCTTTTGGATAGATCGAGGCAGGGAATCACGTCTTATACACGTGTCAATTATTGACTAATGACACTTTATTAGATCAACAGTTCTTTGTGGAATGATCCTAACTTTCTATTCATACATTTCAGTCTTCCTTTGTTTGAAAAAGAATTTAATTCCCTATAATTTTCATATTTTATAATTTTTCAGTTTTGTCTTATTTTTTTTTTTCTACTTCCAAAAAAATGAAATGTGTGAGAAATAAATTTCACATGCACAAGGTAATGGTTATCGTTATGTTATCGACACCCTTGTCTCCCTCCTCCTTCTATCGCCCTCTGAATTATCTCCCCCATCAAACCCTAACTCTAATCCACTTAAAACAAAAAGAAAAAACAAATGAGTGTATACTTGGAAAAAAAAAAAAAAACCTATGTAATTAAAAGCAATTTGTGTGGGTGTCCCTCAAATATTTAGGGTGTGCCTTTATTATGGGAAATTCTATTTATACACGGATATTTACTTTTTACGCACGATTTTAAAACTTGTAAATAATTACAAATTTACAATTTAATTTTTTGACTAAATTACTTTTTTAAATTCCAAATTAAACGATTTGATTACTTTAACCCCCTAAAATGAAATCCCAAATTCAGCTGATACGACGAGATCCCAACTTCTCTTCTGCTTGATTCTCTTCACCTTCTTCTTGTGCTGCTACGGCTGTAATTCGCTGCAGGCGACCGAGGCTAGAACCTACAGTAGCAGACCTACATTGTTCAGCTCCACCCTCAGGAGATGACTGCATCTCTTTTCGAGAGCAAACTCGACTGGCACCACTCTTTCCTCGCAAAGGCCGTAGACGATTCTGATTATGACTCGTCGTCTCGGCTTCTCTACTCCTATGATGCTACCATTGAAGGCTTTGTTGCCCGCCTCGATGAAGAGGAGGTTGCGACACTGTGAAGATTCCCTGGTGTTGTCTCCGTTCGGCCTGGTCGCCGATTGGAGATACACACCACTTACTCACACAAGTTCTTGGGGCTGAGCCTCTCTCTGGAGGAGCCTGAGCTCGAGCAGGCTATGGTAGGGAGACCCTTTATTGGCATCCTTGATATTGGAGTCCGGCTCGAGAGCCCGAGCTTCGATGACTGTAGGATGCTGCCAGTGCTGGCAAGATGGAAAGGAGTCTGCTAGCGCAGGGAGAGCTTCAGCTCCTCGAATTGCAATAGCAAGCTCATTGGCGCCCGATTCTACTCAAAGGGGCACAACACAACGACTTTCCCTCCACCGCCACCATCTACGATGGAGTACGTATCGCCCCGTGATGCCCACGGCCACGGAACTCACACATCATCCACTGCTGCGGGAGCTGCCGTAGTCAATGCGAGCGTCCTTGGCATCGGCACTGGCATGGTGTAGGGGATGGCCCCTGGCGCCCATATTGCCATCTACAAGCTATGCTGGTTCAGTGGCTGCTACAGCTCCGACATACTAGCCGGAATGGATGATGCAGTTCGAGATGGGGTCGACACCCTCTCCCTCTCGCTCGGCGGATTCCCTCTCCCGCTATTTGAGGATAGTATCGCCATTGGCAGCTTCCGAGCAGTCGAGAGGGGTGTCTCCGTAATGTGCGCCATAGGCGACAATGAGCCGATTCCAGGCTCCATCACCAGCGAGGCCCTGTGGGGAATTTCTAGATGGGCACTAGATTTTTCCTACTGAGCCCACTTTTCCTACTGCGCACATCTTCACTTTTCAAAAACCTTATTTTTTTCTAGTGAGCACACATATTTTCCCAAATTACCCTCACATCTCCTCTCTCTCCCGTCCGGGGTACCAGCCCGGACAGAGACTCTCTGTCCGGACTGGATACCCGGACAAAGACTCTCTGTCCGGGTTGGATATCCCGGACAGGGGTCGGGGTGGGGGCGAGAGCGAGCGGAGAGGGTGAGGACGGCGGCGGCTAGCGGTGAGGGCGAGAGCGAGGGCGGCAGCTAGTGCGAGGGTGAGGGTGAGGGCGACAGCTAGCGGCGAGGGTGAGGGCGGCGGCGGCGAGCGGGGAGGGCGAGAGCGGCAGCTAGCGGCGAGGGCGGCAGAGGCGAGTGGGGAAGGTAAGGGCGAGGGCAGCGGCTAGCGGCGAGGGTGAGGGCAGCGACGGCGAACGGGAAGGGTGAGGGAAGGGCATTTTTTGACCAAAAAAAATAATGGCAAAGTGGTAAATAAAACGATCTTTTAAGTGGGCTCACTAGGAAATATACTGTGCCCATCTAGAAACTCCCGCCCCGTGGATCACCATGGTTTAGCATCCGACTAATATATTTTTACTTTGGAAATTAATATCTAATTCAAATAAAAATAGATAAAAATTATTAAAATTAGAAAAATTGGGACGAGACGAGAAAAGGAGTTAGATGAATGAATGAAGGGTTAAAATTAGAAAAAAAATTTAGGTGCAAGAGTAAATTGATTGATTGTATTTCAAAATGTAAGTTTGGTGTAAAGAGTAATTAATTTTTTCTTTTGTTTCTCTGTTCACTGAGTAGAACACACACTTTTTTTTTTTTAATAATTTATTTATAGTTATAATTATATTTATATAAAAATTATATCATGAAAATATCAAGTACAACTTGTAAAGAGTAATTAACTTGTCAGGAGTAAATTGTTGTGCGTAAATAGAATTTCCCAAAAGCCGATTCATCCAAAAATCCATCGGCAGATCATGAAACCCTGACGGCTCCGGAGATATTTCGCTTTCCGAGCGAGAGCTCGAAATCCTCTAAAACCCTAGAAAAATTATAACCAAAAATGGCGAAGGTGATCGTCGTTGATGAAGAGGCGCGAAGCATCTTCAACAGCGCTGCACTCTCCCTCCTTCCTCCTCGCGCTGTCCACGATCTCTTAGCGATCGGGGTCAGTCCTCTCTCTCTCGCCCTAATTCTTGCTTAATTTTTAACTTTTTTAATTTTTTTTGGGAATTATATAGGTATGTGTTCGATGCATCTTTCGCTTGTTCGGATTTCATGGGCCTGTTTATTCTTGCTCGCGGCTCATGGCCTCAACCCTCCTCTCATTTCTAAAAGATGAGAAGGGTTTTGATGGAGAAAACGAGGTCGATTTAGAGAATGACGGGTCGTTCTGTAGCGTTTGTTTGGGCGTCTTGCAGCTTGCTTACCTCAGTGATGGAGGAATGGGGAATCATGAAGAGAAAGCATCGTCTGTCGAGGATTTTGCTGCAAGAGTTGTTGACTTGATAAAATTGGAGAATCATCAGATTGATGGGTTTTGCCTCGAGATATCTATACCGCCAGTTATAGTGGCTAATGAGCGTGCTCTATGGTAAAGTCTTCTTCTTTATTATTTCTAAATTGTGCATCTTAGACAATGTGAAAGAATTAAGATTGTTTTCAATTTGCTTCGCATTTTGTAGGTTGTATGTAAAAAAGAAGTATGATGGTGAAGAGTGGTTCAAGGATAAATTTCTTTCTGAACAAATATCAGTGAAGGATGCGTTGAGGCTAACAATAACCACTTCACTGGAAAGACTCTTGGTACTCATTTATTTCTTGCAACAATTTATAGTAAACCCTCATCAGATGAATTTTCTTCGTTATGTGTTATAATCCTCTCGGTGCTCAACTTTTTGCAGGATGTTAAATCCGATGTCGACACATTTCGTATTCGCTTTACGTATACTCATCCAGAGTCTTTTGCAAAGCTTCAAAGTTTATTGGGAAAGGAGCATGGTTACAAGAGAAGAAAAATTGGTAGGTGAAGTTTCGTAGTTGGAGGAAGTTTGTCGACTGTTTACCTTTCATGCCAAGATTTCATATAGATATACACATTTGTCGACTGTTTACCTTTTGTTCTTATGAGGTTTGGCGTTTCTACAATTTATAGGCAGCACAACATATTTTCTAGGGGTGAACACCAGTCACTGACTCCGACTGCTTTGCCGGACTCCGACCATAATCGGTCAGAGTTCGGACAATGGGCCAGTCCGGACAATGGGTCGCTGATCGGAGTTCGAGCGGAGTGGGTGTCACCGGTCGGAATTCGGACAGAGTTGTGCCACTGTTCGTTTCGGCGGTCGGAATCGGTCGGGTTACATAAGATCCGATGGATTCCGACTCTGACTGACTTTTTTTTTTTAATTCATGGAAATTTGAAAGGATTACAATATGGGTTTTTGTTCCCGCTTCCATGCTGCAAGTCTAATCTCTCTCTTTCTCTTTACTCTCTCTCTCTCTCTCTACTCTTGTTCCTTAATGTTGATTATATTTTGTTTTTTAAATGAATGTATGTAATTGAGAAGAAAGGGGGAACAAATAGATTTGGTTAGGTTGGGACGAGACTGTGTGGATTTAACTCTGAGTAACTCTGGCGAACTCCTGCAACCTACCTCATCATAATCTCCTCAGTTTATGGCGACTGCTCTGTTTTTCCCCCTCATTGTATTGTCGATGTCGAAGAAGGAAAATGGGTTTGTCGAACTTTGTCCGACTCTGTGAAGAACCAACAGCATCAGAACTCGATCGGATATCGGTCGGAGTAGGATGATGGCAGCGGTCGGAGCCCCATCTCGCCGGACTTAATTGGATTTCTCGGACTACCGACCGATTCATGTCCTTCTCTTATTGTTTCGTTCATCATATGGTGGCAAGGCCTTTAATCTCTTTTCATTTTGGTTGTGACATCGCTATCAGTAAACAATTTTTTGCATGATTAATTATTAGAGCTTTAATTATAGTAATTGCTTCTTTATTGTTCTCACTCCCGATGTTTACGGTCCATTCAGGTATAGCCAATTCAACATGGATGTCAGGTTTTATTGGCTTTATTAGTTCCTTGTCTCCATTTGGGTGAATCTTTGAAGAAGTCAACTTACATTTTTTTGTGAGGTAGTAAAGAAGTAAATTAATGATGATTTCCATCATAAATACTTAATAAGTATTGCAAGACATAAATCCATTTTGCTGAGTTTCCTCTATTTTCTTATGTAAATATGTGCCTCTATACCAAAAGTACCATTGACTTTTAGTTTGCTATTTAGTTGTGAAGATTGAAAGCATAAAAACTTAACATTTTATTTAGGGCTTGGTTATTTCGTTGCATGGGCAAAATGCAACTTGTAAGTTAGAAGTGAAAATTGGAGGGAATTTCAATACCCTATGAAAAATTTTAAAATTGGTCTAATTAGAGCCTCTAATTTCTATGGGGCATTGAAGTAACTACCAAAATTTGAAATTTCCCTCAATTTTTTACTTATAGTCATTAGTTACAAATTGCATGTGCAAATTGCATTCTGTACATGCAATGAAAAAAGTCAGCCCTTAGTATACAACCAATGGTACATCGAAGAGAAATGCATATGCTTAAATGTTTTAGTAGAGAAAATTAATTTTATCATAAATCATGCTATGATGGTCACTTGGTTGGTGAGAGCACAACGTGCATATGCTTAAAGGTTTGATTCAATGATTAATTCCAAGCTCCATTTGGATGAATATTTGAAGAAGTCAACCCCTTAATTTTAATGGAGGAGTTTGTAGTGGAGTAAATTAATGTTGGTTTCTGTAATAGATACTTAACAATTATTACAAGAGATAGATCCACTGTTAGAGCTCCACTACTTGCCATTTCCTCCTAATACTCTTCTAAAGTACCAATGGCTTTTAGTCTGCCATTTAGCTATGGAGATGGAAAGAGTATAAACTTAAACATTTTACTTTATGTACAATCAATGATGCATCCAAGAGTAATGCATATAACAACAAAAACAACTAAGCCTTTTATCCCAAGTATTTGGGGGTAGGCTACATAAACCAAAAAAAGAATCATGCCGGATCGATCAAAGAGCAATGCATATACTTAAGGTATTTGCAGAGAAGATTTAATTTATCATACATCATGCTTATGATGGTTACTTGGTTTGTCGGATCATAATATGGGTTTTTCTAAGGTCCACAATGTTTTAGAAAATGTGTTACGGCCTACTTCCAATATATGGTATACGAGTACGTACAATAGGTACCAACAATATATTAGGTTTGAATATACTAAAGCTTCCAGTAGAATATCAATAAAATTGCTACCATGATACTCAATAATTATGGTAGAATAATTTAACAACAATTTTTCTTTACATTGATTGAAATAAAGTTTGGATACAATTGAAATAATAATATAATACAATAAAGCTAAATAAGAGGAAATAAGGAAACTCTAATTCTCATTAGGCTTTAAGATGCTCTTTAATGTACACTAAATTCTACATCAGTTTTGATGTGCTCATTGGTAAGTTTGGATATGCACATCTAGGTTGTCAGATTGCGACCAAAATAATATAGATAGAAATAGTGAGAAGAAATATAATGTAGTAGTTATGGCTATGTTCGATCATGGTAATAATACAAGTTCTGGAAAACAGTACTATTAATATATAACAATAATATTCAGGATTATAAGAAATCTAATGTCATCTAGTGCAGTTAGATTTATAACAAGAGTGTGTTTACTTAGAATGTCATGTAATTAGAAAAGCTACATATGGGATACCACTGTTTTGATTGTCTCATGTACAAACTCAGGAAACCATCACATAGATTATCCAGTGCTGAATCGGACCTGCCGAGTTGGATCTGCCATCAGGCTAACACGAATAATAAAATTTGGTCCAACAAATCATCACACATTCATGGTGTGCGAATAATTTAGATGTACAACTTAACATATTACAATTGGAACTGAGTATATTTCCATCGTTCAGTTTCTCCCCCCAATCCATTGTTATTCGAGTATAGTTTATGTCAGGTCCAAATTGTTCTCATAATTTGTATATGGATCATATTATGTGTAATACTTTAATTTGGTTTTAATAGTTTATTAACAATTTAGTTCAAGAGTTTGTTTGATTTATATTTTATTGAATAAATCAAATTGGCTAAATCAAAGATTTACTTATTTAAGATATCATAAAATAAATCGATGAGGTAAGTGTATGATTGTTGGGAGGTTTTTCGTGCTATGCATGTTCCTTAAATATGTAATTAGTATACAAGATAAGTTTTCTAAACACCGACACAAGATGATATCGCAATCGGTATTTTTCCATGATCATAGATTTTATGTGATAAATATATCGATTATTCTAAAATCTAGCTATACAATGTGATTAACAATTTTAATAACAAGTGCAATAAAAGAAGATAAATTTTTGGTAAAAAAACAATAATAAATAGTTCATGAATTCATATAAAATACCAAATCTATTTGTACAAAACAAATAATATAATGAGACAACAGTTAGATAGAATAGCATGATTAGTGAGTCCAAAAATGAGCTCATATCGATTCGTTTTACGTTATCAATCACAACGAAACAATCTACGATAGAGAATATTATAAGAATGTTAAAAATAGATTAATATGAATTTAAATGATTTTTAGGCATTTTTCAAACATTTATAACGCACTCAAAATTGATTTTAAAGTTAATTTGTTTTAATAGGTCTGAAATTAAGAAACGGGTCTAGATTTATCTTATTGGGTCTATAAGATTGTGTATATTGTCTTTAAGTTATTAGGTTTATTGGATAGTGGTGAGCTTGATCCATTGAGGTAATTTAAATCCAAGAAGAAAGAGAGTTTATTTCTTACCTTTTGATAAAAGGATGAAAATCTAAAAATGGGAAAGAGGAGGAAGAAGGTGGCTTTTCGATGAGGTCCAGCAACAGCTTTGCTAGTGACGACGGCTCCGACGAGATGAGAGGGAGAGAGAATAATTTTAGAAAATTATTTCAAGAATTAGAATAGGTGAAATATGTTTCGGTTTTGGAGTTTAAATATGATTAGAATTGGGGGTTTTAGAATTTTAAAGGTTTTAATTTAATTTAGAGAGTTTAATTTTAGAATTAAAAGAAAAATTAAATTGGGGTTTCATAGAATTCATTGGTAAGATGTAGAGTTGGGAGGTTGAAGGTTGAAGAAGATAATCAATGTTACATTTAAATAGTAAACTAATTGTTAATTGAACAACTTAGCAACATACCCTAGTTGTTTGAGCCTGTGACTTAGTTGGGTGTATGAGTGGGAGGTTAGGGGATCGAATCTTCTGAAGTCACATTTTTAGTTTTATTCTTTTATTTAAGTTTTAGACTACAAAACATGAGCTTGGACTTTAGAAAAAGATCGGATAAATTCTACGAATTAAAATAAATTTAGTTTAGATAAAATATCATTTTAAAATAATTTATACTTCTATACACTCTTTCAAAAACTAAGTTATTCAAAATAAAATAATATTATCATAAAAGTAAAATAGATTATATTTTAAAAAAAATATATCATATGGGTACGGGTTACTAAAAAATGTTATGTAGGTCTAGGTGTGTTTTTTTAATATAATACTCATTATTCAAGAAGGCGCTGAGATGGGGCAGCCAACTCTCCTTCCTAGTGCCTAGCTGTGTAGTCGGTGCCTAGGTGCCGCCTAGGCAGTTTAGGTGTGTGTTTGTGTTATATATATATATATATGATACATTGAAACACATAAAAAAATTCTAAAAATTATTAAAAATTTTCTAAAAAGCAAGTTTAAAATAATTCTTAATATTTAGCTTTTAATACTGGCGAGACAATGATGGTGTGAAGTGCCAACGTGGTAGCAAAGTAATGGTGGACGTATGGTGGACAAACGGTGAGAGACACGAGGATTGGGGAGTTTGGGACTGATGAGAGGGGGTCAGAAAGTAAGGTGGTGGTGAGGAAAGGTAGGTGGCGGAGCTAGTAGTTTCGTTGGTGCTCGGAAGGGAGGGAGAGTTTCGAGGTTTGGGGCTAGGCAAAACCTTAGTTGATACCCTCTTACAAAGCACGTTGACCCCATTTGAAATGGGTCCAACCTGTTTACCTAAGACACTAAAAATATGTTTTGACCTGCTGCCTAAACATAGGAGAACCCTCCTTAGGCCGTTTGGGTTGCCTAGATTGCTCAAATCTACCCAAGTAAATACCTGGTCGCTGCCATAAGTGGGGCAGAACACCCTAGTTGCACATTGAGCGGCTGGTCGAGACTGCCTTTAAGACATTGATAACGCTGACAGGAAAAACCAACATATATGTGTCTATTTTGTGAGGATGCATCGGGCTAAAGATGGTAATAAATGATAGTCCTGATGTGAGTAATCTGCCTTTTGACACCTAATGTATTTCTGCATAAGGGGGAGTATGAGTTATTGTAAAGTTTAATTTCCATGATACATCATATAACAATCTTTGGTGAGAAAATACATCACATTGGTATCCGTTTTGTTAATATACATCGAGCCATGGATGGTAATAAATGACAGGTGCAAAGTTTAATTTCCTTGATATAACAGTCTTTTGGCCTACTTTTTTCTCGATTTATGCTGTCCATTTCCTCATAGCAGTAAATTGTGAAATGTAGGAATATTTCATGCTGTTACATTAAATTACTGTATCTTATGCCTTATGTGGAATACCTATTATTGGGTACTTGCATTTCCTGCAAAAGATTTGAATTTTTTTTAGTTTCGCTGTGTTATGTGAGTTGCAAGATTAATAATGATGCTTGTCCCAACGGAAACAGAAGACACTGAAGATGTTGTTATTGATTCGAATGGCAGCAATAGAAAAGATTCAAATGAATACATGCGCAGTGAATCTGATGCAGCCATTCTGAGATCAATTAATAGTTTGCAAGATCATGTCTTTAGTGAGCGTTTTATGTTCCCACTACAGAAGGTACGTCTTTTTTCCGGTAGAAAGATTATAATATACATAAGTTTGGAAGTTACTGTTCTGATTTTATTTGCTCTTTAGATCATTAACCCATGTCAGCTGACAACTACTTGTCAAAGAATGCCCATATATATTGGCGGTAGATACTTGAAGGTATGCTGGGAACTCAGAACTGCTTTCACATTATGGTTCTTATTAAACTCATGCTACTTAGTCCTCCATTTTCACTCTGTCGTTAAAAGTTTTGTTACATGTGCTGTTTATACTAAATGTGTTCGTCTGATGTAGTAGATATTGGTAACTTTGTTTAATTCATCCAGTAGTTTTATAAAACCATGCGGGTTATAGTGCGATCTGCAGCTGGTTATAGTGTGATCTGCAGCTGATATATGCACTTGTCAAGAAAGCTAAACATGTAGAAATACCTGAAACTTTCAAATAGCACTGAATTTAAGAATTAATTAATTTTATATTTACTGGAAGTTTGAAAAATTGCTATCCTATAGTGACACATCTATATTTGCTAATCTTTGAGGATTTATTTCAGCCAAAATTTTCAATATCACATATCGTGATTATATCGGATGGGAAACTTACCATATCTGATATCGTAGATATGGTAATGTATAGGAGATATCAAATAAATATCGGGATATCAAAGTTGGATGATAAGTAGGCATGTCCTAATAGTCCTAAATAAGATCTTAACAAGGCAGTACTTATATAAATCATATAAAGTTCTACAAAACATGTTTAGTATATACTTAGCTTTGCAATGTGCATAAGCCTAGGAATCAGTTATGACTAACTATTTGTGGAACTTGTCAAATGCCTCAAGACGTAAACTAACTGGACAGCCAACCTTTAAATAATGAAAGTGGACTCAGTCCCAAGTTTTAAGTCAATGAAGCCCAATTTTAGCAAAAGTTGGCCAACATATGCAGCCTGAAATAGTGACCAATATATCAAGAAAAATCCTATATATACGAGAAAATTAGCCAAAAGCATTATTGGGATATGTTTTCCCCATATTGTTACAACTAGGCTTCAAAAATGATAACAGTCTATCTCATGTGATATTTAAGACTGACTTCAGCCCACATTTTATACATCTAAGTAACACCTCCTAATGAAACCTGAAGTATCTTTAGGCTTCTTATTCTTGTATTTTGTGTTCTTTTATGATGCTAGGGATCACAGGGTTGGATGTCGGACTAGTGTTTATAGGTTTACATCTGCAGTGGGAAACTTATCCAAAGTAGTTTATAGTAAGCCTGAAGCAAGCTGCTTTTCTGATCTTGGAGTTTGTATGAACCTTTTATAATTTGTCGACTTTTATGCAGTATAGATACTTTCATATTGTCATACTGCATGCTAGTTTTTCCCCAAAAAAACATTCTTCTCATAGTAGTGAAAGTAACTCTAGAGGGTGTGTTTCTGTATGCACGAGCGTGCAAATAGGGTATATGGAAACTAACTTCAAAATCTAAGTTATGTGCCAGAGTTGGTGACAAAATGATACACGAAATGATAAATCACAAGATTCACAACAAAGGTTAAGTATATAGTCTAATACTAGCAAGCTGTGACAAGATCAATTAAAATGGATATCATATATCAAGATGAGAGTTACAACTTAGTTCCGCTCAGTCACAACATATATAATACAAGAAAAACAATATAATTAAGATAAAGTAAGAGAAGATGCAAAATCAGTCGCATAAGGTAAGAGTGAAAGTAAATTCAGTCAAGCGATGATGCACAACAATGAATGGTGGTTCCGTTGGGTGCCTATGTCCACTCCCCCAGAAGCTAGTTTAGTCCATGAGGTATTACGCTACCTTTGAAAACAGCCAAGATACACCATGTATTAAATGCCTATCAGCAATTCAAATCCAAATATTTATCTAATAATTATAGTCTCTAATTGACCAAAGGGATGCATATAGGACGTGAAAAGGATGTTGAAGAGATCTCACCAAATCGGGGAAATAATCGGTTTAGTCGACCTATTTTCACTTAACCTGTATGGTTAATTTTCCAAAGATGATAAAACAGATAATTGATTGGAAACACAGCAGTCTTAATCTGTAACCAATTGCTTGGTCAGTTGGCCGAAACCAAGTTTGGATTCTTTTTCATTTACTATAAATGTGTATGAGTACGGATATTAGTTCTATGCTTCCAAAAGCTAGAAAATTCAATTTAAAGAGATTACAACATATAATACCTATTCCTCACTCAAAATACAAGAAATTGACAAAATATTGACTGATATGATCTGAATCATGAATGATTCATCACATTGAAGAAGAACTAATTCTTGAATCACATTGAGATTTGAGGAACTTCTATATTTGATCAATTAACCGACCATAAAACTTTTGGAGTCCTGTGATTCAAAGGCACTCAACTAAGATATGTTAAATTTTGCAATTTGTTATTACCAAACAACATGAAGTAATTTATAAGTTAACAGATATATACTTTGCAGGAAGCTCTCTTTGTTGGAAAGGCTCCTCCAATTTTTATAAATATTGTGTTGCTTGGAGCTTGCCAATCCATGCTGTCTTTATTCAAATTTGACATTGTAGCTACTTTCTAATCACTTCCATTGGACCACCCATGATGTTCGTTCACTACAATTGAGCATTTTGAGCACAACCCTTAAATTGTACAACATTATTAACAATATAGTTTGTTAATTATCAGTTACTAACAACATTGGTAACTCAAGTAATTGTTGACTAAAAAGTTCACTAATCAAGAGAGCACGCTTATCCTTCTTGTTGTATTACACAGTGTTCTCATGTTTGATGAGCACTCTTAAGGTTCATACCAAGATATCCATGCATAGAGAGAATCATGTTGTGATAAAATGCTAATTCACTGACGGATATAAAAAAGTACTTTACTGTAATTTGATTTCTCTGCTTCTAATGCTACAATATACAATTTTCTGTGCAACTGATTCTTTTTATCTCCCATCTAAGACCGCTCTCTGCCTGCCTAGCATAACTTGTGATATTCTTCTGCTTGTGGCCAATGAGGTTTCATCTAAATACCCCTTTCTTCCTTTTGGTTTCTGTTCTCCAGGTCTAGGAGTATGCTTTGCCACTTTTTTATATTCATAGCCTACCACTAGAGAGCTACAAGCATTAATGACATCAGTCGGCTACTTATACATGTAGACATTCAATCTGTTTGGGCATCTTGTTTCCTTTCTATATCTGCATATTCTTACTTTGGCCTTTAACCATTTACATCATTTTTTTTTTTTTTAAATTTCTATACTTGTCCTTTTATATGACAATACTTATTTCTAATATATCTATAGGAATATAATGCCTTCATGACAGTCTTTTAAATAAATTTATCTTCTTGCAACTAAAATACATGTCCCAGGATTTGATCCCTCTGTTAACCATTTAATGCTCTATACCTAAACTTTACTAGCATTCTATAAAGTCATGGCTCCTGTTTGTTATCATCTCTGCTTTTGTTAATTTTAGTTTTCTTTCATTTATCCATATCGAAATTTGGTTCGCTTGATAACTATTGCACCTAGTGCTATCAATTCATTTGAATCACAAAAGAATCAGATTCTAATATATCATTTGCCTTGAAAATAGGCATAAATGACTTTATTTACTATAAAAGCTATTATGGGGTCATTTATGTAATTTAATAACGAAAATTTGATATTATTTTTTAAGGTAAAAACGTTAAGGGAAAATAAATCACTTGGAACAAGTTAATGGCATATGAATAAATATTCAGTTGGAAGTTACATATGATCACGAAAGTTTCACCAAGGCTTATCTGAAACTTTTAGAAGAGTTTTTGTATATTGTTCATATATTCGAGAAATATTACTTGCAAGCTAGCTTTGCATATGCACTACCTGGCAATTGATTTGTTCCTTATCCTTGTTTTATGTATGGTCCAGAGGGAAGAGATCATTATGGCGGAGTAAAATGAATCAATGGGAACAAGCAAATGGCAGATGAATACACATGAATAAGTTTTGAATTGGAAGTTTCAATTAATTGTGAATATTTTCACCGTGAATATTTTCATCGTCAATTAATTGAAACTAATTGAAGAGGTAGTTTCTATTGTGTATCTTTTAAGGGATAAAGTACAATAAACTTTAATGAGCTTTACCTGCTTTTGCTCTCGAAACCATAAATCTGTAAAATACCAAATTTCATTTGACTCTTTTAGGGTACATGACATCTTTGTACTTTGTGTTCAGTGAAACTAAAGCTCAACTTATTCTTTTTCGTGGATTTAAAAAAAAAAAATCCCTTTTTTTATCATTAAACAACTTCTCCTCTACCCACACTCTTGTCCTCTCTTATTGATCTCACCAAACCCGAATAAAATAAAATTTAAAAAAAAAAAAAAACTGAGCATCACTTGAAGACATCTCTATACTTATCAACTGTCGAGACTTGTCAGCGACCTGGCAGGCCATGACAGTGATGGTGCACAGGTGGGAATGGGGAGGATGAAGGATTGGATGTGGTGTGGTTGCTGGAGATCTTGTATGTAGATGTGGCTGGATAGAGTTTTGTTGAGGAAAGAAGGGAATACTTGGTTGACAAGGCCAAAGTTGAGGGCGGAACCAAACTTTTGATGTGGTGGACAGACAGCTTCAGTCTGCAGTCTCAGGAGAGGATGGTCTGGAGATTGACAGGAAAGAAAAAGAGGAGAGGAGTGAAATTAAAAAAAAATATCTTCAGCACATGCAGGGCATGTGATTGTTATGGGTAGTTTTGTTCATAAAATAGCCATGTGACAATAACGTGGCTGATGGCACGACCTAGAGACAAGAGGATAGCTTAGTTCAAAAGCTGGGAAAGTTCATGGTAGTTTAGTGCAGAAACAACTCCTTTTTTAGTGTATTTTGGCCTAGATTGAGAAATATCACATGAAAGCTAGTTACATTTATATATTGTAAACAACCACCCCCCTGACAGCTAATTAGTTCTTTATTCTAATTTCAGAGTGAGGTATAAAGGAAAGTAGTAATTAGGGTTTTAATTTGGCATGGTGTGGCAAGCAGTCATGTATGAAGTGGCATAAGAGTTTGGATCAATGTAGAGTGCAGGGGATGATTGAGGCTGATCAGATTTTCATCTGAAGAGAGTTTGAAGGTAGTGTTGAGTAATTGAAGGATTTAATGTTTTGTAGTCTTTGGTAAGCCTCTGCATGGATGGGCTAGATTAGAGAGTGTAGAGGAAGCGTATGAGCAACAAACAAAGGCCATACTGGAGGAGACAGAGTGGGTCAGAAACAAAGAGGAAAAGCAGAACGAGCTTAAGGCATGGTTTAGCAGAATTAGTTGGAACATGAAATGCTTGCAGCTTGAGTTCTAGGCTTACTGTGTACCAAACCAGTGACCACTGGCCCTATTAGCTTATTAAGTAGGAATTTCTTTCCCCTATTTATTCTTTTAGTTTCTAAATGAATTATTCTGACCATTTTAAAATTTTTTCTATTAATATGTATCCATAAATTTAGAACTTAGATGTCTATTGCAAGATTATTAAAGTTCTAAATTTTTTTTTCCCGAGGTGCGGGTGGGGGGAATAAAGTTTAGAGCTTCAGTTTTGATATAAGTTTGAAGTTTGAAACTTCATTGCATTCACTCTTTCTTAAGGAATATGGTTTATGGTATTGTTCTAAAATTCATAGGACTTGTTTGAGTACTTGGACTCGTACTCCAAATGCGTTGAGATCGGGAAACTTGCTCAAACGCGAACAAGACAAGCCATGTATTCGGCAAAGTCCAGGTCATGAAGTGGGTATTCGGATCCTTATTGCATCGAAAAATAAAAAAAGATTGTAATGTTTTTACTTGAATTCGACATGCCAGTTTTTGCGATGAAAGTCGCTGAAAGAGATTGAGGTTCGATTGAGCCCAAATCTCTTTTGGCGAGTTTCTGCAACTGAGGTGAATCGATGATCATCAAAACGGTTTAGAGGAGTACAATAAGAGAGAGTATCGACAAGAGCTCGTGGGATGACCGTGGCGATTGGTCAGGATGTGGAGTCGATTAGTAGGTTGACATCTCGCGGTAATTAAAAAAAAAAAGATTGATTGTTTTTTTTCTCAATTGTTGTTTTATTTTCTTTCCTTATTTCTTTTTCTTAATATTTCTAATTTTATTTTTTCATTTTTCTTTTTTTTTGATCATTTTAAAATTGAGTTTTTTCATATAGATTTAGTCAAGAATCGTTAGGAAATGGGTCAATTTTGGGAAAATCCAAAATCGATATCAAGAGTTATTCTCGAATTTTTTGTCCAATCAACAAATATTTACAACACCTTAATCAATCAATTTTACAAATGTTAAAGAGATCAAGAGTTTCTTGGTAGTTTTTGCATGTCTTATTATAAATTTTATTTCTTTTTTAAATATTATCCTGCAATATATGTTTAAATTCTGTTAAAGAAATTTGTCATTTATCTTTGGAGACAAGTGTATTGCTCTTTTACATGTCTGACACTTGAAAATATTATAATCCTCATATGTATTTGCAGATTTTTAATTTTGCTAATTATGAGACATACTTAAGTGTTTTCTGTATCTTCTTAATTAACTTTTAGAGATATTCTGGTTCATTAGTATTGATAATTTGATATTTGATGTCAATATTTTGTTTGAGATTATATGCACTTGTATTTCATACTTAATTTTTTTGTATATTTATTTTAAAATATTAATATTTTGAGTTTTGAGTGCGTAATTCGAGTACTCGCTGTGTTTTTCGAGTACTCATTACTCGCAATACGACCGAGTGCGTAATGAATTTGGATTATAGAACACTGGTTTACGGACTTCCTAGTCCTCTTAAAGTTAGTATAATATGCAGAAAGATTCTATAAATGGCTTGGTTGGATGGTTGAGATGAAAATCCTTAATCTATTTTGGATGAAAATCCCTTCAATTTTATTTTGGTTGAAAATGCTTCGAATCCTAAGAGTTATAATCAGAAGGATTCACTCAATTCTTTGAAAAAAAATGAATCTAGGATTAAAATCCTTAGGATTAGCCATATCCAAACAAGCATTTTGCTTCCTCTTGTTATCTGTTTTTTTTTTTTTTTTTTTTTTTTTAAATACTAATGTGGTTTGTGAGCTAGGTAATTTAGCTACCTGACATTCCTTTATTGAGGTAGAAGTCTTGAGTTCAGAAATGTTGCAGATCTATAGTGGCATGTCCAAAAAATCATGCACTTATATTTTTATAACAGTTATCTAGAAATGTGAGCCAGTCACGGTGGATAATCGATGATGAAAGAATGGGAGAAGCTTCTGTTGAGGTTAGGCTCTTTCATAGTGGTAATTTTAACTTGAAATATGCACATAATTTTCATACTTACGTCTGCGTCCCACTCTCTTATGTTTATGATACTGTAGGAGGTAGTTGGGAGCAGTGTACTTTCCAGTTGTAAAGGTGATGGCTACAAGTTTCATGCTGCTGGCAGAGAAGATATTGATGTATGAATTCAGTTTCTACTTTGAAAGTTCGTTTGTTGATGTTGTTCTAAGGAATAAGTTAGCTTTCTAATCAGGTTCGTATGTTGGGATCTGGTCGCCCATTCCTTGTTGAAGTGTCAAATGCTCATTGCACGCCATTGATGATTGATATTCAACAAATTGCAGAAACAATAAACAATTCCGACAAGCGATATGTATGTTGTACATCATGCTTTTATAATTTAATCTTTTTGTCGCCAAATGTTACTATTGTCATACTTGCTAGTCTGTCCTCAGTAACATGAATGTCGCTTTAGCTGTCACACTCTGAATATATCCTGGTGCATTCTGCTTTGCAGGTTAGTGTACGAAATCTGAAAGTGGTTGGTAGTGAAGTATGGGCTTTGATGCGGGAAGGAGAAGCTGAGAAACAGGTTATTTGCTTTTCATGTAATATCTATCTTTTCTCAGTTTTTATTTTCAAATTTCTTACCTGAAATGGAGTGTGTGACACAACTCGTTATTTGATAACTCAGAAACAGTATGCTGCCCTTGTATGGACTTCTCGCCCATTAACTGAGGAGGATCTTGACAAGATATCTTCGATGAAAAATATGGTGAGTTGCTTGTTTAAATATTAGAGCCCGATAGACCGGTAAGCACCTGCCTATTTACAAAATTATTTCAATTTATACTCTTGAAAATTTAGTTCCCTGTTATCTTCATGTAATTAAGACTGAAAGACCACTGTGGGCAGCCAAGCTTAGAGATCCAAAGTATTTTTTTCTCATATTTTTTTTTCTGGGTAATGAATTTATCTTTTTCTATTTTAATGGGAGAATGAACGACATTGGCTACAAAAAGTGATTGCTTGCAAGAATCAAGCAGTTAGACATGGAATAGAAATTAGACATATGAACTGAATTATCTTGCAAGCTGTTGATAAAAAAAGAAAAGAAAAGAAAGAAAACCACTGGGATTTAGAGCCCATGTCTAAGAGTTTCCAGAAACCAGATAGAGAAATGCCCGGGCATGTGGAAAGACTGAGCAGCATAGAACATTGATCAGGGCTCTAATTATTTCTCAAGCAAATTTCACACAGAGGTGTGAAAGTAGCATCTCTAAGCAGAATGTAAAAGATAGAGAAATAGAGGTGGAAACAACGGATATAGAGGCTTGGTTTGGGGTAAATTAAGTTACTAACGGATCTTACTAGCTGGATTCACATCTCTTGGTTGTATCTCGTCATGGAATCACAAAAGCAAAGTGTAATGCATGTTTTAAGTACAAATTTCAAAGAAAAGGAGTACTTGAGAATACCCTTCATAAATTTGATGATGGAACGAGACCTAGATTGAGGTTCCAAATCCATCTTCCTCGATAATATTACTTCCCTCCCTGTTTGCACCCCGCCCACAAGTGGCTTTGTCGAACACATTCACTTCCATTTACTAAAGACTGCGAGGTAGTTTCCCAACTGATGATGTAAGTTTGTTAGTTCCCCTCTGCTCAAATTCAGCCCAGGCTTTACCTAATCCACTCCAAAAAACCCCACACTCACTGATCTCCACGCCCCTCCTGCCCCCATACCTCCACCACCACCCCCACCCCCCTTCCGACCCCCACCCTAACTGCAATCCAGTTCATGCAAACTGTGGTGTATTTGTGGTGTATTCCTGATCTGGATGCCATAACTAACAATATGAAAAATAAAACAAGAGAACAAATGACTAATTGATTCAATGAGCTTTTTTGATATATTAATCTTTAGTATCTAGCCTTTTCTTATCCACATACATGACTAATACATGCATACTTATTGAGGTGACCTTAAAGGCTCCTAAGGGTTCCATCACCCAGATACAAATCGGATTAAGCCCACCCTTCCTCCGCAATCTGCTCAAAATAGCGTACCGCATATATGTACCCATACCACACTGGAGCATTATCATGAACCTAGTAACGCTAATTCATTCCATATGTTGCTTTGTCCAACGCCTCCATTACCATTTACCAGAGAAGGAGTGAGGGAGGAACTTCCGACTCGCTCTCTTTCATCTTCTATTAATTTTAAATACTTCTGTTCTGGAGTTTTTTTAATCATTTACTCTTTGGTGTTGTTTCTTTGCAGTTATTATCATCCCAGCATTGCCACTATACCTTCTTGAGTAATGGATTGTTTCATGAAATCCAATACATATTTATAGTATCTCTCTATATTGCTTCTTTTTTTTTTTTTTTTCAGGGCAACATTCATTTGTGTATCCTTGCACAACTTAATTGATGATTAGATCATGGTACCTTATCTTTTTGCCTTTTTATGCAGGAAATCTTGCAAAAGACGCCCATCAGAGTACTTCATCGTCGAAGTCCTCTGGAGCGTAAGCGAATCATACATTGGTAGGTACTATTTTCATGCTGTATGTACTGTTCTGTTCATTCCATCTCTAGTACATATCAGGTTACTGACTTGCCATTTTTTCCACCATGTTAGGATGAAAGTGGAGAAGATTACTGGAAGTTGTCAGTACTTTCTATTGCATCTTTGTACTCAGGTAATGGCATCTTTTCATGGGATTGGTGTGTTTTGGTCACTTATTTTCAAAATGATTGAAATTTTTTAGCATAAAGAATGAGATGGGAGCGGAGATCTATGCTCTTTCTCTGAGAGATCTTAATTACGCAAGGTCTGCAAAAATGTAGTTATGCATACATAGCATGTGGTTACAGCCTTATCATTGTTGATAGTATATAAAGGTGAGCAAAAAATTGCAATTAAGAAGAGTCATCTATTCTGAATTGACAGTGATAAATGGACGGATATTCTTCTTTTGTTGATAATAATTTATGCAGATGCTGGGTGTTAACTGATCAGTTTCTAATCCTACAAGATCTACTTGGGGTTGTGCTATAAATTTGTGGAATCCATTTGGTTATCCAAACAGGAAATTTTGCATTTCACTTGAGGATCTGATCCCAATACTTCATCAGGTTATTCGAATTAGATATGTTCTCCTAAATATGCCAATTTCATTAATGATCAATTAAAGGGGAAATTTTGTTTAAGCTCTTTTTTTATTCTGATTTTGGAAGAAACTTCTTGACCGAGTTGATTAATGAGTAAAATCCTCATATCTTAAAATATTTAGTTTAAGACCCTGGTGCCTTTCTTCTGACCAAAATGCCCTTAAGGCTAAATCAAACCTATTGTTTTGTTATTTAAAGATCTGAAATGAATTAAAATAAATAAAAAATTTCATTAAAACTAAATAAACAACAATTTTTGAAAATAAATATGATAATTTATAAGTCATGTAATATTTTAAATCACAAAATTTTGTTCTAAGCAATTAGTTATGCACATTAGCAACCAAATTTTGTTAATTTTAAAGTAAACAAAAAAGTGAAAATTTTCTCTCTAATTTGAAGTTTCTCTTAAGAAGCCTTAAAAAACACAAACAAGTTTAAACCCCTTATTTTCCTAAAACAAGGGTATTTTGGTCTTTAAAATGAAAATTGAGGGCTATACCAAACAAAATGGATCTCGAAAGTTTATCCAATAACTAATTTGCTTCAGGAGTTTACTTCAAAAGCAAAATCAAATGGGGGCCTCAAAACCAAATTTTTCCTCAAAAAACTTAACAAATTAGCTCAAGAAAAAAAAGTAAATAATGGAATTAAAATTTGACATGGTGTCTTTTTTATATCTAGTCAGCAAACAGGATGCGCCACAACAATGGAACAAAATTTATTCGTATATAGTTTTGAATCTAAGCAAAAAATATATATTTTTTAAAAAATTGATATAAATGTAATGTCAAATGAAGGATAGCTAATAGTTACTGTTTTAAATGGCTTGATTCGAAAAAATGGATGTAAAATATTATGGGGTATTTACAGATCTGTCCCTTAAATCTTTATAAATTATAATTTAGTCCCCCAAATCTTCATATTTAGGATTTAGTCCCCCAAATCCTTTAAGTTACTACAATTTAGTCCCCCAGTTTATATTTTGACCCGATTTTTCCGTTTTACCCCTAATTTCTTTCACTTAATTCCCCTTCCATTTTCCCTTTCTCTTCTTAGTTCTTATTGGGTTCTCCCATTGTTCTCTTCTCTCTCTATTCATTTATTGGATTATCCCTCTCTATATTGAAACCAAATGTATTAGTTTCTACTAAATATATTAAACATTAAAGTCTCAATATAAATTCATTTATTTGGTTCTCCTTCTCTATATTGGATAAATTCATTTCTAGATTTAATACATTTAGTGAAGAACAATATATTTGGTTTCAATATAGAGAGAGAGAATCCAATAAATGAATAGAGAGAGAAGAGAAGAAGAAGGGGGAACCCAATAAGAACTAAGAAGAGGGGGGAGGAGGGAAGGGGGAATTAAGTGAAGGAAATCGGGGGTAAAACGGAAAAATTGGGCCTAAATATAAACTGGGGGACTAAATTGTAGTAACTTAAAGGATTTGGGGGACTAAATCCTAAATATGAAGATTTGGGGGACTAAATTATAATTTATAAAGATTTAAGGGACAGATCTGTAAATAACCCAAATATTATATACGTGTGTGTGTCAAATTTATAGGCCAATCACCTATTTTGTCAAAAAAATACATATCTAACAAAAGTATTACATAAGAGTAAAATAAAAACATATATTTGTTGTTGCCTTGTTGGACTTTTTTTTTTCCTGCTTACTAGTTAAACATGGTGGTTAGTCAAAATTCATCTCTAAGTTAAAGTTAAAATTAAAATACTTTTGTAGAAATAATTACAAATTTACTAAAGATAGTGTCGTTTTTGTTTTTTAAAAAAATGTAAACTGTGTTTAAAACATGTTTAAATCGATCTTATAAAAAAACACTTAGTTTTTTTGTCATCTTTCTTTTTAAATGGAGTTTTAGATGCGAAGGGGTCAAAACACAATTTTAAATAAAATGGAGTTTTGCTAACTATGTTCTCACGTGTATCGTTGTTTCTAATTTTATTTAATCAATATTAGACGCATTTGAATGATCAAATAGTCTTTTATAAATTGTGCTTGGAAGGAAATGGGTAATTTAGCTAGAATCCTTACGTGCTCAAGCCCGCACACACTCACAAGTATATATGTGTTAATGTATGTATGATAAAATTATTATAGAAGATAAATAAATAAATAAGAATGCACTCATTGTGTTACCAAAGGCAAACTTGGGTGTGAGCCTGAAGCATGAGATGTTGCGGTGCATCAATGGAGTGCTCCATAAGCGGTGCGCGGTGCAGCACACGCATTAGACGCATGCCCTAGTGCACTTTAGCGGACCTCGGTCGAGGCACGAGGTGCTATAGAGGTACTACTTTAGCTAATAGGCGTTGTCCTCATCCAACTTTGTCATGTGTGGTGACATGGCTTTTTTCGGCAGCATTGAAAATCTATAACAATAGTGAAGAAGCTGACAATGACTGAGGTCTCCGGTGATACTTCTCATGAGTTTGTTTTTAAGCTTTAAGTTTTTATTGCCATCTTTTCTCCTTTGTTTTTGTTGTTACTAGTCTATTTCTCTCCTCCCCATCCTCTCTATTGATGTCGTAGCGGCTTCTTCCTCGACTCCTCTTCACTGTCGCTCTCCTCTCCCTCTCACCAGTATATCTGCTTTTGCTTCTCTTCTCCCTCATTCTCTTTCTTTTACATTTGCTTTGTGCCGCACTTGCAAGTCTTCTGGGCAGGGAGACCTACCATCACTGCTGCTAATTTTGTTGTGAATTTGCCTCTATTGCTTTGCTACTCTTTCCTCTCTCCATTAAGTTATTGTAAAGTTGAAGAGAAAATTATAGAACTACAAATGAATATTGAGTTTTGTTAGAATGTGAAGTTGCTAACCAAATTTTAACTAAACCTATGGCGTTTGTTGTTATTCCCAGTTTCCTACTTATTATGGACTGTCTTAGACTCACAAACCTATTTTATGGAGTTTCTGAACACAAATAATTCCTTAGTTGCACATATTTGATGCATTGCACATGTTTCATGTTGTGAACTGTAGGTGGTTGAGAGTTATGTCTATGCAATTGTTTGAATGTAAGGCACTGTGAGCATTAGTAGCACCGTGATTTTTTTATTATATTTTATTAATTATGTAGGTTGGTGCTTTATAATCAAGAAATATGTTATTAGGAGTAAGGTGGGTTGCATGATATACTTCTCTCCCTGATCAGGATGACAGGAGTCACGAACAAACATAAGTGTCCCAGTTGCGGCGAGGTGGCACATGCGGGCATCTCTCGTCAAAAGGAACATCTTATTGGAACTAAGAGAAAAATGGAAGAATGTTTCACTTTTGCAGGAAGGTTCCTCATAATGTGGCAAATGAGCTTAGAGTGAGGTGAAGCAAGGAGTCATCAATGACTTGTTGACAACTGTATAGTTGACTTCGATCATGGGGAAGATACGACCGAAAATAGATGAGGACGAGGAGGGTGAACTACTTGAGGTGAGGTGACAACCATCATCAACATCATTGGGAAGGGGAAAAAGTTCAATCTCTGCAAGAAAGTCTGTAAGAGTGGATTCATTATCTTCAGTAGGAGGGACGAGCATTATTGTTAATTTTGGTGGATCATCAAGGGTAAAAAAGGGCCATAGATGTTTTTTTTTTCATTTTTTTATTAGGCTATCGAAGTGGCCAAAGATGATATGAGATGAAAGTTGAGGCAAACTAGAGTTTGAGACTCTTGATAAAGAAGCAACGGCAAGGGTTCATGATGTTACTAATTTTTGGCATCAAGCCAGATATTTTGATGTGGCCAAATTTAGACGCCTTAGAATAATATAAGTATTGGTGGGGGCACTTTGGGTGCACATGTCACTACCTTCTTATCGTCAATTGCAAGTGCCTCTTCATAAAAAAGATATGATGGAGTTGCAAGAGGAGGGTAGGTTTCCAAGGGATGCTATTTCATGTTCCATGATGGACTGAGATGAAGAATCTGATATAGATTAATTTCTTGGTGTATTTCCTATTTGGAATATGTTTCTTGATTCTGTTGATGTTTCCAAGTAGATAAAGATTTAAGAGGAGATGCTAGAGATCTTGGATAAGCAAATACAAATATATTAGGAATCTACCAATTATCAGATGACTTTGAGTGTTATTGTGGTGACTAATTTTATATACTCACATGGTGTAGTATTAACGTTGATGAGTGAACCAAACAAATGGAATGGAGCTTCCTAAGTTGGCCATGATATGCTTTGTGACATTTTATATGACATTTCCAAGCTTCCATTGGCAAAAGTCCAACTTGAGAATCATGTCAAATCGATAGTATATAAGAAAAGTGGTCCAAGGATAAAAAAAAAGATGCATTTAAAATTGTATTCACACCTTTCTTTTCGAGTAATGTCAGTTCTTGTTCTTAAGATCATGTCACCTTTGGTTGGAGTGTTGCGGCTTGTGCATTTTGCAAGGAACCCGCTATAAGATATATTTATGAGGCTGCCAATTTCAATATTATTTTAAAATATTTCTTGTCGAATTAAAGAAAAGTCTAACTTGATTAAAAAAAATAAGCAATATCTTGATAAAATTTTATCAATGGTTCTTTATTAAGAGTTCTATGAATATGTGCTTCCCTCAACTTTTGTCTTCTATTATCCTTGGCCCCTTTGAGTGCTAAATTAAAGGTGAGACAAGCTTTTATTGGTCCTTTTTTCTTTTCCTTTGATGATATGTCAATATTAAGAACAATATTTTGCTCTTCCTGCTAATAATGAAGCCACTTTAATAGATTTTCTAGTAGACATTAGAGTTTTGCCCTTCCACTTAATGATGGTTATGGTTGCCACTCATTGTAGAATGGAGAAATTTATCAATACAAAAGAAGAGCCAGGCGTGGAGATAGGCGCGAGGCTATTAGCCTCACGTGGCGCGAGTCTATTAACCTTGCGCGAGGCTATTAGCCTCGCGTAGCACGAGGCTATCAGCCTCGCGACCAGTCAAAACACGAGGCTAGATCAGTTCTAGAACATGTTCTTTCTAAATTCTTAACAAAATATAGATCTCACCATATCACACCCAAATTAAGGATTTCAAATACAATCAAAACCCAATTAATAGTAAAGACAAATATTTGATTGGATTATCATTAAAGAAGATTTCCATCCTTTTCTTAATGTAAGCTAGTTACTTTGATTCTTGCCTATATATAGGCATCAAAGAAGAGTGAAAAGGACCTTTGGCAAGGTGATCTATGCGCGAGAGCACATCAAGCCGCCGCAACCAGCAGCAAGAGAGCCTAGGCCGACCTTTGTTCTTCATTAGATCTCCATCTCCAGAGTTCTCTCACGACATTAGATTGTCAACAAGGATCAAAGCTATCCATAGCCACTAAAGAACCCACAAATTCTGTAAAAAAGAAAATGATAGTCTTTAAATCCTCTTTTGTTGTTTTCTTATTTTCTTTTTTTCATTGTAATCCAAAATCGTTGTAACTAAGAGTAATGGCAATGAAAAGAGGCGTAATTTCCACCGAAAGCACTCATCTCTTATACCTATCCTCATCCGCATATATTTTGATAATAGCTTTCTCATAATTGAAGTCGGGCATGCAGTATTAGAAGTTTAAACGATCACTTTATTGCCTGCTAACCTTCTACAGCGCGTGCTTCTATAAACCATCAACCCTCTAAAGTGGTTGATTGGTTTATTCCTCCAGTTTTCTTACTTGTTTACTGTATCCCATTGAACGGGTTTTGTACAAGATCTCTTTCCACGGTCCTCATGTCATTCATTTTTCTTACATTTTTTATCGTTTCGTCTTCTTCCTTGAGTAGTTATAACATTCACATTAATTTTGACGTTGGAGATAACTAAAACTAAGTCCATAGTGAGTCCTTTTATGTAGCGAGAGCATTATGTTTATTTCTTTTTTCTTTATACGAGTTTTCTAAATTAGGAATCATAATGGACGCGTCCACGGCCTAATTTTGGCTCTCTCTAAATAAAATTTTGAATTAGAAAAAAATAAAAATTTCATTTCTAATTCAAAATTTTGTATAAGACGAGCCAAAAATTGACCTATGGATGCCTCCATTACCATCTCTACTTAAATATTTTGTAAGGCTAGAAATTGATTGACTTTGTAACTATTATTCCTGGTTTTATTTTAATATTTTCCAGCTCTTCAATCAGTGAGAGTGATCCATCAATTTTTGAACTCTGATTTGTGACTCATTAGTAATATTGTTATATTTTTAACACGAACTTTTCTTTTTGAAGGAAGAGTTATTTAATTGCACATAATTTAGATATATATTTTTTATTTTTTAATAAATACCTATCCTGCTTTAGCCACCACTATTTGCTTTAGCATATAGTGACACCTTACTGTTACCCTACGCTTTCTGATATTTGGAATAGTGTGATATGTACTCATCAACGAGTGTTAGTCAGGTTATTGCTCTTTTGGCTGCATGCTTTTCCTGTACTTTTATGCTCATTCACCACATTATTAGGAACCTTTTGGCAAATGACATTTCTTTCTTTTCCTCAGCAGTACATATGATAAAGGAGATATTTCGCGTCAAACCAAAAAACATCCGGCCTGACTTAGTTCGGGATAGTTATTAAAATGTTTGGTTAGTTTCAGTTTCAAAAGTTGAAACCCAAACCGAACCAGCATAAATAATTTTTTTAATCGAATGATCTTACTGCTCCTGAGTCTCCTCTCACTCCTCTTCCTAATTCATATCAAACCAAGTTTCCCCAATTCTTCTCCTCGGCATCAAGGGTTTGTTGCTCTTTATCTGTTTTTGAATCTTCTCCAATTGACCTCCAACAAATCACATCTGGCAAGAAGATTTAAATTGTAACGAACAAGAAGAGTCCAGATTTACAATTGAGTTTGCAGTCATTACTTCTCCCAAATATCAACGATTGATTCTGTAGCCGCTTATCCTCCCAATTCTTTTCTAATTATCTTCATCTACAGTAACTATAGCAGATGAGGCTTCTCCTTTTTCTACAACTCGAGCAAATTAGGGCTTCTAGTTCAAAATTTTTAATCTTCAAAAGTTCAACTCTCTTCGTTGTTGAACTGAATTTATTGGATGGATTGTTAGGTTGCGACTTTGGGATTCTTTCAATAAAAAAATCATCCATTTATCTCTTTGATTTTTCCTTCGATGTTCTCCCCTTTATCTGGGAAATTCGATGAATTGAACCCACCTTACTGAATTATTCTGATCGGTTTGGTTCAGTTCTACTCAGTTCGGTTCAGTTCAAGTAGACAAAAATCGCAAATACCCAACCTGAGTCTATAGATGCTCACACCTATATCGTATGAGCAGTTCATAGTAACAGTTCTAATTTCTAAATCGTGAGTAACTTACCATTACTGCTTAAAACGTGAAACCTGACCAATATTTTAACTATTGATTGATATTTACCGGTATATCGGCTAATATCTTAGTTTTTGCCTCTAACGTGTACGATAAGTGTGTTTCTATACTGTTTCTTATTTTGGACTGAAATAGACCAATATATTTGCTAGAAGGTGGGATATTGAGTGATGTTTCAGCCTTGAAATATCGCATGTTAAGCAGCAATATAGAATCTTCTTTCAAATATGCAGGAAACCTAGCCCAACTAGTTAGCTCATAAATCCAATAACCTATATCAAATGAGAATGAGAAAGAATTATGGGCTAGATTAGTACTCTCGTGCCCCTTTCATCAACCGTTGCTCCATCTTCACGATGATGGTAGATGCGGTTAGCAACTATACTATATGTATTGGTTTTATTTTTGTATTTTGAATGTTGGGTATTGATAGGAGTCTGTCTTGATGCATTTTATCAGATTATGCAAATGTCAAGTTATATATAGGCGTAATGTAAATTGCTAAGGTAGGTAACCCTTATAGCGCTAACTTGTTTTAAATAGGTTTATGTGATTTATATAGTTATGATGTATATATTTGCCAGCAAAAAAGACATCCTATATGATTTCCGATATTTAGTAAACATTGTGATATATCATGTGGTATTACGATGTTCAGTATAGAATTTTGGTGACGGATATATAACTGATATCCGATATTTAAAATACTAAACATGACATGTACTCTTATGATATTTCTACGCGACTTGTTTGTTTTCAAAAAATCTCCCTACAGAAGAGTATTACAAAAATTCCCTTGTTTTAGTTCTCTACCATTTAAATGTTTAATACAGATGGAACAGATCTTCTCTGGATTGTATTTGATTTTCCTTTTACCATTAAATGTTTACTATTGATCTGGATGCTGATTATATATAGTTCAAATGTAGGCTGGGACGTACATCAAGGAATTTGTTCATGGAGATCTTGGACGCACTCATCCAAGGTAGGAAATTTATGACATACTTTATTTGCCTGTTGTTATACGTTATGACCAATTCTCCTCAGCTAATGCTGCGAGATTGATTTATGCTCAGGAAAGTTATAAAAGCACTTTTAAAGTTCTGTGTTTAGCATGGGTAGCATTCATTGCATTTATTTTCCTTGCCTCTCTGCCTGTTACAATGGTTTTTTTTTCCTTTTTAAGAGGTATTTTTAAAATGACAGAAAGATGCTGTTTTGGCAAAGGATCTAGTGGCTGATGGTTCTCGTCCTTCAATTGATTAGAGTTTGTTATTTGCACTTTCCTTGCATTTAACTTCAGTGTTTCCATTGCACGCTGCAATATGGTCAATCATTCATCAGAATGTGCAAATTTTATTTGTTTTGCTGGCCAAATTAGATGGGTTTTACAAACTTGGGAGAACCCACGAAGGGGTTGTTTTGTTTTGGTCTTTTTTTTTTTTTTGGGTTTTTTTTTTTTTTTGTGGTGGGGGGGGGGGGGTGTGGGGGTGGGGTGGGGTGGGGTGGGTGTAAGGTAATAGGGTTTTGAGGGCAGATTACAGCTGCTGAGCTTAGGCAACCCATCATCGTGGTTGGTATAACCTGAGCAATTTTGAGCTAATGCAATGAATGAGCTAATATATGTGCAGGTTTGAGTTGATGTAATACGTGAGCAAATGTTAGTGCAATGTACATAATATGCAGTAAATGAAGGAGATTGAAAACCAATTCCAAATGCAAACACAACGATATATAGTGGTTCCCCCTCAGGGAATGTCCACCCTTTGTTGCATCAATTGAGAATTCATTATCTTACTTCTGCCCAGAGCAAAAATACAACCAGTCCTTCCTGAAGAGCATCTCCTTCAACCTGAGGGAACGCCTCTTCTCCCAAAGAGGGTCCAATTCTTCTCAAGAAGTCTCTCCCAACCATGAGAGTCAACATAATGAGATATACAAAGTTTCTTCTATCAAGACAAATGAGAAAACAATGCAGCTCTCCTCTTAAATATTCAAGTGAGGAAGTAAGATGTTGAGATTTAGTTCACAATTTCTTGGCACTTGAAGAGAAGTATGGAGAAGAAATTGGAAATCCAGACTCGAGAAAGTGTAGCACAATTAAGATTTCTAGATAATGCAAGCACCATCACTAAGAATTGATCTTATGATTCCAAGTGCAAACACAACGATATATAGTGGTTCCCCCTCAGGGAATGTCCACCCTTTGTTGCATCGATTGAGAATTCATTATCTTACTTGTGCCCAGAGCAAAAATACAACCAGTCCTTCCCGAAGAGCATCTCCTTCAACCTGAGGGAATGCCTCTTTTCCCGAAGAGGTCCAATTCTTCTCAAGAAGTCTCTCCCAACCATGAGAATCGACATAATGAGATATACAAAGTTTCTTCTATCAAGACAAATGAGAAAACAATGCAGCTCTGCTCTTAAATGAAGTAAGATGATGAGATTTAGTTAACAATTTCTAGGCACTTGAAGAGAAGTATGGAGAAGAAATTGGAAATCCAGACTCTTTCCTATCGAGAAAGTTTAGCACAATTAAGATTTCTGGATAATGCAAGCACCATCACTAAGAATTGATCTTATGATTCTTGATACAAGGCTTTGAAAGCTGTAGCTTGGGGATTGATGTTCACTTGTTGGAATTCTTGATTGGCCATAATTCATCAAGAGATCACCACATATATAGAAAAGGAGATCTCAATCAAACCAATAGGAATAGCGCACATGTGCATATGCAAGTGCGCAAGTGAACAACAGTTAAAATTTTCCATTGATCCTATAACACAAATGGGTTGCTAGTACTCGATCAACGTTTCGAAAATAAGATAAAATCTTAGTTAAGCCTATTTAATTAGAATGGTAGCTCAAAAAACCAGACTGTTCCTGAAGCCTATTTTTTCATTCTTTTTTTTTTTCATATTATTGACGCACACATAAAAAAATCTAAATTATAGAATAATCTTTAAATCAATGTTTAAAATAGCGATAACAATAATCTAACGTTTTGTCTCTATTAGGTTATGTCGCATATAGTGTAACGCATAATGTAAGTAATGCAATTTTCTATTTATTTAATTTAAAATAAATATAAAACTATATAAAATAATTTTTATAAATTCAAAAATAAATTTAAAATATCTAAAAAAAAGAATATAAAACCATTTTGTAATACATAATCTATTCT
Organism: Dracaena cambodiana; assembly: GCA_036321105.1. Classification (NCBI taxonomy): domain Eukaryota; kingdom Viridiplantae; phylum Streptophyta; class Magnoliopsida; order Asparagales; family Asparagaceae; genus Dracaena; species Dracaena cambodiana. The sequence goes on along the minus strand of JAYEPQ010000002.1, from coordinate 75,768,409 downwards.
AATTTTATATTAAGTTTTACAATAATTTTCACATTTATCTTTATAAATTATATTAAGTCTCCAACCGTAATTTCAGTCATCATTTAAATAAGAAAACAAGATTTTAATTTTTTTTTATTTCAATTCCAGTTATTATCATTGTTGAAATTTATATTTTGTAATGTTCAATTTATCTTATTTGTAATTGTTGATTTCAGTTCAGTTAAAAATTCAATAAAATAAAAAAGTAAGATATTTTAGCAACCGGAGAGGAATTACAATAAGCGAATAAGAAACAATTACAAATTAACAATTAGGCAATTCCACAAGCAATCAAATAAGTCAACAACTAATCCAGAAAATTACAGTTATTCGTTAATAAGCAAAATAATAATTAACATCAAAATAGAAATTATTAAAAAAATAATTGTAAATAACGTAATATAGCATAACTTAACATAACGTTACGTAATATACGTAAAATAACATAAAAAACGTATTGTTACGGTGCACTGATTTATTTTCAGTTGTTACGTAGCATTGGGGTTCCGTTAGGTTACGTAACGCAATATAACGGGTTTCATGATGTGTTATTTTCAACATTGCTTTAAATCACGTAATTGATTTATTTGGTGTATAATGCAATATCTATCAAGCGCTTGAATCATAATAGCAATGTAACTAAACTATCAATGATTCAAAATCAAATATACTTCGACTATATTTCTAAAATTAAATATACTTCAACTATATTCTAATTAAACACAATAATTCTAAGTTTCTATCTGAATTTATGTTCGAAAACAGTCTGAAGCAAGGTTTGAAATTATAGAAATAGAGGCTGTCAGGTTGATTTGTAGTAAACTATTTGTAAACATAAAGGTAGTCTTCTATAACTTAATTAAGTCTTTCTAACTTCTAATTGCAATTTATTGAGATAAATCTGTGAATAATAATTTGCAAAATAGTTTGAAAACTGGATATGCATAACTACAACTTTGAAAAGATTTATGTCCAATAAATTCTTAGAAACTAAGGGGGTTCTGGACAGTTTTCCATGTTTTCTTCATTCCTTGTGATAAAAGTCAGAGAATGAACCCATTTCTTGAACTTAATTAACCACCAAGTCTGTGTGTCAAGATAATTTTTAGAAACTAAAGGGGCTTTGGATAATTTTCCATTCTTTGTCCCCGAGATGAAAGTGAGAGAATGAGCCCATTTCTTCAGCTCAACTAAAGCTCCAATTAAATCAGAGAAAACTTGTCATAATACTCGGCATTTGAAGTTTCGGGCACAATGACTCTTTCGAAAAGAGGAACTTTTATTTTGAGCTTGACCAAACACACTATCAGGAGCGTTGATTGGCTGAGATCTCTTTTTATTAACAGGATCATGAACTTGAAGAGACTAATGGTCAGGTAATCGATTATCTTTCATGCTCTTCAACCATCTATTCTTCTCTCTCTTTTCTCTCTCCTATTCTTTTACTATCACTCTTCTCCTAAAGGGTTTCAAGTAAGTGAAAATGGCAGCATAATATTATATTATTATTTTATAGACCTTTCCCCTAATGCAATGGATGAAAAGGACCTCACGAATCACACATTTTTTGTTGCTCTGCTGCCATAATTGTACAACCTGTTTAGTTAACATTGGGTAGAGCTTTAAAACAATTATAATGAGGCCAGCTTTAGATTGTTCGTGTTCTTACATTTATTTAATGGGCTTATATGTTTGTTACAACATTGTTTATTTAATGTACGAGCTTGAGCGAGCTTTTAATGAGCTTGAGTCAAGCTTTCCTTATGTTATGCAGTCTATTTATAGTCAATAGGTAGAAGAATAGATCAAATAATTTTCAAACATTTTTTCAACAGCAACAACCAAGCCTCTTATCCCAAGTACTTGGGATAGGCTACATAAACCAAAAGAGAATCACGCCGGATAGATCACGTTGATAATCCTTCTCTATTCATTTCTATTAAGTAGTATCTCCTCATTTAAACCTCTAGAATCAATATCTTTTCGTATCATCTCTATTCATATTTTTTCCGGTCTTCACTTTGCTCTTTTAACTTGACCTACATTGATAAACTTTTCTCGTCGAATTGGTGCATTTGTAGGTCTACGTTACACATGACCAAGATATCGTAAGCGATTTTCTCGCATCTTCTCATCGATGGGGGCTACACTTACCCTAATACGAATATTTTCATTTATCACTTTATCTCTCCTAGTATTGTCGCATATCTAGTGAAGCATGCATCTCTGTTACATTTATTTTCTGTAAATGACATTTCTTTATAGCCCAGCATTTCGTGCCATATAATAAAGCTAGTCTAATAGCAGTTCAATAAAAATTTTCCTTCAGTTTTAACAGAATGTTACGGTCGCATAAAACTCCCGATGCACTTCTCCATTTCAACTAGCCAGTTAGTATCCTATGCTTGACATCATTATCGATCTATCCATTATTCTGAATAATAAAACCCAAATAGCTAAACTGATTGTTTTTTTGTATCTCTTGCTGGTCCAGTGTTACAGTATTATAGCCTAGGGTCCATCGTTTACTAAATTTACACTTCATATACTCTGTTTTATACCTACTCAATCTAAAACCTTTAGATTCTAATGTGTGTTTCTATAACTCTAACTTGGCATTCACCCCTATACTTGTCTCATCAACTAAGACAATATTATCAGCAAATAGTATACACCAAAGTATCTCATCCGGAATAGCGCTAGTAAGCTCATCCATCATTATAGCAAATAAGAACAAGCTTGATGCAGATTTTTGATACAATCCAATTGTAATTGAAAAATCACATGTTAAATCACCACATATTCTGATATTGGCAACTATTCCATCATATATGCCCTTAATTATGTCAATATATTTGATGGGGACTCTTTTCTTTATCAATGTTCACCAAAAAATCTCTCGGGGTACCTTATCATAGGTTTTCTGTAAGTCAATAAATACCATATGCAAATCTTTATTTCTCTCTCGGAATCACTCTATAAGTTGACGAAGTAAATGAATAGTTTCTGTCGTCATCGCCTCGGCATGAATCCAAACTGGTTTTCTGATATTTTAACAGTCTGTCTCAATTTATATTCAATTACTCTTTCTCAAAGCTTTATAGTGTGACACATGAGTTTTATTGTATGGTATTTAGAACTCTGAAAATCACGCTTGTTCTTATATGGAGGTATTAGAGTACTCTTCCTCCATTCATTTGGTATTTTATTAGTTTGTCAAATCTTGTTAAATAGGTCTGTCAACCACCTCACACCTATCTCTCCTAAATATCTCCATAGCTCAATAGGAAATCATCTGGACTAACAGCTTTTCTTGACTTTATTCTCTTTAAAACCTCTTTTATTTCAGATTCTTAAATTGAACAGTAAGGTCTTCCAGATCTTGATTAAAACTACCATTATACGATTTATCAAAATAATCTCTCCATTTTTCTTTAATCTCTTCATCTTGAACTATAACCTTTTGATCCTCATTTTTAACACACTTTACACTATACAGGTCTCTAGATTTTCTCTCTTATTCGAGTAATTCTATATATATCATTTTCTGCCTCTTTATTGTCCAACTTCTCGTACACTTGTTTATATAATTTAGTTTTTACATCCCGAACAGCTTTCTTAGCCTCTTTGGCCAATTTATACCTCTCAAAACTTTTTCTGTTATTGTTCTTCTTTAAATCTCTGTAACCTCTCGCTTGATCTTAATAACATTTTTTTACCTCTTCATTCCACCATGATGTATCTTTACATGGTAGAGCACTGTCTCTCGACTCAAAAAATATATCTTTAACTATCCTCTTAATGCAGCTAGCCATTTTGTTTCATGTTACATCAGGATTATCATGGTCCCTCCAATCTGCTTTTTGTACTACTGTCTATAATTTTTTTTTTATTACCTTCTGATCACTCTCACTTAATCTTAGGATTTAATTTATACTTAAACTTTCTAAGTCTTTTTCTAATCTGAATATCTAAAACTAAGAGTCTATGTTGGGTAATTACACTCTTATCTGGCACTACTTTACAATCGATGCAACTATTTCTATCTGCCCTCCAAGTTAAAAAGAAATCTATTTGGCTCGCACTCGATCCACTTTTAAAAATAATCAATTGAGAAATTCTCATTTTAAACCAAGTATTCACTAAAATCAAATCATAAGACAAAGCAAAATGTAGAATTGAGTTACATACTTTATTTCTTTCTCCAAAACTAAATCCTCCATGTGCACTATCAAATCCATTACGACTAGTTCCTACATGTCCATTGAGGTCACCACCAATAAATAGTTTTTCTCTAGCGGGTATTTTTTATGTTATCTCATCTAGATCTGCCCAAAATTGATGTTTAGTAGATTCATCAAGTCTTACTTGTGGTGCATAGGCATTAATGATATTAAGAATCTCTCAATCTAAAATAAGTTTAACTAATAAAATTCTATCACCCTTCTTCCTAACCTCCACTACGTGCCCAAATAATTGTTTATCTATGATCACACCTTTCCCATTACAATTTCTATTTCTACCCGTATACCAAAATTTATAACTCTAAGGCTCTATGACTTTAGATTTCTCACCTACTCATTTAGTCTCTTACACGCACAAAATATTAACTCATTCTAATTATAGTATCAACTTTACTAATTTACCTGTAAGGGAAACTATATTTCACGATGCCAACCGAATCCTATGTTCATAAGCTAACTTCTTTACCCCCACCTGTTCATTAAGGTATGGAAACCATCTTACATTGGATACCACACCCGGGCGCTGACGCGACGTGCCGTTTCTATGCGACGACCTAACAACTCACACATTTTTTACTACACCCGGACTTCGATGTAGCGAACGCCCCAACGAAATTCATATTTTGGCTCGTGTCATAATATGTGACAATGTTTTACGCTGGCTGTCACTGGCCTATCACAACCCTCCTTTATTTTGGCTTGGGACAGACAGTGAAAGGATAAATTTTTAAGCACAACACTAATAGAGTTAATTTTCAATCATTTTTTTGGTTTCTACATATTTTCTCAAACATTGAACTTTTACTGTGCCAATTCTGAGTCTATAGTGAGCTTTTTGAGCTCTTTTCTAGCCTTAATCGATACTAACATTAATAAACTAACCCTTTCTAATGATTTGAAATGGAATATGTGCTGTAATTGAGCCTAAATAAGCCCTAAATAAGTTGAGCTTTAGCAGTACCTAATTGAGCCCAAAACAATTCAAGCTTAACCACACTGAGCTGGAACTAGCTAGGTTCATGTTTGTTCATTCACTTTATCAAACATAAAATTGTGTTCAGGCTTAGTTCATCCAACTGAGGAACAAATATGAAGGAGCTTTTCCCAAGCTGAACTGGAGCCATGATTCAAGCTTGCAAACTCTTTACAGCCTTAGAATTGGGTAGAAGGTCCAAGAAAGTGACTGCTATTGTGGCTATGGCTGCTACTAGTTGAAGTGAAATCTATTCACACATAGGCAGCAATTAAATTTTTTTTTCTGAGATGCAATGATCGTCAATAGTTAAGCCTCTCAGGTTTTTTTTTTTTTTTTTTAATCCCTTTTTTTGTGAGCTATGCTAAGCCTATCAGCACAAAATTCTCATGTTCCATTAAAAATTCCTTATTTCAAGGTATCTCTAGGTGTCAATACTAAATTGAACTCTTGCTTTTGGAAATGAAGGTTAATTTGATGTCATTATAGCTAATTTATGTTAATTTTGTGATCATAGATTTTATATGAGTGATGGGGATGATAGAGGTCCCCGATACAATGTAGACATTATAAAATCAGCACATATATTGCTGATATTTCTGATATGATACTCCAACACTGCTGATTCTGATACTTATTCTGAGACTTTAAACCTTATAATTCGAGTAACTACCGGGTCTATTTACATACATTTGTTGTTTCCGCAAAGCAAAATGGAAAAAGGTAGATCCTAGTTGGTTTTCACAACAGTGCAAGATATATGTTTGAGTATTCTATTCTGAGGCCTTAATGTGCATGGCTTAAAATTTTATCACATTTGCAATTTTTCATGTGTCAATAATGATATTTCATGCTTGCTTAAAATGGACAACCAGACTAACAGCTGGTACTAGTCAAAAAGTGAATAAGCTGAAATATCAAGAAGAGTCTGCTTTGCTTCTCTCCACGTAGAGATATAAGTTCTACCAGGTTCCGCCTAATAAATGAAAGGCCATCATACAAGGAGTGGTAGATAATTTTTTTTTTTTTTTTTTTTTTTTTTTGTTCGTGTTAGAGTTGAAATCTATCCATTTTGGATAAAGTAGCATGTGATGAACTTTCTACAGACTCGTAATTTCTTTATTTTTGAAGCATCTAGAACTGGCAAGCAATTAATATGTCAAAAAAAAGTTTGCAAATTCTATTATTATGTATCATGGCAAATTCTATTATTATGTATTATGGAGAGTGGATACTTAAAAGCAAGTTTTGCCTCTGTCACATATCAGTCACTTCAAAGCTATGTAGGGTTTTCAGAAACCAAAAAGTAATGCATCAGTCGGACTGCAGAAACTTCTAAAATTGTATCAGTATACCTCGGACCTATGTGTCTCTTGAATAAATTTATAAAGGAGCCTTTGACAAAAGAGAGTACTTTATCAATAAAATTTAAGACCTTGCAAGATTGACTTCACTTAATTGAGTTATCAGATTGAGCTTTCATTTTTTTTTCTTTCTAATTCACTTGATTAAAATTTGTAGAATTCAGTTATTAAGGTATCTTTTTTATTTCTACTTATAATAAAACATGTCCATGTTGCTATAGGCTTTGATCTGTATGTGCACTGAGATGCATCATTTTGCCATATTTCTGTACCCTATTTTTTAAGGCTTCCGTCTAACCATATCTGTATCAAAGTTTTTCATATTCATCCCTATAGCCAATGTACAATTTATAAAACAGCTGTGCTTATTAAGTTGATCCTATCATTTTGTATGTGGAACTTAAAGTGATGTTTATAGTGAGAAACCGAAGATGGCAGAATTTGAAACGGATCTGGATTCGGGTTTGTATTCAGGTAATTTGATGATATGGAGTCATGGACCATAACTGGTTCAGGTCTGGATATTAGGATTTTATATCTTTATTTATAATTTTTTTTTCGTTATTATTGGGTAAATGAATGGGTTCAGGGAGGGTCCTGTCCATTTCAATGGTACTTCCATCATACCCAATAATACGTGTGAGTCCAACTTTTAAGCATGGTATATACCCATTCATAATCTATAGGGCCGAGTCTGGGTCAAGTTCAGGTTTTTGTAGCATCCCTAATCAAGCCAGCAAGTGTTATGTATTTTTCTATCCATCTAGTTTGGAAAGATTAGGCCGAGGCTTAAAATAAGAAACATTAACTTGCATCTATGTCCTTATCATGCCAAGCCAACCCAAGCCAAACGAAAGAAAGTTGATACTAAAGAATCAAAATCAAGCTTCTTCCCTCTATTTGTGAAATATAAGCTAAAGCTTTTTTTAAAAATCTTTTAGTGTTCTGTTATTTAGATTTTTCATTTTTTCAAGTCTGTAAAATGGCCAAAAAGTGTCCAGTGTCTTTACGTGCATCTTGTGGATTGGAATGTTGGGTACATCTATTGTAATTAAACTGTACTGTAGCTGGGTGCCTTGGCCCTTAGTAAGTCTTGCGGGATTGCTCCCGTTTAACATGCATCTGTATTCTTCTTTCAAATATTCTTGTTTAATAGCCAAGCTTCTGAATGACACATATCGTTTTGCAAAATGAGTCCACCGAGCTGACCTATTGGCTGTACACCCACATTCATATATGTAAATAAGCTTAGATTTTTGTTCAAGCTCTGTTCAGTTATTTAATGAGTGAGCTCGATCAAATGGAGCCAAGACTAGCTTCACTTGAGATTATGCAGTGCGTTTACAAACAGAAGTCAGATGATTGAATGAATGATTTTCTAGCATTTTCTTGGCTTCTACAATCTGTTTTCTCTAGTCTTGAACTTTTACTGAGACAGTTCCAAGTCATAGTCGAGCCCTCAGTGCAATTTTTACAGCCTTAATCAACATTATCATTAATAGTCTAAATGTTACCTGATGATTTGAGATTGAATGTTAATAGAAGCTATAATCGAACATAAATAAGTTCTAAATGAGTCGAGCTTGAGCCAAGCCTAAATGAGCTTGAGCTCAAACAGCTCGAGCATGCTATGTTCATACTCCTTTTTATCAGATATGAATTTTTGTGAGCTTGGTTTGTATAATTACGGAACGAAAAAGAACGAGGTATTACGGAGCCAAACCCAAGCCCATTTTCGACCTTTATGATTTTTTTGCAGCACTATTTCTGGTTATGTAGTGTTTGTGAGAAGAATTGTTTCTTTATGTAGTAAAAGCTTCTACATTAATGTATGTGCTAGTATAATCTCGTTCTTTATTGATTGTTGACTAATGGTATCGATTCCTTCAGAGGCCAGGCATGACTATCAATAACTGAGCTTTAATTACTATCTACCTAAGTCCCAAATAGTTTGTTAATGTTGTGTATCTCACATGGGGGATGGATATTGTTTTGTTAATGATTAGACATTGTCATTTGTTGTTGCAGCATAGGTTCCTTGCTAGGATGCAGAGCAGAGATTCTGCAGCTTGATGTCACCGATGTGAAGATGGACTTCTTCGACTAAGTTGTCAGGGATTGCTTCATACTCAGTCGAACCATTGCGCTCCAAAATCCCCTCCCTCACCTGCTCCAAGTTTTCAACACCAGTCAGAGCCGATCAGATCTCTGGTTCAAGTTGTGGAGATCAAAAACCGGTGGAATAGAGGGCATGAGTAGTTCATTCTTTTGTAACAGCAGCATGGATTACTTTGTTATTTATTTCCCCTTATCTGAGACATATTACTGAGGGATGCTTATATTTAACATGAGTCTTGTGCATTCTACAAAAAATCAGGCACCACCTGTATTACTAATTTGGTTCTAAATAAACGGCATTACTAATTTGTTTCTGAATAAACGGCTTATATTCTAATTATATAATTGAAAATACTTTTGTTTAGTTTTTTTTTTTTTTTTTTTTCCTAGTCAAGCATACAAGCACATTTTTTGCAACATCAACTAATTTGAGTACCTCACCAGAAGTCGAATTTAGAATTTCTCGCAAATTGAAGAGGGGTGATGTAATGTGAGCCAAGTTTTATTGGCTTTTGTTTTGTTACCCATGGATTTTTGAATTATCATGCCACGAATTCAGATAGAACTGTTGTGATCAGCAATAGCAGGCTATGATATGTGGTATAGTATCCGTGTGCATATGCTGGGTTTGTTGACTGAGAAAAGGAATTTGAATATGTTATAAGAATCTCCCCTACGGTAACTGTTGTTCAGGCTCCAAATATTTATTTTCACAATATGGTCATGGATTTTCTTTTATATATATATATATATATATATATATATATATATATGGTGCATGGTTGCACCAGACGAGGTCATTGCATTCAGCATCAAACGGCTTTTAGCAATCAGCATAAAAGAAACTTCCCCTTCTGGCCTGAGAAGAGAGTTCAATCAATCCAATATGCTCCCAGCATTTTGGCCACAAAGCCATAGCGGTCACTAGCTTCATCAATCTGTTAGAAGAGCGACATGGTAAGGAACCATTAACAGTGTGATAAGCCAGATGAACAACTTAAGTTGGATTGAAATACTGACCTGTTTCTGAACGGAGCGGCCTGCTCCATGACCCGCCTTGCGAACAATCCGGGCGATTATTGGGTTGGTTTGTGGGCTTTTCTCCACGCTGTTGAAGAGGATATGCTGCATGGTCTGTGGAGGGAAGAAAACTTAAGTTTGATGGAAAGATTAGGCAAGATGTTCAAAAGTATTAACAAAAATGATAAGCATAAGGCAAAACAATGACATGATATTTACCAATTTGTGATAAAACAATAACTCGACAAGAATAAAGTAGAAATTGTTAATGAACTTTCAACTTGATTTATTTACGTGCCAGTGTTGCTATAGAGATAAAATTTTACCATGCGTGATTATTTGACAAAATGCATCCATCCTTGATACCTATGTAGTACGAATACTTCTGCCGTGTATCCTACATATTTTCAGAATTCATGGTGTATCAGCATGTCATAAGTGTATCGGCCATACATGCAACATAACCTAATATCCATATCGTTGTTCAAGTGAAATTTTAACTAACATTTCAAACCTTATATTGTTGACTTAGGAAAAACTATATTGCTCCGTAGTTCAAAAAATGATAATGATGCCAAGATGACTTTTAGATCCTCATCATTTCGCTCCTATCTTAAAGGATGTTATAAAATAACTTAGAACGAATAAAGCTAATTGATCCTGTTTAGAATTCTGTACACGAGCATGTCAACAGAGGATATAGCAAAAATATATTTCCTTTAGTCAGCTACAATAAATTTCCTTTAGTGCGTAAGATTCTAGAGCAAGCATGTTAACGATAAGCATCATCTCATAGCATCACCATTTCTTGGCGTACAAAAGAGCTAAGCATGAGAATCTTCACAGAAATTCTAACATACTTCAAGTGACCAAATGACGATCATAAGCAATTTGTAGTGAAATCATCTACTCGTCTAGACTCACTTGCAGTGTTCATAAGTGCAATTTGTAGACAAACAAAATATATCAGAAGGCGAACATCTTATCCTTATTGAAACTTAAAGATGTTAAAAATAAAAAATAAAAATCCTTAGTTATGCAAAACCGCAACTTACTGCCAGTAACTTCAATGAGTGCAATGGCACAACACGATCATCGTGATCAGCCGTTAACAGCATGGTTGGTGGGTATTGGGAGTAGCAAGTAGCATATTTTTCCCACGGTCTTCTAACATTGTGAAGAGGTGAGTATCTGCATAAGACATGAAACCATAAATCTGTGTTGGATATGTCATAAATGTTCAAACTTCAGATTTCTAAAAGAAATATGAAGCAACAAATTTTAAAAGCTTAATTGTAGATTTCTAGCGTGTAAGAATGTATGAAAATTAGAATCCATCTCGTAGCTAACGTTACAACCCTAGCTTTTTAGGTGCTTTGGTGTGAAAGGTATAGCAAATAGATTTTTTTTTTTTTTTTTTTTTTTTTTTAAAGGAAATATAGAGTAGCTCCTAAGACCTCAAAATGAGCAGGCTTCATGAGAATACAAAACCTATTGTAAGAAGTGGTGAAATTTGACATTTTCGTTCAAGAATATCAAATGTTTACCAAGGGATATATTTGTTCCTAATAAATTCTAGTGGGTTCCCTAATAACCTGGAGCTGACCGTGACTTCTTATATTTTGCTCATCTTCGTATGCTACTAAAACCCTTGACGGACACCTGAGATTACTGAAGGCCCGTGGTTCTCATTTCTATGGTACATGAGCACATCCGCAAACTTACACGAGCATGCATAGACAAATGCACAATTGGAGCAATGCTCGATTGGATGATAAACTCTTAGGCCATGTAATAAAGAACCACCTACTAATTAGATTGCAAGATGAGTTACTGCTAGTATTCCATTTTTATACTAGTAACAGTCTCATTTTGCAGAAGTTTATATCAGGATGGCCTACTAAAAGCAGTTAAAATAACCCGAAACTTGACTGCTATAAGAAATAAAGTACGGGTTCTTACTTGATAAGCCAGCGGAAATCTTCATCATTGTCCGAGCATCCAAATTCAGATGTCCAGACATGTCCTGTACGTTGAAATTCCACATAAATGAATGAGAAAGGATAGCCTAGGTTGTTACCTCTCGAAACCTAACTACACTGGATAGCCATAGAATCAACTTAGTAGAAGACCTAACCTATTGTGAACTTGTGAAACCGCAGCATGTCCATAACACCAACATGAGCAAGGGCACATCCAAAAAGATCGGGCCGCTGCCACCACGTCTTTAAGCATTCAATCATTTTTGAATAAAGGCAAATCAATCGAATCGTTTAGAAAGGGAAAACAATATAAGTGGTACCTGATTCATGCAAGCTGCAACAAGAAGCCCACCATTGCTTAAACCTTCAATACATAATCGCTCAGGAGACGTATACCCAGCAGAAATAAGGAACTCAGCTGAGGCTATGAAATCGTCGAAGCAAGTTTGTTTCTTTGAAAGTATACCCGCATTATGCCATTCTTCACCATACTCTCCACCCCCACGAATATTTGATAAGCAGAAAACGAAACCTAAATTCTTTATGAGAACAGTCCGACTAACATCGAATGATGCTGTGAGACTCACATTGAATCCACCATAACCATATAACAGAGCTGGATGAGATCCATCTAGGTACACACTCTTCTTGCAGACGATAAACATTGGTATCCTGGTTCCATCTTTACCTGGAACAAAAACCTGCGAGCCACCATACAAGAAAGGAATAAGGAATAAAAACAGAGAAATAGTGTATTCCGATGAGAGGTAAAACTAAAGAATAAGGCGAACATATTATGTTAACAACAAAAGTAATAAACAAAAATCTCAACAAAAATTAGAACAAAGAAAACTTTGAGGAGTAACCAGTGCGCTTTAAGAATTACTAGGCCTAACTCTAGTAACAGTAAGTGAAATCAAAATCATTATGCAGCGTATGAGCTCTACCTGTTTAACTTGGAAACTTTCTCGGTCAAAACCAGGAACAGAAGTTTCTCGAAATATCTTCATTTCTGGAACTTCTGTAGCAAAATTACACTTATAAATGATTCCTGGTGTAAGAAAGTTAGTGAACCCAATAAAAGCCTCTCTGTCTCCTCGTCTACCACCAATTGCAGTGACAGTACCAATGTCTATGGGTAAATGATGCAGCAACTGGCCCGTCTGCAGGTCCCTTATCTGCAGCAGATTCTTTACGTCGCTGATGTAACACAATAAAACCTGGCTACCATTAACAGCACGAGCCGATTCTAGTACATCATTTTGGTCCTCTGGCACGACATCAGTCCATTGTTCAGGTTCCTTGAGGTTTACACGAACTAACTTGTACTTCGGAGCTTCTTTATTTGTCAGAAAGGTGAACTCAGCATCATCATTTGAGACAGTTGTATAGCGTGCTTCAAATTTGTCGATGAACTTGACAAAGGGGAGCAATTGTTCACTTCCCTTGAATCCTTCAAGTCCATTAGGAAGTGAAGACAAGTCACAAGAATATAATTTGTTCACAGAAGCAGAGCTTCCCTCAATTTCTAGGAGCAAATACTGCAAACACCCCAAAGCATTATAAGCTCAAGAAAAATGGACTGGTGTATCTATATTCATGTCAACTACTGCACAATTGAACTATTGGAAAATGCCCCATAAGAATAGTCCTATATTTTATATTCTACATAAATTATTGACAACTCGAAGGAGTATAACATATTTATTATGTAAAATAAATCATTTTGTATTCCATTCATATAAACAAGAGAGACAGCGGGTCATACTCCATTTAATATCACATTCAATATCCTAAAAATAATTTCCATATTATGCCATAATTCTCGACCCTAACAACAGTTTTAAGACATACATATAAATATGAACTATCTTAGTTCTGACTTTGAGCCGCATCATAAATAACTCCATAAGAAGACAACCCATAAAGATTTTATCCCAAAAAAAGTCTATATTTAGGACCCATGTACATTTTGTGGTGCCTAAAAACTTTTGAAAATTAAATAAAGAACTCAATATGAAGGCATTCAATTATTCACCGTTTTACACAGATCAAATGTCCTAGCGACCTAAAGTATCCAACAAGATAAATTTTAGATAGTAACATATAGGGACACAGTATTTGCATGCATATGTGCACACACATGCATGTGCGTGAGTGCGCTTGTGTGTATGTACATAATATACAGGATCATACATACACACAAATTTTATATTTAGAGGAGTAACAATCTCTTTTCAAGACTAATCTTTTGTCTATCACCTGCCATTAACATTTAAAAAGAAAAAAAACATAATACAAACTTTGGACAACGATAAAAAGTAGAAAAGTACAATACTCAACAGCAATTATAGTCATCTCTTTTTCCCTTATCGATCATATTTACATATTTAGATATACTTTCTAACCCTTTTCCCTTCTTTCAATAGAATATTATCTTATTTCAGCCTTTTTATATCATGATAAGTATTCAACGAGCAGGATGTTGAATTTTGGGTGTGGCTCTTTTAGTCCCACATTGGCTGGGTGCTAAAAAGACACTACCTATGGGTCCTATAAATAGGGCCTTATATCTTTGGTTTTGAGTATCCCAAAATAATTAGTTATTATATAAAACTGTTCTGAGAAAACATGTTTTATTTTGGGAAGTTTTCAAATCTGAAAAATTCTAAGTTGTAATTTTGGATTTTTGGGTTTTGGAAAAAAAATTTCTATTCTTGGGAAACTTTCCAATTTGTCAGAGATCTTTATAATTTGAAACCTTAGTGATAGTGGATTGATCGTTGATACCCGAGGACGTAGGTAATATTTACCGAATCTCGTTAAATTTTGTATTTTCTCTTATTTTGTATTAGTTCTTATGTGGCACTATTTTTTGTGCCTATTTGTGTGGGTAAGATATATGTTTTTTACAACAAGTCGTATCAGAGCCGAAGATTCAACCTTGGCAAATTATTGAAAAATGGCAAAAGATTCTTCGTCTACACAGGCTAAGATTACTGTGACTAATGTAAAATTCGAAGTTGAAAAATTTGATAGCCGCAACAATTTCGGTATGTGGCAGTGTAAAGTCTTGGATATTCTTTATAAGCAAGAGTTGGATGTTGTTCTTGAAGACAAGAAACTAGAGAAGATGACTGATAAAGAATATGAAAGAATTGCTAAGCATGTGGTACCATTCGATCTTGTCTCACAAGGGAACAGAAGTATCTTTTCATGAGAGAGACGTCTGCAAGTAAAATGCGGAATGAGCTGGAGAACAAGTTTATGAAAAAGAGTAGTGAGAATCGGCTCTATTTGAAAAAGAAATTGTTCCGCTTCCAGTATCAACCAGGTACATCTATCAACAATCACATTGCTGCTTTTAATAAATTAATAGCAAATTTATTAAATTTGGATGTGACTGTTGAAGATGAAAATTAGGCTTTATTATTGTTGGTTTCTCTTCCTGATGAGTATAATCACTTTATCACTACTCTCCTTCGTGGTAAGTATAGGGTGACTTTTGATGATATATACAATGCATTGTACAATTTTGAGATCAGAAAGATTGATCAAAAATAGCATGGGTATAATACAGCTGAGGCGTATGCTGTCAGAGGCCGATTTTAGAGTCGTAAATCCAATAAGAGAGGCAGATCCCAATCAAGAGACAGATCTGATAAAGATGAATGTATTTTTTGTCAAAAGAAAGGGTATTGGAAGAAATATTGTCCAAAGTTGAAAAAAAAATAAGGGCAAGGCTGATTCTGATGCATGTGTAGCCAAGTGTGAAAATGACAACTCAGATTTTGCATTGGTTGGTCTATCTTTAGTTTCTCATTCTGATGAGAGGATTTTGAATTCTGAATGCACCTATCATATGTGTCCTTATAAGAAGTTGTTCTTCAATTTTACAGAGTTTGATGGAGGAGTTATTTTTATGGGCAACGATAGTTCTTGCAAGACAACTGGGATATATTCAATCCGTTTAAAGAATCATGATGGATCAACCAGAGTTTTGACAGATGTTCGGTATATACCGGATTTGAAGAAGAATCTCATAATTTTGTGAGTTAAAAGCAAAAAGTTTCGCTATATGTATCACTTCAGGTGCACTTGTGGTGATGAAAAGTACGAGGAAGAATAACTTATACTACTTTCAGGGTAGTACAGTTATTGGATCAGCAGTTATAGTCTCTTAAGAGGATACAGATGTAGAAACAACCATATTGTGGCACATGCGATTTGTTCATGCAGGTATGAGAGTTTTGCAGAATTTAGTGAAGAAAGGCTTACTAAAAGGTGTAAAAACCTGTAAATTAGATTTTTGTGAGCATTGTGTCATGAGAAAAAAGACAAGAGTAAAGTTTGGCACTGTTATCCATAATACTGAAGGAATTTTGGACTATAGTCACTCTGCTATTTAGGGTCCTACTAGAACACATTCTTTGGGAGGTATGCATTACTTTGTTATTTTTATTGATAATTACTCTAGAAGAGTTTGGGTGTATCTGATGAAAACTAAATATGAAGTGTTGGAATTTTTTTTAAATAGAAAAAGATGATTGAGACTCAGACAGGCAGAAAGATAAAGAAACTTAGATCATATAATGGTGGTGAGTATAAAAGTGATCCGTTTTTGAAAGTTTGCCAAGATAAAGGTATTGTTCGACACTTCACCAACACAGATTCACAACAGCAAAATGGGGTGGCAGAACGCATGAACAAGATTTTGCTGGAGAAGGTTCGATGTATGTTGCTTAATGCTGGGTTAAGTAAGGGATTTTGGGCTGAGGCAGTGACTTATACATGTCATCTCATTAATCGATTACCATCAGCTGCGATTGAAGGGAAGACACCGATTGAGGTATAGTCTGAACAGCTGCTATAATTATGATTCCTTACATGTGTTTGGTTCCACTGCTTATTATCATGTAAAGGAGTCTAAATTAGATCCAAGAGCCAAGAAAGTATTGTTTATGGGAATAAGCTTGGGTGTGAAAAGATATCGCCTTTGGTATCCAAATTTGAAGAAAATCATTTTTAGCAGGGATGTTACCTTTGATGAATCTGCCATGTTGACAAAAGTAACACTTAGTAATTCTAAAAAAGAGAAGAAAACCAGTAATATTCAGCAGCAGGTGGAGAGTGCTCCGCAATAGGTGGAGTTTGAAAAGGCCAGAGTTGACTCAGTTTATAATGACAGTCCAGTGACAGAAAATAATGTCGAAGTAAAAGAGGAAGAGGTTTTAACCCAAGAATCTCTATAGCAACCAAACTCAATACAGTCCACGTCGAAAAATTAAGAAATTTGCTCGTTTCCTTGATACAGTGGTGGCCTATACACTTCCAGTTGTAGATAATGTTCCTTCCACTTATAGAGAAGTAATTAGAAGTTCAGAAGATAAGAAGTGGAGGAAAGCAATGGATGAAGAGATGCAGTCTCTTCAGAAAAATCAAACTTGGGAGTTAGCTCAACTATCTAAAGATAAGAATGCAATTGGGTGCAAATGAGTATTTACAAAAAAAAAAGAATTTCCTAACAAAAATGATATTCGCTACAAGACAAAATTAGTGGCGAAAGGCTATGCTCAGAAGGAAGGAGTTGATTATAATGAGGTATTTTCTCCAGTCATTAAACATTCTTCTATTCGGATTATGTTAGCCTTAGTAGTACAGTTTGATTTGGAATTAGTTCAACTTGATGTGAAAACCGCATTTTTATATGGTGATTTGGAAGAGAAAATCTATATGACTCAGCCAGATGGATTCAAGATTGCTGGAAAAGAAAATTAGGTTTGCAAATTGAATAAATCGTTGTACGGATTGAAGCAATCTCTGAGACAGTGGTACAAGCGATTTGATCAGTTTATGATAAGTTTAAAGTACACTAAAAGTAAATTTGATCACTGTGTATTTTCGCAAACTACATGATGAATCATTCATTTATCTACTCGTGTATATGGATGATATGTTAATAGTTTTAAAGAGTCAAGAAGAGATTGAAATGTTGAAAGGTCAGTTGAATCAAGAGTTTGAAATGAAAGATTTGGGTGAAACTAAAAAGATTCTCGGCATGGAGATAAGCAGAGATCGAAAGAGAGGCAAAATTTATTTATCTCAGAAACAATATCTGAAGAAGATACTACAGCGTTTTGACATAACAGAAAAATCAAAACCTGTAAATATCCCACCTGCTTCTCATTTCAAGTTAAGTGCAGGTTTATCTCCTAGCACAGTCGAGGAACTTGAGTATATGTCGAAAGTTCCTTATTCAAATGCAGTTGGTAGCTTAATGTATGTTATGGTGTGTACGAGGCCTGACATTTCACAGGCAGTTGGCGCTGTGAGCAGATATATGCATAATCTTAGAAAAGAACATTGGCAGACTGTGAAATGGATTTTACGATATCTTTTGAACACCATAAATGTTAGTTTAGTATTTAAGCGTGATGATACTCTTGGTCAGTGTGTAGTTGTATATATTGATTCTGACTACGCAGATGATTTGGATAAATACCAATCAACTACTGTTTATATTTTTACTCTTGCTAAAGCACCAGTGAGTTGGAGATCTACTTTGCAGTCCACGATTACTCTGTCTACAACAGAATTAGAATATATGGCAGTTATAGAGGTGTAAAGGAGACAATTTGGCTACAGGGATTGCTTGAAAACTTGGAGATTATTCAGAAACAAGTTACTGTATATTGTGACAGCCAGAGTGCAATTCATTTGGTAAAGAACCAAGTCTATCATGCACGGACAAAGCATATCGACGTCAGGTATCATTTTGTGCGAAAAATTATTGAAAATGATAAGAACTATTTCATAAGATTGGACCTGCAGATAATCTCGTTGATATAATGACCAAGATGGTAATTTCGATCAAATTCAAGTATTGTTTAGATTTGGTTAATATTTTGGCTGTTTGAAAATTTTAATTTGGAGACGCTGACGATGTGGGCCTTATTCGCCAAGGTGGGGATTATTGAATTTTGGGTGTATCTCTTTTAATCTCACATCGGCTGGGCACTAAACAGACACCACTCATGGGTTCTATAAATAAGACCTTGTGTTTTTAGTTTTGAGTATCCCAAAATAATTAGTTATTATATAAAATTATTCTGAAAAAATATGTTTTATTTTGGAAAGTTTTCAAATCTGAAAAATTTTAAGTTATAATTTTAGATTTTTGGGTTTTGGAAAAATTTCTCCTATTCTTGAGAAACTTTCCAATTTGTCAGAGATGTTTGTAATTTGAAACTTTTGTGATAGTGGATTGATCGTTGGCGCCCGAGAACGTGGGTAACATTTATCGAATCTCGTTAAATTTTGTATTTTCTCTTATTTTGTATTAGTTCTTTTGTGGCACTATTTTGGGTGCCTATTTGTGTGGGTAAGATATCTGTTTTTTGCAACAAGTTTATTGTTAAGTTAGCTCATATGTGAGTATAGTCCCACATCAGATAGGACAAAATAAGTCTATGGAATTAAATACAAAGTTGGGATTTTAACCTAATGGCTTAAATTTTTTTGTCAAACTGATTCTCACCTTTGTGTTTAGGCCCATCATGCTCCCCATTGAACCCGACATTCTCCCCAACAATTGGTATCAGAGCTCAGATTCGGACCAAATTATCGCCGAGTCAATGGGCCAGATTATGGTCTAAAGGGGAGTGAAGCCGATGTTTGAAACTCGAATTGATTGAGTTAATTTTGGGTTTCATTTTTCACGCGTCGGCTCTCCACGTGGATTGTTGCCAAAATTAAGTTGGTCGGGTTAATTTTGGGTTTGGTTTCCAACGTGTCGGCTCTCCACGTAGATGATTGCCAAAATTAAGTTGGTCGGATTAATTTTGGGTTTGGTTTCCCACGTGTCTACCTCCATGTGGATGGTTGCTAAACTTAAGTTGGTATACTCACAATGAAGGAGTAGATTGTTAAATTAGTTCATATGTGAATATAGTCCCACATCGGATAGGACAAAGAAATGTAAAAAAAAACGCGTTTTGTAACGCATTTTAACGCGTTACGAAACATAACAGTGGCCTTTGCTCTCCGTAGTAGGGCAAAATAATGCCCTGCTACGGAGCGCACATTTTTTTTTAAAAAACGTGCATTACATTATGTTATTTCATAACGTAACGCACGTTATTTACACACTTTTTTATAAAAACCCGACCCGAACTCCCCACTCCTTAGTTTCACCCGATTCCCCGATTAACCTTAATCAGAAAATTTTCCCCTTTTCCCGATCGTCGTTCGCCCTCTCCGAATTTCTCTTCGATTCCGACAAACTCCGGCCAAAACCTCTCTGATTCTTCGCCGGCAACCTCTCCTTTCCTTCTCCGACAGCCAATTGTCTCCGATCCTCTTCATTTTTCTGCCGACAGCCCTACCCAACCCCCTCTTTTGCTCCAACCAACTCCGAATTCCGGATCATCTCCGATCATCCCCCTCTTGCTCCGACGAATTGCAGATCATCTCCGATCATCCCCCTCTTGCTCCGACCAACTCCGAATCTACGTTCACCCTCTCCAGTCGACCGCTCTGCCTCCAAGCCGCTGATTCCACTCCGCCATCCTCTCCGTTTCCTTTGTGGCCAAGCCAGTGGAAGAGAGGCCAACGTTCTGTTCGTTCTCCGGCAGGCCGCAGCTCTGGTGAAGCTTCTAGAATTTTTTGAGTTTTATTTATTTATTTATTTATACAGCTTTTTAATTTCCAGTGATCTCAATTGTGGAATCAGTGTTTGGAGAAGTGTTTGGAGGTAGTTTTTTTTTCCATATATTAACAGTTACAAAAAACTAAAATAAATATTTTTAAAAAAATTTGTTAACTGTAAAAATAGTAAATCTTTAAATGCTTAACTGAATTAAGCTAAGTTATTTAAAAAAAATAAATTAAATAGTAAACATGTTATTGAATTAAATTTAGTATAAACTAAACATGTTATTGAATTAATATAGATCTTGTGAAAACTGAATTGAATGAGTTGAATTATATTGTGAAATTATTGAATGATTTGAAATAATTTTATGGATGAATATATCTTTGTGATTGTTTTATGACTTGAATTGAATTGTGAAATTGTTGAATAATTTGAATTAAATTTATGGATGAAGTTTTTTGCGTGATTGTTGAATGACTTGAATTAGATGCAATTGTTGAATTATTTGTATCAAAGTAATTCTTGGAAAATTGTATTATTTTGTAGATTGAAATTTGATAATCCGCAAGAAGAATCATGTCAAAAAATATAGATCCAGCTAGAGAATGAGGGATTCACAAAGAAGGGGAATCTCCAAATTATTTTTACTGTAAATTCTGTAATCACCACATAACTGCAGGAATCACCCGGCTTAAATACCATTTGGCCGGTACTAGACATGGAGTAAAAATGTGTGAACAAGTCCCGTCATATATAAAAAAAATATGTAAAGATGCTTTGAAATCTACAGAAATAGAAAAGAAGAAGAAAACATCTCTAACCCATGAAATTGGGAGAATGGGGGAACGGACACTGAATTAGTGAGTCAAGAGCTTGAAAGCGCCGCTGGTAGCAACACTCAACCTCGAAATTTAGGTGCGATAAATAAATTTATTAATCTTGAAATCTGTCAATGTACGTTAGAGACTGCCTTAAAGAAGGAGGCTAGAGAGGACTGTGTCAAAAAAATAGGCAGATGTATCTATACAAACGGGCTGTCATTCAATATATTGAATAGTCCATATTGGAAGGAGATGATCGAAGCAGTTGGAAATTTTGGATTTGGCTTGAAGCAACCAACTCCACATGAGATAAACCCGGGTTCTTAAAGCCGAGGTTGAGGATATTGACAAAATTAAGGAAAAGCACACGGCGGCATAGGAGAAATATGGCTGTACATTGATAACAGATGGGTGGACTGACAGGAAGAGCAAAAGTTTGTTAAATTTTCTTGTGAATTCACCAGATGGAACTTTCTTTTATAAGTCCATTGATGCATCAGCTCAATTCAAGACAGGAGATTACCTGTGGGAGTGTAAGATAGTTGAGAAGATTGGAGAGAATAATATTGTCCAAGTGATTACGGACAACTACGCTTCTTATGTAAATACGGGCACAAAACTTATAGATTCACGAAAATATTTTTACTGGACTTCTTGTGCAGCTCATTGTATTGATTTGACACTGGAGGATATAGGCAAAATGAGGATCTATAAGGAGACTCTTGAAACAGCAAAGAGGATAATACAATTTATATATAATCATGGCTGGATTTTGAATTTGATGCGGACATACACGAAGGGAAATGAACTGCTAATGTCAGTTATCACTCGTTTCGCTACGTCATTCTTAACTCTACAAAGACTTTATAAATTAAGGAAGCCATTGAGGAAGATATTTGCTTCTGATAATTTCACAAAAAATGCTTGGAGTAAGAAACCGAATGCAGTGAAGGCAAAAGGAGCAGTGCTGTCTAGCAAAAGTTTCTGGGGCCAAGTTCTCTTTTACTTTAACACCACACTTTTATTGGTTTATGTGCTGCGAGAGGTGGATTCAGATGTTAGGTCTTCCATACCTTTTCTATATGAGTATCTCGACAGTTGCAAAGAGAAAATTGCCGATGTCTGTTGGGGTAATAAGAGAAAGTATATGCTATACTGAAATTTGATTGATAAGAGATGAACTGGCATGTTGCACAGGCCTCTCCATGCAGTGGCTTACTTTCTAAATCCTAAATGTTTTTACAGTGATACATTCTCCAATGTACCAGAGGTTAGAAGAGACCTTCGTGAATGCATGTAACAAATGATCCCCGACCTCAATAAGTATGTACAAGCTGATGTGGAGCTGGATCAGTATAAACAGAAGTTTGGAGAATTTGGATCCCCACTAACTCAAATGATTATGAATGCTCGAAGTCCTCATATATCTTAATTCATTGTTTCCATTCCTACGGTTCTATTGTTAGAAATATCATTAAGTTATTTTTTTGCATTTTTTAACAACAAAATTAATTATCTATTTTAGCTGCCTGGTAGGAAAGATTTGGAGAGGATATTCCAACACTCCAAAAATTTACAATTCAAGTTCTCTCTCTTACGACTAGTGCTTTTAGATGTGAACGCAATTGGAGCACTTTTGAATAAGTATGAATTTAAAAAACTTAATATGTTATTTTTAAGTATTTTATTTATCATCATGATCATATAACAATTTACAACTTTATTAAAGGTGCATTAAAAAAAAATATCACTTGGAGTAAGAACACCTACATTCTCTTGTGTACATCATGTACAATATTAAGTTTAGAGAGAGAAATATTCGGAGGAAGAGAATGAATTTGGATCCAATTTTGATTGATGAGGCGACACCAGAGGATAAATGGCTAGTTGAGAGTCTAGAGTTTTGTCTCCCAGAAGATTTTGGATTGCTAAATGAGCCTATTAAAAACGATTCAGTTCCAAGAACGAATGATTTCTTAGAAGTCACTGTAATTAATAGTAATCAAAATGTTCTTCCATTTTTTGTGGATAAGGGAGACAAGAAAGGTAAAACTGAAACCCCAGCAAAAAAAACGAAGGGCCGATACTTCTTGTAAGTTATCCAATTTTAACAATTTAATATTCTTAAATGAATACTCTACTATCTTGATTTGAGTATCTAATAACATCTTAATTTATATTTTGTTGTGTATGACTTAAACAATATTTTTAAATACAGTTTAATATTTATTTTAATTAAATAAATAGAAAATTGTGTAACATACGTTAAGCGTTAAGTTATTTGCTACATAACCTAACAAAAAAAAAACGCTACGTTAACGCTATCGTTATTTTAAACATTGGGACAAAAAAAGTCTATGGGTTTAAATACAAAGTTTGGACTTTGACCTAATGGCTTAAACTTTTTGGGTCAAACTGATTCTTAACTTTGTGTTTAGACCCCTCATACTCCCCGTAGGACCCGACGTTCTCCCCAACACAGCACAGGTGCGTAAGTGCCTTGTCATGTTAGAGTGTGACATGACAAAATTTTGCAAAAAAGGAATTTCCTAGTAAAACTAGCCATTTGGCTAATAACTTTGAATATATCTATGTATATTTTTTTCATATAATTAGAGATTCACGTAATAAATTTGTACTCGATATATAATAAAAAATTAGACTTTTAGAATGCAAATACATATTTTTTATTTCTGTTGTTCCGTGAAATCTGGTTAACCTAGCTTGTAACTCTCCATATATTCCAAGAGTGTCAGGTTTGGTTCCCAGCATTGTTGATCAGAGGTTAGCTTCATATCTAATTAGGCTGCAATCGTATTATCAAAAGAAAAAGAAATATTGTGTTGTTGCTGTTGCCCACGTACAAACCAAATAACAGTATAAATAAGATTAAGATGCACATATCTTAGACTCAGTTAAGTTACCTTTCCATCCAAGGTGATCTCCGGAGTATAGATGTACTTGGGATGTTCAAGATCCCTCCAACACAATATATCCTCCGACTGGTCCGTCCCCAGGAAATGATAGTACAGCTCATGATTCTGATAGCAATCAGTCTCTGTCCCAGCATCCAGTTCAATCCCCTCCCTATTAACAATCGCAATCAAGCACAACAAAAATCAAAACCCAGAAGCTATTACTTTCTCTAACCATAAATTATACCAAGAATACTGACTTGGGAGCAGGATATCTGCAGTAGAAAAACCCCTTTCCATCATGAGTCCAACTAATCTGCGAAAACTTCACCTGCAATCACAAAACATTAAGCAACATCGACTTAAGATTCAATCGAACGCCGATGAAGGAGAATTTACTCACTCACCCATGAAATAATATCAGGCTCAATTCTCCTGTCCTCGACCCGTATTACTTTGATAGTCACCCAATCACTCCCACACGAGCTAATCCCATATGCCAAATATTCGCCATCCTCGCTAATCGCAAATCTACTCAGAGCCACCGTCCCGTCCTCACTGAATCCGTTAGGGTCCAGTAAAACCTCGGCCTTGCCATTCAAACTTCTCTACAAAATTATTTTTAAAAAAAAAAAAAAAATCATTCTACGCTCTACCAAAGAATCTAATAGAACCAATATAGTCGAGGCAATCAATCAAACACCTGAACATTCAACACATTATGTGCCTGGAGGCCACTGTTCTGGAAGTAAAAATACTTGCCGCCTCTTTTAAATGGAATGTAGAATCTGGGGTGGTTGTAAAGTGCAGTGAGCTGATCCTTCAGTTTGTGTCGGTTTTCGCAGTGTGAGAGCACGGAGTCTGTCAGCGCCGCCTGCTTCTCCACGAACTCCTTGGTCTCGTCGGCCTCCGGGTCTTCCAACCTGAAGGCCAAGTAACTTGAATAATCTTGAGATGTTCTGATAAAATAGAATGAAGAGCTAGTGATATGGAATGTATATACCATCGATAGGGGTCGGAGACGAGCTCGCCATGGTAGTTGTCGACGACGGACTCGTCGCGGCGAGCAGCGGGGTAGGAGAGGGGTGGGAGGGGAGATGCAAGAGAAGAGAGGGAGCCCATGTTGTTGTTCTACGATTGGTGGTGGTGCTGAAGATGTAGGTGGAAGAGGAATTTAAAAATAGAGGAAGTGGGCGAATGAGAATGACGAGGGGGTGGCGGGCGAATGAGGACATGGTCGGCAAGAGAGCGAGTCAGTGGGTGATTGGAGAGGGGGGAGGGGGAGGGAATTAAGAGGGTTGGGGGCATTGGGTGGAGTAAGAGTGTCGCCATTTTGTTGTTAGAAGTGTTGTCATTTCTTTTTTTTTTTGTTGTTGGGGGACCGGTGCCCGACGGCAAGGAAAGTGACCCAATGACTTCCATTCGCTACCCTCGTAGCCTTGCATATTTTGAATTCTTGAATTTGTGGAGTCGCTAAATTTGGGGTATTACTAGATTTGGGGCTTGGCACCGGAAATTCTATTTACATAATTTACTTTTGACACACAGATTAAAAATTTATAAATAATTATAAATTTAACAATATTTTTCTTGATTAAATTATCTTTTAAAATCCTAAAATCTCTAAAAAATTTTAAAAAATTAAAATAATATCACCATTTTCCTCCTCTGTACTCCCTCCTAAACACAAAAAAAAAAATTTTTTGGTGTTATTTAAATCTTAAAAAAAAATACACATCTCTACAAACTCATCGATTTTCCGATTCTATAAAATTTTTACATTCGCGTTGCTTAAAAAATTATGAAGAATTTTAAATTTTTCGAATTTACTGTAACAAGCGAAATTAGGGTTTAGAGTTTGAGTTTTTTTGAAGCAAATGGAAAAATCCAATGTGAAATTGGTATCGGGAGGCAAATCTCATATACGAATTAAAATTATTCTTAGTGTTTATGCGTTTTTATTTGCAATTTATTATTACTATTTATTTTTTGTTGGCGTGATGGTCAGTCACTAGTCGGAGTAAAGAATTGGGATAGGAGATGAAGGGTGGCACTGGAGACAGTGAGTAACGACTGAGTTGACGGTGACGACAGAGGCGAGCAGACATAAGAGCAGGTCTCGGAGGAAAATTTGAGAATTTTACTGTTCAATTACGATAGATGAAAGTAGGGGGGGAGAGAGGGGGGGGATTGGATATAGAGAGTAAATTAGTGATGTTTCAAAATGGAAGGTTGGTTTAAAGAGTAATCTGGATGTCAAAAATAATTTGCAGTGCATAAATAGAATTTTCTGCTTAGTACGAGAGTTGGAAAGTAAAATAATAAACAATGTAATTGGACTGAGTTTGAATTAAATCCTTAAATAGTTGGTATAGTCTAATGGTTATTCGTTAGGGCTTGGGTATGGAATTTATGAAAATTATGGTTTTACTTAAATTTTTATGAACTGAAATTTGTATGCATACAAATTCTAATTTAGAAGATCATTGATCCACTTAAGTTTTGTCGAGTTTAGATACAATATTTTCAAAATATGAAACTTCAGAAAAATCTTTTCAAATACATTTTTGTTTATGAAATGGAACTTTAGATGGTCTTAAACCATATAAAGTTGTACTTAAGATAATGGAGTATGGTTTTAAAAATGGAGTTTTATCTTGTAACTATCTAAAATTTTGGTTCCACTAGTGTAACCTTGTACCCAAACTAGACCTATGATGCCTCATAAACCTCTCTCTCTCTCTCTCTCTCTCTCTCTCTCTCTATCTATATATATATATATATATATATATTCACATGGAAGATGCTAAAAGGGTCAAATAGGAGTCAGGATTAAAAATGGAAAAACTGACTGAGACGAACTCGAGTTAGCAAAACAGCGCTGAAGTGTGACAATTGTATCAATCCCCATAACCGAGACCTGCCGAATTTGGCGCGCCTGCTAACACATTCATGTGGGCGTGTGCTTTTAATTTTTAACAACTTCGGAGTCTAATACGGGATTAAGAGGCAAGTTAGATTCTAATTATTCTAGTACCAGGTTAGTGAGTAAGTGGAAGTTATATCATAAGACTAATTAGGATCAGCTAATGAGGACGGTCACGATTTATTGATTTGCATACGATTTTTTAGGGAAATTCTAAATGCGCACCATATTTTACTTGTGAGCATCATTTTCCCCTATGTTGTAAATCACTTTACTATATAGTTTGTGGTGCTCACTAGTAAAATGTGGTGCACATTTAGAATTTCCCATTTTTTATGTGGATATTTTAAATGTGGCGGTTTTCATATGGGTACTTTCTATGCGAAGAGTCTATGTGTAGCTATTTTTATTTTATTGTTGATTTGCTTATAATCTGTTATATTAATTTTGCGTGATATTTTTTTATTTAAGATTTTATGAGATTTTGGATTTATTATTTTTATTAGTCCTAAATCAATCTGAGCTTGTTCGGTTTTGTAGATTTGCCGGCAAAAACCAATGAATGTTCACTCCCACAACAAATATTCATGAAAAATGCATGATAGGGGGCAAAAGGAGGAAAGGACAGTAAATGCAGATCAACAAACATGAGTTACAGGGGAGCGCATGAGAAAAGCACAACTTAAATAAAAAAGTTGGGTTGAAAATAAATGAAAGAGAGAGGAGAGAAAACTTTATACTTTGTTTTATTTAATAATATAAAAGTATGGTCTTTCGATAGGAAGGCCCCAACTTGTAGTATAACTGTATATGTATATATATTAAGATGTTCTGTTATTCACCAATTAAATGAACGCATGGAGCTATAAGTGTTGTTTATGCTTTATAAAAAAAAATAAAAAAAAATAAAAAAATCTCTGAAGGGTCTCAATATGTAGGGTTCCAAAACACTGACAAAAAACTTCTAAAAAATATAAATGCAAATCATATTGTGTGTATTAATTCTAAAAAACAATCTTAACTATCTACTAATTCTATGAGCAGTTAAGATACTCTTTGCACGATCCTCTTATATACCTAGGATCTAAATTCGTGCAGAAACATTTTTCCTTTCTCTTCCCATAATGGACTTGGGGCCTTCCAAATTTAATATGTGCATATTATTTGAGATGGCTTGGGCTGGGCTGGGCTGGACCTCTCATTCGTTTTAGGTAACTCAGCTGGACTGACTTGGCCGTCCAAGCGAGAAACCTCCAGAAAACAGAGCGAGAGTTCGGAAAACATCTAGAAGGCACGAGCGACTTCAGGTAGATTACCGGTAGGGAGGGCCCCCACCGGGCCCGAATGCCCACTAAATTATCTAATCCGCTCTATATAAACCACAAGCCCTTGTTCCTGTTTGAAGAGAGTAGAGAATTCAAGAGCGCACGCAAAAAGAGCAAGAAAAAAAGGGAAAAAAAAAAAAAAAAAAAACTGAAGGGTTTGTGGAAAGATTTAGCTCCGGGATCTAAGTCATTTGGGTCGTGGTTCGTACGGAAGGATATTTTCTTTAATTTGTAAGTCATTCTATCTGATTTCTCTCAATTTTATTTCCATATTACTATAATTTTGCCTTGAGCTTCCACTTCCTTCTGCCGTAGTTCAATTTAAGTTTAAACTTTTTCTAATTGGGAATTTTGGGCCTTGATCGCATATTTACTGTTATCCAGAACTTAGATGGATTGAAATGATGATAAGTTTCGCTTATTGGAATTATGTCAAATTCTTGCTCATTTACAGAATTTGTTGAGTAATTAACCCTCACAAAAATAAGCATTTTGAATTCACCATAGTCAAAAAGTTTTTGAACAGTTTTAGATGCCTTAAATGTCAAAAAAAAAAAGAAGTTAAATTGGCTCAATGACGAGTCTGAAATCTTGATTCCGAGCCTACATCAAAATTTTGCCCAGCAACCAACTTTAATGTCTAATGTCGATTTTGGCATTCATATTAGCACTTCAAATTCAATTACCAGTGCATTTTTACTTTTCTTAGTATCACGTTGTTTTTTAGCATAAATGGTGGACTAATGTTTCCGTATTCCATTAAGCAGTAGTTAACAGCACACAGCATATATATATATATGTACATATATATATATATATACATATATATATGTACATATATATATATATATATATATATATATATATATATATATATATATATATATATATATATATATATATATGTACATATATATACATACATGTACATATATACATGTATGTATATATGTATAACATATATACATACATATATACATGTATATATATGTACATACACACACACACACACACACACACATATATATATATATATATATATATATATATATATATATATATATATATATATATATATATATATATATATATATATATATATATATATCCTTCACTAAAGAGGATCCCACATCTAAAAAATACACAAGCCTCGAATGAGCTTCCTAGCAAAAGAAATATAAGGTGTAGGGTTTGTGAGGAAGCTGCAACCAAAAAAAATAATGTTGACGTGACACGTGCCAAGGCTAAGCGCAGTCATCTGCAGTCATTCTAATCCAAATTTGTTAGAGAGGGTTGATTTCGATTTTGAAATTCGAATTTCAAAATCTCATTTGAACCTTTACTGCCATTACCCAACCCGCTCATCGATATCGATCTTCTTCCCTTTGACATCCTTGCATTCTAATTGCAGCTTTGAAATTCAAATTCTTCAAATTTTCTGAGCGATGTATGATGCCGTGTTTCCCTTCAACATCCAAGCTTTCTTGTGCCTGCAAGCAGCCCAATATATTTCTTAGTATCATGTTATTATATGTGATTTTAACACGATTTTCCTGCTAAAGGATATGAAGTCAATTAAAATTGACAAAGTGATAACAAACTTTTAGTTAGGTTTTACTATAATTTTAACAAGAGTATCCTACTAAAAGATACAAGGTAAGCACCAACATGAACGTTCTTGTCCGGCACTTATAAATATTGATACCTCAATTCACATAAAATAGTCTCAAGGTAGTGTGTTATTTTGCCCTTTATGTGAGAACTAACTATATGGTTTGTTTGTGAATAGCAGCCCAATATATTGATTGTTGGAGTCATACATACATATATTTTTTAAGAACCATATATATTGTCATGTTTCCTGCTAAATATGAGAGCTGTTGTATACAACACCTTGTGTACTTAACGCAGTATGATCCCTGGGTCTGTGTCCAGCAATCATAGCTTTTGGTATCAGCCAAACTAATAAGAATATGGGAAGCATTTTCTCCAAAAAAAAGGTAGCTTGTGGAAAATGTTATTTTGTTATTTTAATAGAGTTTGTCTGTCAGCCACACTCTATGGCTGCATACGCCAATCGGCGTTAACTTGGGTAACTAATGTAGTGTCTGTATATTTATCTTTCAAAAAGATAAGTAGCTAAAATTAAGAAAGCAATCAGGGAAGGATATCAAGAATTATGTGGAGAGTTGTAGGAGTTGATGGGACCAGAAGGTGGCTAATGTTTGTGAGGCAGTGAAAGGAAATTATCACATATTTAAGTTGGCCATAGAGTCAAAATATAGATAACTTAAGTACATATACTTCAGGTAATATTAGTTTTTCCGGAATCTTTATTAATATGACAAATGTCTCCAGAGGCTTAACACCTACAAATGTATATTATATAATCTCCTAAAAAATATGTATTATGCCCTTGGGTCAAAGCCAAGTGTTCTAGACATCGATTTAACTATTTTATCTTCTTTTTTTATCTGTGTAATAACAATCCAATAAACCTTTTTATGGGTTGGATATCATTTTTCTTGAGAAAAAAATCACACACATAATAGTTATAGATAAAGAATAGGTCCTTGTGTCCCCTCTCCCTTCGGTATAAATGCAGGAACCAAAACTTATTACTTCATAGATAAAGAATAGGTCCTTGTGTCCCCTCTCCCTTCGGTATAAATGCAGAAACCAAAAATTATTACTTCATAGAAAGGATAAACCAAAGCTTATGACTGCATAGAAAGGATGAATAAGTTCCTCTAATGCTATAAAATTAGGTCTACCCTCTTTGTCAATGGGCCAAATTAATAGCAGCGTCTTTAACTATGGTATCGAAGAGTGTCCAAACATCAATGTGGTATTTGATCTTGATCCTATTGCATAATTATTGTGTTTGCCCAATGATTGTACATAACTATATATGAAGCCTTTCTTGGATGGTTTTATGTTAAACTTTGTTAGTGTCTTCATTATTAATGCTTACATTAGAGCCAATGTAATCAAGTTGGAGAACATGCATTCCACGAATGTGATATGTAAATATGGTCCTCTAAAAGCACATCACTTCTAAGTTACTCTTTACAAATCTAAGATATTGTTGGCACACTACATATTAAAAATAAAAAAAATAAAAAAAACTTCAGTAAGTCCTAAAAGATCTGTCTAATAACACTTATGTGATATGGTACCAAGTCAGTGTGTGCTAGAAGATTTGTCAAATAACACAATTCATGTGATATAGTACTCTTGCATGAATCTCTAAATACTCTTTAATTTTTTTGAGTATCAATTCTTGGGTTTTGATTTTTGCTACTTTTGTTTTCGTGCTGACATTTGCATTTGATTTAATCTCTGCTTAAGATTCCAATCTCATAAGAACATATTAGTATTTAAGAAGCTGACTTTTGTTTTCGTGCAGACATTTGCATTTGATTTAATCTCTGCTTAAGATTCCAATCTCATAAAAACATATTAGTATTTAAGAAGCTGACTTCTTAATTGAATCGAGTGTCATTTATTGTCGGATGGATTGTTGTCAGCATTATCACTTTCGGTGATCTTGTTTATGAAACCTTTTTCTTTTCTGTTTTGGCAGGCTTCTGATTTATATTACTTATCTCTCATTGCTAAATCCTGTTTAGGATTGAAGAATCCAAAATATCTATAGAATTCTAAACTCTTCATAAGGGTTTCCATGTTTCCTGTTTATAGACACATGAATCCTTACAATTATCAAAGAGAACCCAATTCTTATCCTTGTCAATATAATTCTGGTTGGGGGGTTATGCCTTCTCAGATGAAAACTGATCCATTTAGGCACCCATCAGTTTTTGTCCCCCCTTCAAACGACAATGCCTGTCACTCATGTACGGGTTGTCATAGTGGCTGTTGCCATCACAGTTATCCTCCCAATTACTACAATTTTAGGCCTCAATTCTCTCATGTTCAGCCACATCCACAGTTCTATTATTATGGACCCTATCCTCCCTACCCTGATGCATGTCCTGCCTACTTCATCCCTCCCCCAAATTACTCAGCTGATTGGGCTCTGTATGATTATGATAAGTCCCAGAATCATTGTTGTGGGTGTCCAAATCATACATGCCATCGAGATGATCGATCTTCTGTGACTGAGGAGCGAAAGCCTGAAAAGGTGCAAGATAGGAACATACCTGGTTTGATTCGTCTGCCAAACCACCCTTCACCAGTTCCTACCAGCTCCATTAAAGGTAGAGAGGGCGATGCGGCTTCTCAGCTGCAGCCTGGGTGCTGGAATGGTTGGATGCCTTTGGACATAAACAGCCTTAGGGGATCAATACAAGAAGATGGTGGGAAGAAAAATCAACAGGATGAAGACAGTGAGGTAAAGAAGCTAGCAACATTTCCAATTATTTGGATACCGGGTTATGACATGCCTGAGGGAGAAGGAAAGGAATTGAAGGAAATTACTCCAAAATCTGTGAATGATTGGCCATCTAAGTTCAAAATTGTTCCTCTGAAGTTTATTGAAAATGGGGACCATGAGGAGCAGCCAAAAGCTGCACAGGAGGAACCAAGCAATCATATCCATCCTGAAGCACCAGTTGATAAGGAAAGTGAAATCAAGATGATACCTGTTAAGGAAATGGAGGAGAGAACTCAGAAGGAAGCCAGCGTGCTCAAGCAGGAAGAAAAGGCTGATGAGAAGAAGGCTGCAAAACCTGTAAAGCAAAAGGAAGAAAGTGAAGTATCCAAGGCCCCAGTTGAAAAGAAAAGTGAAATCAAGATGATACCTGTTAAGGAAATGGGGGAGAGAGCTCAGAAGGAACCCAGCCTGCTCAAGCGGGAGGAAAAGGCTGATGAAAAGAAGGCTGCAAAACCTGGAAAGCAGAAGGAAGAAAGTGAAGTATCGGAGGCTTCAGAAAAGAAACAATCATCACCAGGTAGGTCATCAAAGCTGCCTCCTGTTTGTTTAAGAGTTGACCCCTTACCGAGGAAGAAGTCATCAAATGGTGCATCAAGGTCCCCTAGTCCGCCGGGCCTCAAGGAGAAGAGAAATCATCAGCAAGAGCAGCACAATGAAGAAAAAAGCCCTCGGATAGAAAGCAGTGATGCAATTGCTGAGAAGGTTATACCTGTTGTTGATGTGAAGAATGACAGCTCGAGTCAGGAAGAGAAACATCAGAAATTCATAAAAAATATACCAGTTGCTTGTTCAGAAGAGCCGTCAATGGAATCTTTATCCCAGGAAACTGCAAAAGGAGAGAACAGTTTGAAGGCTCAGGATTTGATTGAGGGTAGTGAACAAGGAGGGAAGAAGGATCCTGAAGGAAAGATGTCTTTTGAAGCTGAAGGTGCACAAAAGATAGTGGTAGACAATGGGCAAGCAGAATCTTTAGAAAACAAAGAGGTGAAAGACAGGGAAGGAAGGAAAAGGGTATTGTCGCAGACTGATGCAGCAGTAATTATTCAGTCGGCTTACCGAGGATTCGAGGTGAGAAGGTGGCAACTTCTGCAGAAACTTATAAAGATTGCAAAAATTCAAGAAGAAGCTGGCAGGATCAGGGCACAAGTACAAACTATTGAAGCTTCTCCTGAAGGATTGGATGCAAAGCAAAGGATGGTTATTGGCGAAGCGATAATGAATCTACTTCTGCAGCTGGATGCCATACAGGTAAATATTGTTCAAAATTTCTGCATCTTATTTTCTGTAGAAGAGAATTAAAAGAACATTGCGGTTTGTACTTTCCAGCTTTCAGTTTAGAGCTTTCTAATGTACAATTTTTATAGATGTAGAAATACATTAAATAGTAGTGCATTCGACATATATTTATACCGAAACTCAATAGGATTGCACGGGTAGAGAGACCTATTAAGAAACTACGTCATGTCGAAGACAAAAATGAGGGTAGTATGATAATCTTGGTTTCTTTTAGAGGGCTCAAAGACTTGAAGAAGAGTGACTAGGTCGATTTTCCATCTTACACTTGGTGCAGGAGCTAGTGGAATATTCTAACAATGAAAGGAAAACTTCTATAGTTTTTTCTTTTATGCGTTTGATATGTTTCATTATTCACAAGTAAAAATTATGTCGTGATTTTTTTTTATTATATATATATATATATATATATATATATATATATATATATATATATATATATATATATATATGAGAAAACGGGAAATACACCGGCGGTGAAGGGAGTTTCCTTCACCGCCGCTTAGGTGGCCCAATAAAATTATTACACATGGTGTCATTTAAGAGAATTCATTTATTTGTTATCTTGAATGACGCCCCGTGTTATAATTTTATTGGGCCATCTAAGCGGCGGTGAAGGGAGTATAATTTTATTGGGCCATCTAAGCGGCGGTGAAGGAACTCCCTTCACCGCCGGTGTATTTCCCGTTTCCTCTATATATTTATTTATTTATTTATGTTTTTCATCTTTAATTGGGTTTTCAATGACAGGGCTTGCATTCTAGTGTTAGAGATGTTAGAAAAACTGTAGCAAGAGAACTTGTCTGCCTGCAGGAGAAGCTTGATTTATTAGGCAGTCGTAATGCTGGAGAACATGGACCAGCCAAGATTGAAGGGGATTCTAAGGCTAAAGATAGTGAAGCTGACAGCAGTCATAATGTTGAACAACATGGACCTGCCAAGATTGAAGAGGATTCTAATGCTAAAGATAGTGAAGCTGCCTTTGTCAGCTCTTCAGCAGCTACTTTGGAACAAGAGTCCGGTCAGGAGAAGCTTGATTCCTTAGGCAGTCATATTGCCGAAGAACATGAACCAGGCAATGTTGAAGGGGAGATGAAGGCTACTGATGTTGAAGCTGCCTTTGTTAGCTCATCAGCAGACATCAAAATTATTGATTTGCCTTCTACTGATGCAGCTGCCTTGGATCCAAATCCATCTTCTCTGGGTGAGGCATCTCCCATGCTGGAGTTCATGCAGCCAGCTGAAAATAAACCATATTCTGATGGTCTTGATAGACCTGATAGCGAGAGTGGTACTGCAAGCTGTACTCTTCTATCTGAACCATCTCATGAGGAAGACACGGAGTTGACTCTTGTGACTGAGCCAGCCTCTGAGCAGGGAGTGGTGTTGCCAAATGAAGAGCCTGTACCTGAGCAATCGACCACTTTGTCTCTCGTGACTGAGCCAGCTTCTGGTGAGGGCATTGGGCAGTCAGCAAAGCTGTATAATACATCAGAAAGCTTGTTTACTAGGAACCAGGAAACTGATTCCCAGGAAAAGGGACATGAAGATATGACGAGAGGAGAAGCGAATGAAGCTGAGGTGGATGCATGTAGCAACGCTCCTTTGCTGGTAAGTAATGGCCCATACATGAACAATGATTTCATACTTTTCATTGATGAGGAAGTTAGCAAGTTGCCTTCTTCTGGAGATGCAGTTGTTTATACGAATAATTTCTGTTTCAGTTGCAGGGGATCGAGCATGAAGAACACGAAACAGCATTGATTGATCCTAAAGTAGAAGAATTTGCTACTGTTTGTCATAAGTTGGAGGACCCTCGTACACTGGATGCAGAACCTGTTTTGTGCACTGCAGATGAGAATAAATCTCAGCCTGAAGCAGTCTTGAGCCCGGTGCAAAAGGAAGATGAAAAGAATGTTCTGGGGGATCTCCCTTTGCCACCAGTAGTAGAAGGCTGTGATATCTCTGCACAATCTGTAGATAATGACGCAGCAAGCAGCGGACATGTTAGGAGTCCTGAGCATGATATGGAGGTTGACAATGTTAGAGTGACAGAGAAACTTGAGGTGTCAGCGACAGAGAATAAAATCTGCTCTGCAGGTACAAATGATGAGGAGAACCAATTGAATGTGTCAGGGGAGGAAATTGGACATCCAACCATGAATGTGCCTCCTGCAGATGAAGATGCTACAAGCGATGCGGTTTATACTCCAGCTGTGGAAAGTGAATCATGTGCTCTCATTCTCAATGAGGATCCATATTCACCTCCTTCACATGCTCATGGAGAAATGAGCAAAGAATCTGAAAACCCAGACCAGTCCTCTGCAGATTCAAACAAAGAGGAGAAGAAGCTGCTTGAAGAGAATGAAAAGCTGAGGGAAATGCTTGAGAAGCTTCTTGAAGCAGGGAAAGAACAGTTGGGTGTTATATCTAATCTAAATGGAAGGGTGAAAGACTTGGAAAGGAAACTGGCACAGAAGAAGAAGAAGAAGAAGAAAGGTGCAAAAGTGAAGGTTAACAGACCACACAAGCTGCAGTCATGTGAGGTTTCAGGTTAATGGGTTTAGAGTGCCTAGTTATTGTCTGCTTCCGCTGCATTATACTTTGAGTTATGCAGTATTCCTGTTATATATTGTGTGTTCTATTTGTCTTAATAAAGTCTATACTATATGTTCCTTTGTTGCTTCCTAGTATCTGGTGTGTGCATGCAATAAGTAGTTACCTGTGAGTATAGTAGAAATTGTTGTGTTGAGATGATGTCTGTGTGTCTTATGTGCTATGATATTACCGTGTGTATGTAGAAACTGTAGCTGCCTGCCAGCGTGAGAAACACAATGTGCATGCGAGTGAAGTTTTTTAAAGCATATAATCCTAAATCACCTAAAAAGTCATCCTTCAGAAAATATGTGCAAATCTAAAGATGTATGGCATGATGTGCCTGAAATGTGTAAGCAAAATTGAGAAACAGAAAGTCTTTCAACAAAGGAGACTGGCATGATCATGTCAAAACAATATGCTTTAATTTTATGAGTTCTAGGAACAGCTAGTGCTTAATCCCAGTGTTGGCCGTTAGCTACATGACTTCCTTGTGGCTGGGAGATAATAGACGGTTTCCTCGAAGTTTATCTTTCTTTTTGTGCCTCATCACATTTTGTTTTGGAAATGTTCCATCTTATAGCTCTTTTTGATTGTCTGAATTTTGTGCAGATATCTGCAAGTGACCTTTCTGTCCTGTTAATTAGCTCTGTCCTCAACTGATGGTGCAAGCTATTTGAGTCAAACTTTGGGCGTGCCAATTCTATCCAATTTATGAAGTCACAATATTGAGGGTAACTACTTCTCTCAGTTGTGCAATCTGTTGGTTTTTTATGGTTAGGCACAATAGTAGCAATTTTCTTACATAGTGCAAAGTAAATCTATGCAAAACCTTAAACTAAAACTAGTAATGAGTTCTGATTTACAAGTCAACTGTAAATGTTAAATAATTCGTATACTCATTCATCAACATTTTTCATAAATAGCATGAATGTCCGAACTACATTCTACAGGTGATCACAAGGACCGACTTGTAAACAAAATCATCAATATGTGGTTTTAGAAACACTTATCATGCACTTTATCATGTTGTATTCTTGAATTGCCTTTTTAAGATAAAATCAAAGTTACTGCTTTCAACAAAAATCTGACATCAATAGAAATGTGCAATCTATACTATACGAAAGGTCATCATTTCTGGAATAGATGGAAACAATGTTGTGGGTAATCAGTGTCAAACTGGAGACAGAAGGAGAACAATGAAGAGGTCCGATTTCTAGAAATGCCTCGTATTCTGATGCTTCTGTTATGCACCAGACTTTCACTCCCTGAAATATTAGGCCTCTCAGTCCGCCCTCCTCACTGTGTATGCTGTATATCGCTCAATTTGGTTGTTTTACCTCAGCTATACAGTCACTTTCATCCAATAGTCATGAACCTTTGATTTGTTGAAAATTATCTTATTCCTAATCGAAAATTATTGCATTGTTGAAGGCAAATGAGATTTCACCTTTCCTTGATGTTCTACCTTAATTCTATTTTAACATCAAAAACCACTTAGAAGAATATTTGACCCATAAACTTAGTGATTCTAATGGACATTAATGTAACAAACCGCTTATAGATTTATGTCTCTTTTTCAGTATAAAGGCATAATGATTCATTCATTCATCTAAAACTGATTAAGCAGAAGCAGTAACATTATCTGTAATTTATTTGAGAGTTTTTTTCCCCTGCTTTAGACTAAAGATTTACATGTCATGTTTTCTAATTTGTATTCATAATGCCTGGTTTGGTTGGAATCTGTCCCAAGTAGATATCATCTGATTAAATATTTTAATTGTTGAGATAAATGTTGACCAGGAGGTACTTTTAAGGAGGGCGTGTAAAAACTTAATTAGAGAGGGTAAAGTTTGGGGTTTAAAAAATTGATGGATATCTGAGGTTTTCCAAGGATATCCTTATTTGGCTGGTAAGATATTTTTCTCTTCACTCTATTTCGAAACAGTTTGTATGGACAGTTTGTATGGATACCCGATGAAGAAACAAGAAGGGAAGGATCCTCATTTTATTTCCTACCAGATATAGTGTAAGAGGAGAGTGCTATGTGGGTGACCAGAAGTCACTCTGTAGCTAGGCCTCCTAATATATTAGATATGTGTGTGTTACACAGTAGGACCAAGCCCATAATTTACTAATCCTTATTTCTACTATCACAACCCCTTTTGTTCTCTCATGCTCAGCTCGTACCCGAGTAAATTTGTCCGCATAATGTGATGCTTGAGATTTTGATGATTTACCAGAAGGAATCTGTAGAGATTTAAAGATACTCTTATTTTAAAATTTTAATTTTTATACTAATTAATGTTATCATGACATTTAATGATGACCTAATCGGAATTCTCTGAGCTATGAATACTTCTTACTACCTTAAATTTAAATTAAATTAATATATACTTTATTATATTTAATGCCAACTAAGGGGGTTTGGCAATTGAATTGTGATTTGTTTCACAAATGTGCTAAAATTATCCAGATTCACAAATACACCCTATTTAAGATTGCATAATTAAAAACCTCAAGCAAGCTTTTTTTAAGCAATTGTGGACACTCCATCTGTGAACCAAGACCAAGTGTCAGAAAATACTCTTCTTGTAACAAAGTATTCACATGTATTGGACGTGTAAAACCCTAGTCTCTGCTAATATAACCCAAACACATTAGGATTAATTGGCCTCCATTCAACCCATAGTCATCATAATCTTAACGACTTAACCATCCATCTTTATCATTGCATATAAAATCTTAATCTAAACCATTGCTTTTAGCAGTATTTCTTATAGCAAAACAAATCCACAATGTTTCAATTATATATTTTAAAATTTTCAAATTGTTATTGTGCTTTTCAATTATAAGCGGTTTAATAAATTTATGGTATATCTGTTGCTCCTCATTTATTAGTTGTTTTAAGTCTTTTCTCTGGAGAATTATTTTAACTGTTCGTTTACTTTAGAGAAAAATTGCAATAGCACAGATTTTTATGCACAAATGTGACAACATACCAAAATTCTATTTTTCATATTGTACATTAGAAAGCATTAATTATTTTTTTAAGGCATACAGTTGATTGTAAGTCATGATGATCATTACAAACACATTTTACTCTTTGTATGTCTCACTGAATGACATGGTAGTCATAGCTACAATCTCTAGATTAATTCATTTCTTTTTTCTAGTGCAGATAAGGAGTCAACGGGAGCACAGACACAACAGGAAGAGTTCGATTGCAGTTAGTAATCACTCTTTTCCTGATTTGATTTCGTAACTTTGTTCTCCGTAAGTGGGATTTTTCTCAGTTTCTATGTACAAATTCCGCTGGAATGTCCCTGTAGTTTAGTTGACTATCTGAATTCATATATGTATTGGCACACGCCCACACTATGCTTCCGTGAATCATAATGTACTTGAATTTGTCTAATCTTCTTTATTTGATTAGTTATCCCTTGTTCATATAAGTTCATGTGGTTCTCGACTATGATGGACATGGATATGGGATGCGGATACCATATGATACCATATGATATGGATACGGCGACATGGTAAAAATCTAAAAAAGTAGGATATGGAGAAAAGAGGACACATGACATAAATATGGTGTGTTTATGCATGTGATGTACATAATGCATATCAGAACTTGTAATTGTTGAAACATCTTTTTTTAAAGTTGAAAGAAAAACTTAATAATTGATATATAAATTCTAATCAACTAATTGACTTAAATAAAGGAGTTCGAATTCCATCCAATGGGTTAGTACATTAAATAAAATATTTGAATACTCTATTTTTGCAAGGCATTTGGAGCCTATTAGCTTAGTATTTTTTTTATCTCAAAAGATTTTTTTTTTGTCTTTTTAGGCAATGTACATTTCTATTGTGCTCAATACATAGTCTGTATAAATTTTTGAAAAGTAGGCATGGTCCAGGTACGTGATTTGTATGATTTTTTGAAAGTGAACATGGATCTATGTAAGTTTTTAGGTTTTTAAAATTCTACACGGATTTGGTATGTTCCATACATATAAATGTCATGCAAGTGATCGATATCCGACATGTATCCGTACGGATATGACATTTGCTTTGAAGCGTCTGAGCTTTATAGATTGTGGTTTGTTGTAACATATGTGTGTATATGTGGGGAAAAGGTTTTTTTTTTTTTTTTTTTTTTTTTTTTTTTGTGGGGTTGGGGGGGGGGGGGGGGGGGGGGGGGGGTGAGGGAGTTTATTTAGGGCTTCACATTGTATGACATGTGCATGCATCTCTTATCATTAGCTTTACATGTTTGACCAATGCCAAACAAACTGTTGGCAGGTCCTCGTTACTTGATCCATGTAGGAAGCAAATCAAACCTAATGAGCCCTATAATGCATGTGTTATTCTCTTAGGAACCTTACATTTTCCCTTTTGCTCGGGCTTCTGGGTATGGGGAGAGCTCGGGGGAAGATTTAATGGGGCAAAATAAGAGTATAATGACTGCTTAGTATAAACAAGGGGGTTGGAAATTTTAACAAGCTCGAAGTTGTTTAGCATGAGCCTGAATACAAATGAAACTTTTTGTAGGAAAATTTCTATCTTTGAAGTTGTGCTAACCATCGTTCTAATTTTTACTTGTTGCTGCTAAGGAGTTTTATATGCTATGCTACATTTTATATTAGCTGGATAATTTAAATTTGGTTGATGCATTTAGGCATAAGTTATCTGGAATGATCCTTTCTCAAGATTAGTTTAAAGTTGCTTCCTCCGATATATGTGGGTATAAACCTAGATGCCCTTGAACTTTTAAATTTGCTATGTGTGCTGAGAGGTAATCTCATGAATCCGATTCCTATTAGATACTTCCGGTTTGTATGAGGTATTTAGGAGGTTTCATCTGCTTGATCTATTAGGTATTAACATTGATGTTATTATTCATATGATAAACCTAATGGTACGTCTCACTTGGTTCTAGCTTATGGAAGATAGGCATATGATTTGTTCAAGCTCTTTCATAGCTGCTGGATATCTTGGATTTTGGTTCCATCCTGTGTGCTTTCGGTCTCATGGAGCCTATAATCTTTTCAACTGGGTTGTACTTTTCTGATAATCTATCTTTTGTTTTACTTGTATCTGCAATATGTTTATGCTAATATTTTGTCATTTTTGTTCTTCTTAACCATTTTCCTTGTAGATGCTTCTACTCTATTCCCTACCGTCTTGGTTCTGTTTTTACCTTATACTTTGAGTAGTTACTTGCAACTTGAACGGACATTGATTGACATGTTTTGCTGATTTCAGGGCAGATTTTTTACTAAATTCTAAGCTTGGAAGCTGAAGAATGTAGTTTTTGAGCTATGCTCGCACAAACTGCCTATTCATTTGTGTTCCAATTCTATGATTGCAACAAGATGGGTTACAAGCAACTTATGCTGGTACTCGTTATGCTAATGACGGTATATTGTCTCACAAGTATTACCTTATTTCCTTTGTCCAGAGTTTCTCATTGTTCAACAACAAGATTATATTTTCTAATTGTTTTTTGTTGTCAGTTGTTTTAGATGAATCGATTGACGTGTGAGAATGTTGTTTTTTAAAAATTTCTAGGTCCGTTATTTCTAGACTTCTTAGGCCTTGATGAAACCTTAAATCTTTTTACTTTTTGCCAAGCTAATGTGTTAAGAGTTTAATAATTATTTCACTTGCCTGATATTAACGGCCATCTGTTGAGCCTCAGTTGATCATATCCATATTTGACGTTCATGCCCCTGCACAATGTACCAGCCAACAAACTAGGGGAGAATTGGTACTCTTAACCTATAGTCATGCGTTGAAGCTATCAAATCCAGGTATAAATTTCCTCCTTTTAGTTTTTATAAGATATTTTGTTATCAATTTTTGTTTACATTGAACAAAATACATTTAGTTTTTTTTTTTAAAAAAACACAGGTAGCAAAGGCGCTCAAGGAGGGGACTGCAAGCCAGCCAGCCAGCCAGCCAGCCGGGAGCATGGGGCATGTTAACAGATTGTGTGATTTGCTTTCACGATTACTTGTGAATTGAAATTGTTATTGCCGAGCTGAACTGTTTCTTATTAGTAATTCGTGCGACTGTGCAGGAATCAAAATGCTGCTAGATCAAAGTTGTACCTACATCTTATGCGGTAATTTCATCATTTGTCTCCTGATGAATGGCTATCGTGTTATGTATTTCTTAATTTTTCTGGCGCCAAATTTCATAAACCTTTTCTATTTTCCTATATGATCCAACTTG
The DNA here is from genome assembly GCA_036321105.1 of Dracaena cambodiana. Taxonomy (NCBI): domain Eukaryota; kingdom Viridiplantae; phylum Streptophyta; class Magnoliopsida; order Asparagales; family Asparagaceae; genus Dracaena; species Dracaena cambodiana. Next base: position 75,725,520 of record JAYEPQ010000002.1, on the reverse strand, counting down.
TTGAACTATTACATTCTTGAAAGTTTCAGTTTATGAAATTTACGCCTGATGTCCTACATTATGCATAACCAATATCTGTAAGGTTTCTGAAAAATCATTGATTTCTAATAATGTGGAGAGAGTAATAGCGAAAACGGTTGTCTGCTAGATCTATCCTAGTTGATGACCCATTGATGATAGTAGTCATCAAATATTAGTTGATAAGTTTGTTGAAGACACCTCGTGGAACGTTTTGAACTTGGTAATCTGATCGACCCGGATTTTGTACTCGATAGCGTTTGTAGGGTGAAAAATTGCATTTATGGCCAAAAATGTTATCGAGTTAATACAATCTAAAAATGAATTAGGTGAAAAAATTAAGAGAATAATTAGGTGAGAGTGATTAGGTGGCATATTAATAGTTGGTGGAATAGTGTCGGTTGGTGAAATAGTAATAGTTGGTGAAATAGTATTGTTGGTTGGTGAAATAGTACCACAATGAAGCCTATAAATATGTGCTTTCATTTGCTTTTATTTCACATATCAAATCGCCAAATTATCCATTCAAGAAGAAGAGTGAAGAGAAAATAAAGAAAGGAAGAGAGGAGAGAAAAGCTCGGTATGTTCTGCAGGATACTCTCTTCAGATGATATCCATCACGGTGTTAGTCTGGTGGTTCTACTACAGGCTACAGTCCTCTAACAAGGTTTGAGATTTCTTTCCTGTTGGAGGTAATATTGTATCATTTTCTATTTTCTGTATATTCCTGGATTTTCGGGACAAAACTTGGAAGGCTGTACTATTTTTTTGGAATAGAAGAATTCGCTCCCTGATTGTCCCGTGGTTTTTTCCGTGAGGGTTTTCCACGTAAATATTGTATGTCATCTGTGACTTGTTGATTTACTTATAGCAACTTGTTGTTTACATACAAGCTGAGATTTTATTATTTTTCCCAACAGTGGTATCAGAGCTAAGGTTATCAGAGCTAAGGTTATTAGCTATTGTGTGTAAACAATGGAAAGTATAACAAATTGCATGATTACTCTTAATGGATCTAATTGGATGATCTAGAAGTTAAGAATGAAAGATCTTTTATATTTTAAAGATTTTCATGTATTTTTAGAAGGTGATGTGTCTAAACCAAAGGACATGAGTAATGATAATTGGAAAAATCTTGATAGAAAAGCTATTGGTTTCATTTGACAATGGTTGGGTAATTCCGTGTTTCATCATGTCTCCACTGAGAGTACATCTCACTCTCTTTGGTAGAAACTGGAGAGTTTGTATGAGAGAAAAATAACAGGCAACAAACCTTTCTTGATTAGAAAGTTAGTTAACTCAAAATATAAAGATTGTTTTTCTATTGCTGAATATTTGAATGAAATTCAAAGTATTATTAATCAGCTTTCTTTTATGAAAACGGTACTTAACGATGAGTTGCAGACTTTATTGTTGTTCAGTTTATTACCGGAAAGTTGGGAGACATTTGTGGTGTTTTTAAATAACTCTGCACTAGAAAGCGTAGTTTCTATGAGTTTGGTTACAAGCAGTTTGCTTAATGAAGAATTCAAACGGAAGAACTTGGGCACATCACAGTCTGAAGCACTTGTGTTGGAGAGTCGAGGAAGACCAATATCAAAAGATAGAAGCAACTACTCTAGATCAAGAAGTAAATTCAGATCGAAAAAGGATATTACTTGCTAATTTTGCCACAAGAAAGGACACATGAAAAAAGACTGCAGAATTTGAAAAAGAGATAAAAAATCCAAGCGTGAAGGAAACTCTGAAGCCTATGAAATACTACAGCTGTAAGTGATTTAGTTGTATCTGAAAGTAATGATTTATGTCTTTGTATTACATGTCAAAATGCAGATTGGATAATCGATATGGGAGCCTCGTATCATGCTACGCCACATAGAGATTTCTTTACAACTTATCAAAATAGAGATTTTGGCATTGTAAGGATGAGCAATAAAAACACATCTCAAATTAAATGCATAAGAGATATACATTTTGAGACCAGTCTCAGTTGTAAATTGGTACTCAAAGATGTAAGGTACATTCCAGATCTTCGCTTGAATCTAATATCTGCAGGAAAGCTAGATGAAAATGGTTTTGACAGTACTTTTTATAATGGACATTGAAATCTCACAAAAGGTTCTCTTATCGTATCAAGAGGAAAGAAATATTGTATTCTTTACAAGATACAAGCAAAACTGTGAAAATGTGAGGTGAACACAGTTGAGCAAGATTCTTTTCTAGAATTGTGGCATAAGAGGCTTGGCCACATGAGTGAGAAGGGAATGCAGATTCTTGTTAAAGAAAAATACCTGTCGAATATGAAAGATACACATCTTGATACTTGTGTGCATTGCATAGCTGGTAAACAATATTGAGTTTCATTTGTTAGAAGTGGATCAAATAGAGAGTCTCATATATTTGTTCGCAGCTGAAATTTGTTGATTTCCTTCCATTGAATTAACTTAAATTACAACGAAAGTGAACAAGAAAAAGAAAGGACAAATGAGAGGATTTTATATCTCAATCGCTCTCTTTTACAAAATAGTGTGGGATCTATGTGGCGATGGGATCTATCGATGTAGTTCCTTTGGACGATCTGACGACGAACTCTTCTCTTGAAGATGGCGGCCGACTGTAGAACTGATCTTCTCTAGTCTTGATTCGTTCAAGACTCTCACGCGTAATTTGAACTTCACAAAAAAACTTCCAAAAGATTTCTTAAAGATTAATGATCATCTATGGATTGATCTATTATTGATTGATCCTCTCTAATGTCTCCTCAAAGAGGGTATTTATAGATTTTAGTGGTTATGAGAGTTTCCATAGGAATAGGAATAAAGATTTCCATAGGAATATGAATAAAAATTTCCATAGGAATAGGAAAAGAAGGTTTTTGTATTTATCAAGGATTCTAATCAAATATTTAATATTGATTTAAATATCTTGATTTGGAATTCTGATTGGACTCAATTTGGGTATTGGATAAGCCCAAATATCAATCATAATCAATTTAGGATTCTGATTAGACTCAATTTGAATATTGGATAAGTCCAAATCTCAATCACAATCAATTTGAAATTCTAATGAAATCTGCTCACGCGAGGTTAAATACTCTAAACGCGGAACTAAATTCATCAGAACGCGGAGCTATGGATTAGATCCGCGTTTTGCTCAAACATGAGGCTAAAATAGCCAAATGCGGAGCTACGGAGTTAGCTCTGCATTCTGTGTGGAAAATTCCTTTTTACTTAGAAATTTTCACTGCCAACAGAACCCCCTCCAAAGTTTTCAAAATGGTTTAGAACTTCGCAAATTTTGAAATACTTTGGATCTTCAATTTGGTGATCAAGTTAAAATCAAAAAATTCGGCAGAGGTGCTTAATTTTACATGCCTGAAACTTTGATGGAGGCGGTTCAAGGCTCTCATGCGTAACTTGAACTGCACACGCCAAGATGATCGGGTCATGATCATCAGATTTCGGCAGAGGCGCATAATTGCACATGCCTAGTCCAAGTGCTCTCACGCGTAACTTGAACTATATCTCACTGTCAGAGATAAGAGCTTAACATGACAGAGTTTATGAGATTTTTAACAAACCCTCAGCTATCAACGGATTTGATTAGTTTTTACCAACTACCATTTGAGTTGGGCTAACCATACTATTTCTCTCAGCATGATGAGTTGTTGAGGAATTGATTTCCTCTCCTATTTGCCTTTAACAGCATTGGATAGTTAATTCATACTTTTACCCCTAGTATGATAGGGTTGGCGATGAATTTGATCTCCTCTTCCCGCCGCTTTAACAACATTGGGCAAAAAATTTTTTTATAGCACTCAATTAGCCATTCCAACGGCTATTGAGAATAGTAGAAGCATGATGTTTATCATCGTCAATATTTTTGGCACCCCCAGCCAAATCTGGCTACTAGCCAATGAGAATGATTTTGTCACAGTTGTGATTCGGAGCGTACCCAAGGGGCTAGCTTGCAAGTGTGGGCTGTCCGTGCTTGGTGTCGATATTGGCTTCCCTACAGGACAGGGATCGCTCTGATAGGGAACTCATTGGTTCCTACTACTAAAGTTGCCATAGTTGCAGAAACTTTCTTTTGTTCCTCTTTAAGTGTGAGAATCCCGGCTTCTATCAATGTCTGAATTCGGTTCTTAAGAGGATAACAATCCTTAGTTGGGTGCCCGACGTTCCGATGGTACAGGCAATAGTTAGGGTCGTTGGTTTTACCAGCGTCTTTCAGTTTTTCATTTTCCGGAAGTTTCAACATGCCCTTTCTAAGGAGGAGATGGAATAGAGTACTTGTCTACTCCGTCTTGAATGTATAAGTTCTATCTTGGCGGGGCCTAGTCTGACCTGCACCTCTCAGATTTTGAGATTTTGGTTTCGGATCTGCAACAGACGCCATCACAATCTTCCCTTTATTTTTAGGATTCTGTGGATATGGCCTGTTATTTGTAGAGTTTCTTGTGCTACGAGATTCCTCAATCCTGCGAATTATATCTTCCGCCTGCTCCCCTTACTTCAACAGGTCTTTCCAAGTTTTGGACTCTACAGCTCCCATTCTTATCAGCACGCCAGTCCTGAAGTTATACTTACATGTTTCTACTAGAGTTTCTTGGGTCATACCATGTCGACAATACACGGATTTTTCCCTAAAACGTTCAATGAAACTCTTAACTGTTTCTTCTTCTCCTTGTTTCGTCGCAAGGAGGGAATGAACCGAATTTCGGTATCATCCTCAAAGAAACGTGCCAAGAACTGTTTCTCGACATCATACCAAGTATTAATAGTACCTGGGGGCAACTGCATAAACCATGTAAAAGCAGGCCCTCGCAGGGTGCTCGCAAATAGCTTGGTCATTATGGGATCATTTCCCATCAGATGACCTGCCTGCGATAAAAAGTAATATATGTGCTGGTTTGGGGACCCCTTCCCGTCATATGACTCCAATTTGAGGGGTTTATATTTTTCTGGATAAGGGGCGAAGCCCCACTCAAGCGGATATGGCCTTGAAACCCCCGATTCCTTCAATTCCTTTTTGTGCATCAAGGCATCAAGTGGCTCTGTAATTTCTCAATTTTCTCTTCATGAGGGTCATGGAAAGAATATTTATTTTCATCCCCATGTATCGAATAAACCTTTTCTTCTTTAGTTTCTTCATTTGTCTTAGGTGGCGGTTCCGAAGAAGTTTTAGCCTTATCATCGGCTATCTTCTGGGTATTTTCGACCACTTTTAGAAGCATTACTTTGAGCACATTAATGGCCTTTTGCTGACCTTGAATCATCTGGTTTTGGGTTTCTATCCTCTGGTCAATATCATCTGACCTATCTACCACGTGCGAGTGTGATTTCAGTGATCGGGAGGATGCACAAAATTGTATGGAAGCTATGGCTGAATTGTCGCTGTCATTAGCATAAGAATTTTTTGCAAGTTTCTTGTATTTTCGAGGAGCGACAGCGCTTGATTTGAGCCGGGTGAAATGATGAGGTTCTTTATCGTCTGCATCTGACTCATATTCTTTTTCCATAATCTTTTTGCCCTTGCCGATCATATTTGAGGTCACTACGTTTAATTCTTTTTCTTTAATTTTGTATCTCAGATCATTCTTTCTCCTTTTTGGAGTACCTTGACGAGACTCAGTTATTCTGTTAAATATAGACACTCTCTTCTTAGTACCACAGCAATTATCCAATACAGCAGATATGGCTGTTATGAGCTGCTCACAATGACCTGTTGAGTGTGGCTGAGCTTGAGTCATATTTCTCATTTTTGTCAAGTAATTTCTGAGATTGGTGACCTTGGATGACGAAGAATCATGGGGACCACCTGGTTGTTGAGAGGGTCCAGGGGCCCACTGAATCTTCTTGAGATTACTGGAGTCCAGTTCTGGTCCATTAGTGTGACGATCAGCCATGATTTTGTATTCGGGTTGATTTTCGCGAAGCTGAGAGATAGATTCGCGTTTTGCTACGCTAGCCTCACGTTTTATGCTGGCTTGGCGTTCCTTCAGAAGTTTATCTTCTGGAACCTTAACCCCGCGTGGAAGAAAATTCTTACACGCTGGCTTACTCTTGCGATTAACGCAAGTCACAACTTCGCGTCTAGCGCGATTTTTGCGATTAACTACAATTTGCCAACCATCTTCACGATTTACGCGGAGCTGAGGAATTTTGTGTTTATCGCAAGTACTACTGGCTTCGCGTTTATCGCTTAGCTCAGTATTAGCCTAACGTGGAGAATCGCACGCTGGTTTTAAGGAAATTTTATCCTCGCGTTTATTGCGAGTGTCAAAAATCTTGCGTTTATCGCAAGTTGAACTGGCTTCGCGTTTATCACTAAGTCCAGTAATAGCCTCGCGTGGAGAATCACACGCTGGCTTTAAGAAAATTTTATTCTTGCGTTTTGTAATACCCCAAATTTCGAGCTACTTGTATTGCTCTTTTGAGACCAGTGGTGCTGAATAAGTCCATCGAAGTCAATTTTGGACACCGAAATAACTTTCGGTTAATGTAACTTTAAATCCACAAACCCAAATGACATTCGGCCTTCGCGATTATTAGTTTTGTAATATTTAGGATTTTTGGAGATTTTTCTTACGAGGCCGAAAAATACTCCTAAAATTATTAATTTAATAAAATTAAAATTATCCTTCTAATTATTTCGGAATTTCGATTCATTTATTCCGGACAACGAAACAACAAACGGATAATTTTGTAGTGTTCCCCTCGTCGAGCACTATGTCCTACATAAATTTGGTAGCATTTGAAAAATATTTATCGGAACCGTAAATAATAAAATATTAAATAAATTAGAAATTATTTTAATACTTTCGTAACAAATTTCTAATTGCACACTCTCAAAATAATTTTCGTTGTGCTGTCGAATGGAGGGGTTGGTGAGGGGTTGGTGTGGCTGACAGGAGGATTACGTGGTGAATGGAGGGTTGGTGTGGCAGGCCTGGAGGATTAAGGATGTAGGTAAGTTGTTAAATTACAAATTTACCCTCAAATTATTTCTTCTCTCACCCTTTCTCTCCTTTTCTCCCTCACTTCTCATCTCTTTTCCTCTCGGCCAAACCAGCAGAGGAGCAGAGGAAAATAAAAGAGAGAGGAGAAAAAAATAAAATAAAATAAAATAAAAGAGAAACAAAAGGAAAAATCAAACCGAACCGAGGATTCGAACCGAATATTCGAGATCAAGCCGAGGCAAGTAATACTGCTATTTTCGTTCATTTCGTTATTTTATTTATTTTCATTCGTTTATTTATTTAATTTTGTGTACGTAAATTATCTTGTAAAAATGATTGATTCATATTTTGCACCATTAACTGATATTGAGAACTGAGCCGGGTCAAGTTTGATATATATAAATATTATTACGTTTACTTATTTTTACTTAAAAAAAAGAGAAAAAAAATATAACATACGTGAAATCATAGGCATGCAAAAAAAAAAAAAAAAGTTACATGCAAAATAATAATAATAATAATAATAATAATTTTGCTTTTGGGCCGAGAGAGATTAGAAAGAAAAAGAAAAGAATAAAAAGAAAAAAAAAGGGAACTGGGCCTGGCCCAGCCCAGAGGGAAAAATAAAAGAGAAAAGAAAAGAAAAAGAAAAGAAAAAAAAGGGGTAAGTGGGCCTGGCCCAGTCTATGAGAAATTAAAAGGAAAAGAAAAAGGAAGATGGGCTTGGATTTAACTTGGACCAAAGAAAAAATATTAACAATAGACTGGGCCGGCCAGCCCAGCCCAGTAAAAGAAAAAGAAAAAGAAAAATGAAATGATATTGGACCTAGTCTGGGCCTGACAAAAAAGAAAAGAAAAATAAAATAAAAAAATAAGTTAGAATTTAGTGGGCTTAGGTCTGGACTGGACAGAAAGAAAAAGGAAAAATAAAATTAAATAAAAATATGAAAAAGTAGAAATTTAGCAGGCTTGGGCTTAATGGATTAATGATTGAAGGATTTGAATTGGATTTGGCTTGGATTAATTGGACATAATTGATAAATTATTAATAGTAATAAATTAGATTTTAATTAAAAGAGAAATGCATATTAATATATATGATTGAGCCTAGAAATGTAATAGATACATACGTTGGGTTTAAAAATAATGCAGTATTATTATATGATTCATTTGATTCCCAAATTGGGTTATTAATTGACACTGAGAATGAAACCAGATTATTGTAATAATTTTGATGATATGCATTGTGTTACAATTGTGCACTAATATCTATCATGTTACATGTCATGTGCTTTGATATTACAAGTCATGTGTTTTACATGTCATGTACTTTGATATTACAAGTCATGTGTTTTACATGTCATGTGTTTTGATATTACAAGTCATGTATTTTACATGTCATGTGCTTTAATATTACAAGTCATGTGTTTTAATATTACAGATCATGTGTTATGATACTACATGTCATGTACAGTCATGGAAATATAAGCATGTTATCATAAATTGAAAAACAATTAAAGAAAGATTATAAAATTTTCTGTGTATAATTCATTATGAACACGGGAACGGGAGAAACTATATGATGGATAAGAGTCTTGCTGTATAAGGATTGATTGTAGTGTTAGGGCTGGGATTCTTTTGCTGCAGCGGCCTGGGTGATTACTGGATCACCAATTGATATTTACCCAGAGTGGTATGTTCGTACTATAATACAGTACGGAACTTGATTGAGTGCCTAGCGGCATGTCATGGTTCAGCGCCATGAATATTGGGGCCGGGTCCCGGGTATGTACGGGCACTTATACAACAATGGAGAATAGTGCTATCTTATCCATTAATACAGTTTTTATAATTAAATTGGACGATGACTGAGACCTATAGAATATATGATTAAATAGTTAGAGTAGTTATTGTCATGCTTATTTATTTATGCATTTATTTATGCTTGCCTTCATGTTAATTTATATGTTGCCTTCATATTAATTTATATGCACACAAACAACACTGACATAAATATGCTCATGCACACTGATATTTCTGTACTATGATAGTACACAATTCCTCTTTTAAATGTATTACTTGCCGGGTATAATCCCCTGGGTTTTGAACCCAGATTTGGAACGTGAAGAAAGGGATCCAGTCTCAGTTGAAGACCCGTACTTCGTTGGACAGATTGAATGACAATAGGCAAGAAAAGTACCCTTGGAGAACTTTTGTATATTTTGCTTATATTTCGTTTTGTCTGGGCACTGCTTTTCTCTTTGACTCTTTTGTGTTCATATTTAAAGCAGTGTGCCGTTTTATGTAATGAACTCTTTGTATAAATGAAATCATTTCAATTTCAGACATGTTATTTATTCATCTGATTGTGGCAGTAGTTACGGTTATTCCAAGATCCTGTGACTGTTGGGTTATCTAGTGCAAGTAATAAGTAACGTCCTCCGTTTTGAGAAGCAGCTGAAAAATGGGGGCGTTACACATTTATCGCGAGTGTCAAAAATCTTGCGTTTATCGCAAGTTGAACTGGCTTCGCGTTTATCGCTAAGTCCAGTAATAGCCTCGCGTGGAGAATCACACGCTGTCTTTAAGGAAATTTTATTCTCGCGTTTATTGCGAGTGTCAAAAATCTTGCGTTTATCGCAAGTTGAACTGGCTTCGCATTTATCACTAAGTCCAGTAATGCCTCGCGTGGAGAATCACACGCTGGTTTTAGGAAAATTTTATCCTCGCGTTTATCGCGAGTGTCAGAAATTTTGCGATTAACGCAAATCTTACTGGCTTCGCATTTATCGCTAAGCCCAGTAATAGCCTCGCGTGGAGAATCACACGCTGGCTTGTCCTTGCGATTAACGCAAGTTGAATCTTCGCGTTTAACGCGATACTGACTGGTCTTGCGATTAACGCGAGCCAGTTTGCAAGGGATCATAGCCTCGCGTTCAATGCGGGCTTTGAGGGCCTTTCGCCTAGCTCTCCGATTTCTATTTCGGAGTTGGGTTCTGATCAATCAAGTTCCCATGCTTTTTTCTGCAGTAGAGAGGCCATCCTCTGTTAGGATTTTCTGTCCAAACAGCGACTCTATGGTCGCGGTCTCCAAGGATCCCCGTTCATCGGTGGATACCTTTTTACCCGTTCCTCTGGTATTGGAGCGCACGCGACGATAGTGTCGCGTTTCGTTCAGGTTACCTGATTTAGAGGAGAAATACTCCTCATACTTCTGCTGGTCAATTTCCACGACCAGCATATCTATGTCGGATCCGATCTTATCGACATCAAATTGCGCCACGATCTCTTCTTCGGTGAAAGAGACGTCTCCCACTATGGTCGCCAGTTTGTTCGCGGCAGAAATTTATTGCTTTTCTTCCATTGAATTCAACTTGGATTACAACGAAAGTGAATAAGAAAAAGAAAGAACAAACGAGATGATTTATAATTTATCGCTCTCTTTTACAATAATTTGTGGAATCTATGTGGCGATTGTAGAACTGATCTTCTCTGGTCTTGATTCGTTCAAGGCTCTCACGCGTAACTTGAACTTCACAAAAAAACTTCCAAAAGATTTCTTAAAGATTAATGATCATCTATGGATTGATCTATTATTGATTGATCCTCTCTAAAGTCTCCTCAAAGAGGGTATTTATAGACTTTAGTGGTTATGAGAGTTTCTATAGGAATTGGAATAAAGATTTCTATAGGAATAGAAATAAAAATTTCCATAGGAATAGGAAAAGAAGGTTTTTGTATTCATCAAGGATTCTAATCAAATATTTAATATTGATTTAAACCTCTTGATTTGGAATTCTGATTGGACTCAATTTGGGTATTGGATAAGCCCAAATCTCAATCACAATCAATTTAGGATTCTGATTGGACTCAATTTGAATATTGGATAAGTCCAAATCTCAATCACAATCAATTTGAAATTCTAATGAAATCTGCTCACGCGAGGTTAAATACTCTAAACGCGAAACTAAATTCATCAGAACGCGGAGCTATGGATTAGCTCCGCGTTTTGCTCAAACGCGAGGCTAAAATAGTCAAACGCAGAGCTACGGAGTTAGCTCCGCGTTCTGTGTGAAAAATTCCTTTTTACTTAGAAATTTTCACTGCCAACAATATTAGATTTAATACATTCAGATGTTTGTGGTCCTATGAAAATTAAAACATTTGGTGGTGCTCTTTATTTTGTAACTTTTATAAATGATTATTCAAGAAAAGTTTGGGCTTATACTTTAAAAACTAAAGATCAAGTTGCAGATGTCTTTAGAGAATTTCATGCCAAAGTGGAGAGAGAAACATAGAGGTCTCTTAAATGTATCCGATCAGACAATGGTAGCGAGTATATCGAGTCATTCGACGAATATTGCAAGAGTAAGGAAATTCGACATGAGATGATCATTCTAAAGATCCCTGAACAAAATGGTGTGGCAGAAAGAATGAATTGCACTATCGTCGAACGGATTAGGTGTATGTTATCATATTCCAAATTATCCAAACCCTTTTCGGGGGAGGCATTAAGAGTATTCGGCGATAGACCTAATCAATTTATCACTTTCAGCTCCTTTAAAGGGTGATGTACCAGAAACGGTGTGGATAGGAAAGAAAGTCTCCTACAAACACTTGAGAGTATTCGGCTGCCGTGCATTCGTTCACGTTCCTAAACATGAAAGATCAAAACTTCATAGTAAGACAAAACAATGTATTTTTTTTTTGGCTATGCAGATTAAAAGTTTGGCTACAGGTTATGGGATCCAGAATACAAGAAGGTAATAAGAAGTAGAGATGTGATCTTCTTTGAAGATCAGACCATTGAAGATTTTAAGAAGTACAGTCTTCTACAAGTGAAGTTATAGATCTGGATCCAGTTCCTTCTCCAGTCACAAACGATGAAGGAAAAGAAGTGCGAGAATATCAAGCAGATATTGATACTCCTATTCAAGAAGAAGAGGGAGAGCAATCCACTACAACATAACCATTAATAGCGCCTAAGTTAAGGCGGTTTGACAGAGACCATTATCTTTCTAGCAAGTACCCAACTAATGAGTATGTCCTAGTTACTGATGCAGGTTAATCAGAAAAGTTATCAAGAAATGTAAGAAGGTAGTCAGAAAACTGAGTAGTTAAAAACTGTGATAAAGGAAATGAATTCTTTGCACAAGAACCATATTTATGATTTGGTAAAATTACCAAATGGAAGGAAGACATTGAAGAGCAAGTGGGTGTTCAAGATAAAAATCGAAGAGAAGAACTCACAACCAAGATACAAAGTAAGATTAGTTGTGAAAGGTTTTGGTCAAAAGTAAGGAGTTGACTTTGAAGATATTTTCTCCTCGGTGGTAAAAATGTCATCAATTCGTCTCATTCTTGGAATGGCTGCAAATATGGACTTGGAGATCGAACAAATGGACGTGAATACAATTTTTCTTCATGGTGATCTAGAGGAAGAGATTTACATGGAGCAGCCTTAAGGTTTGAAAGTCAAAGGTAAAAAAGATATGGTCTGCAAGTTGAGAAAGAGCTTGTATGGATTAAAACAAGCACCTCGACAATAGTACAAGAAATTTGATTCTTTTATGATGGATCATGGCTATAAGAGAACAGTTTCAGATCACTGTGTTTACGTCAAAAGGTGTGATGGTGATTTCATTATACTATTGCTCTATATTGATGATATATTATTGTAGGTCAAGACATGTCCAAAGTTAACAAGTTTAAGAAGGATTTAAGCAAATCATTTGCCATGAAGGACCTGGGAGCAGCACAACAAATTTTGGGGATACATATATCTCGTGACAGGAATGCGAAAAAGTTATGGTTGTTGCAGAAGATCTACATCAATAAAATACTAAAACGATTCAACATGGACAGCAAATCCAGTTAGTACTCCACTTGCAGGACACTTCAAACTAAGCTCCGAACAATATCCCAAAAACGAGATGGAAAAAGAAGAAATGAGAAGAATTCCATATGTTTTAGCAGTCGGTAGTCTAATGTATGCAATGGTATATACTAGACCAGATATAGCATATGTAGTTGGTGTTGTTAGTAGGTTCCTTGCAAATTCATGTAAAGAGCATTGGGCTGCAGTTAAGTGGATATTAAGGTGTCTAAGAGGAACTTCCAAAATAAGTATTTGCTTTACAAGAGGTAAGTCGGTACTAACAGGTTACACTGATACAGATATGGCAGGAGATATTGACTCAAGAAAGTCTACATCTGGTTATTTGATTACTTTTGCAGGGGGAGGTATGTCTTGGCAATCCAAGTTGCAAAAATATGTTGCCTGGTCAACTACAGAGGCTGAGTATATTGTTATTACAGAAGCTTGTAAAGAGATGTTATGGATGAAACATTTTTTGCAAGAACTAGATATGTCACAAAATACCTATACAGTCTATTGTGATAGTCAGAGTGGCATTCATCTCAGCAAAAATTCAAATTTTCATTCTAAATCCAAGCACATCGATGTGAGGTATCACTGGATTAGAAATATACTTGATAAAAAATTATTGCAGCTTGAGAAAATTCATACTGATAAAAATGGAGCAGATATGATGACAAAAGGTTTATCTAGAGAGAAGCAGGATTTCTGCCGGAAGGTAGCCAGTATTGACTCTAAGTAGAGTTTTAGTTCATCCTTTTTTGGGTTGAAGGGGAGATTGTTAGAGTTAATACAACCCAAAAATGGATTAGGTGAAAAAATTAAGAGAATGATTAGGTGAGAGTGATTATGTGACATAGTAATGGTTGGTGGAATATTGCCGGTTGGTAGAATAGTGCCGGTTGGTGGAATAGTGCTGGTTGGTGAAATAGTATCATAATGAAGTCTATAAATAGGTACTCTCATTTGCTTTCATTCCACACACCAAATCACCAAATCATCCATTCAAGAAGAAAAGTGAAGAGAAAATAGAGAAAGGAAGAGAGGAGAGAAGAAACTCGGTGTGCTCTGCAGGATACTCTTTTCAGGTGATATCTATCACGGTGTTAGTCTGATGGTTCTATTACAGATTACAGTCCTCTAATAAGATTGGAGGTTTCCTTCGTGTTGGAGGTAATATTATATCACTCTTTATTTTCTGTATATTCTCGAATTCTCTGGACAAGACTCGGAAGGCTGTACTATTTATTTGGAATAGTGGAATTCGCTCTCTGATTGTCCTGTGATTTTTCCCGTAAGATTTTTCCACGTAAATATTATATGTCATCTGTGGTTTGTTGATTTACTTATAACTAACTTGTTATTTACACACAAGTGGGATTTTATTATTTTTCCCAACAAAAAAGAGATACAAAGTAAATGAATGAGATTATTGAGAATGATGCCCATTGTTATCTGCCTGATATTTTAGTCCAATGTTAATAGTCGAAAAGAGGGGCCGGGCACTGCGTATGTTGAGTTATTATATTGCATACTTTAAACTTAAGAGCTCAGGACATTTATCAGTAATTCTAATTTGTGGGACCGAAATTAAGCAGTAGGATATATCCTAAGAGGAGTTTATTATCCTTCTTATGATACGAATTTTGCGAGCACTGTCCTTCGAGTGCGTTTAAATCCTCTTCAGAATGTCAGTCGGAACTATCATAATTACTTCATGATTAAGTTTTGCACGCTACGGATGCTAGAAGTTTCCTTCAGGTTGGCACGTACAGGCACGTGCAGTTAAAGTTCTTATCCGACCCTACAAACTCGATGTCAGCCACAGTAAATAGTGATATATTGCATGTGTCTTCGGCTTTTTGCGGATCTCCTCGTAGCAGCTCACAAGTCTGGGAGGTTGTCTTAACGCTCTCTGATCCTCCTCTTAGATTACAACTATTTTTTGGGGTATTTACAGATCTGTCCCTCATATCTTTATAAATTATAATTTAGTCTCCAAATTTTCATATTTATAATTTAGTCCCCCAAATTCTTTACCTCTGATTTCCTTCACTTAATTCTCCCTTCTCCATCTCTTTTTAGTTCTTATTGTTCTCTCTCTCTTTTTAGTTCTTATTGGGTTCTCTCAATTTTCTTCTCTTCTCTCTCTCTATTCATTTATTGGGTTTTCCCTCTCTATATTGAGACTAAATGTATTATTCTCTACTAAATGTATTAAATTTAGAAATGAATTTATCTAATATAGATAAGGAGAACCCAATAAATGAATTTATATTGAGACTTAAATGTTTAATATATTTAGTGGAAAATAATATATTTGGTTTCAATATAGAGAGGTAGAACCCAATAAGAACTAAGAAGAGAGGGAACCCAATAAGAACTAAACAAGGGGGAACCCAATAAGAACTAAGAAGAGAGAGAAGAGGGAAGGGAAATTAGGTGAAGGAAATCGGGGGTAAAACGGGAAAATCGGGGCAAAATATAAATTGGGGACTAAATTGTAGTAACTTAGAGGATTTGGGAGACTAAATCCTAAATATGAAGATTTGAGAAACTAAATTATAATTTGTAAAGATGTAAGGGACAGATATGTAAGTACAACTATTTTTTTTATTAATAGAGCCCATCTCAAGCACGTATTCTACATTCATTGGAAAAACACCAATTTTCCGAGTATAACTATAATCTTTAGGGTATTTACAGATTTGTCCCTTAAATCTTTATAAATTATGATTTAGTCCCCCAAATTCAAATTTAGGATTTAGTCCTCCAAATCATCTAAATTACTACAATTTAGTCCCTCCGTTAGTTTTTCCGTCCAAATAAACGGTAGAATTTAATTTTTACCCCTATAAATAATAAAATTAAAGAAAAAGAAAAGAGAGAAGAGTAATAAAATGACTTAAATACCTCTATAAAGAAAAAGAGAGAAGAATAGAGAGAAGAATAAAGGGGGAAGCCAATGAACCCAATGAAGAAAATTAAAAGAGAGGAGGAAGATAGAAAGAAAAGAGAGGAGGAAGAGGGAAGGAGAAGAGAGAATGAAGAATGAAGAAAAGGAGAAGATAGGAGAATAATGGAAGAAGGAATTAAGGAGGGGTAAAATGAAAAAATCAGGTCAAAAAATAAACTGTGCTAACGAAAATTAGGGAGGGGGACTAAATTGTAGTAAATTAGAGGATTTGGGAGACTAAATTCTAAATATGAAGATTTTGGGACTAATTATAATTTATATAGATTTAAGGGACAAATCTGTAAATACCCCTAATCTTTATTGCGGTTACTGGCTGTTATGTCTGCTTCCATCGGATCTAATGGGCATGATTATATTGGGCCCTATATCTAAAAATAAGTTTTTAATTCGATTATTATAAATGTAGATTGGAGATATTTAATGTTGATAACTAGCCTCGTTATAAACTAAATTTTCAAAAGTTATATAATAATAAATATTGCCTATATTTGTTTTTTTAAAGTTAAAAAAAAAAAAGGGACTTTAGCTCCAGACAAGACTCGATTCTGTATCGTGCATCCATGAAATAAAGAAGACTTTCCAACTGCATTACATCTGATTTATGCATTGAAGCACCAAGAACAGAACTAAATAGTGAATTGCACTTAAAAAGGAAAGATCATATAAACTTCTCAACAAAACCTAGGGGTTCACAAAAGTATATTATGTGGAATTGTACAAAACATCTAACCACCCATCCATCGTCTGCAATATTAAGCCCAGGAGTCGAACAAAAGGGATCTTCAGCTCAGCACATTTTGAACTAGTCTGCATGTAGACTATCTCGTATTGATATTCATCCATCAAAATTTCTGTTGGCCTATATTTATGTTTTGTACATGAAAGTAAAACTTGATGCCCTGATTGTAGCATCTCTCGCTTTCAAATAGATATATATTCCAGTTCCAAATACCAGGGCCTTATGAGGTTTTTTTTTTTTTTTAATATATATATATATATATATATATATATATATATATATATATATATATATATATATATATATATATATAACCTGGATAGTTAATTTATTAATAAGAAATAGATATTAGGGCCGCATATTAGAGGGAATCTTCAAATGATTTCCTATCTGAAAATAACAGGATAAAGCAGTAGATGCAAAATTTCTAAAAATATGATTAATTTTTTCAAGCCACACATGCCGTAAGATTGCTTCTAATATGCTCCCCCTTGAGCCCATGAGATGGGACACCACTGAAACTCGCTAACCAGATTTCGCTGATAATAGTGAAGGGAGCAAGGCTTGCCCGCGGCATTCCTGTAATCAACAAGTGCAGCCAACTTTCATACAAAGGGACAAATGGTGTAGATGTGCTCCATCACTAGAACATTGAGACAACAAAATTTTGGTCCCAGCCAAACTCTCCTCTGAAACTTGCCCCAAGTAAGGATAGAACATCACTAGAGCGAAATACTTAATTTGTAGCAGGAGGAGACTGTGAAAGTCTGAGAGCTGCTCTACAGCCATCTCGGCAAGTCCTTGTTCTCTAAGATGGAGCAAAAATCCTCCAACCATCCCGGCAATTCGTCACGCATGTCCTAGTGTAGAGATCTCCGAAGACATTGAGAACTGGCTTGAACTGACCCCCTACCAATTTCTAGAGCAGCACACCTTTTTTCCTAGAGAGCACACTTAAAAACTTCTTTAATATTACAAATTTACCATTGATTTTTTTTTTAACTTAAATGCCCCTTCCATCAATCTCCATTCTTCTTCTCTTTCTCATCTGCTCTTTCTCACCAAGATAACCCAAAAAAATAAAAAAAAAATTGAAATATAAAACGATCAGTGGAGGCGGAGGCGGCAAGCGGAGGCAGCGGACGGCGAGTGGAAGCGAATAAAGGTCTGCAATGGAGGAGGAAGGAAGGGTGGTGGGTTTTAAAATGTGGGTGTAGGTGTGGGTAGAGGATGTACAGAGGGTTTTTTGGAATTAACGATATGCTCATTGGGAAAAACCCTCTCTTTTCAAAAGAGAGGGTGTGCTCACTACGAAAAGTGGGCTCATTAGGAAAAAAGGTGTACTCCTTTGGAAATTCCCCTACATAAGGAGCCCTTTGTCAGGGTTTCCCTGTCAACCGCCAAGTTATATAGATTCAAAATAGCAGAACAGATTCTATAGTTACCATCTCACCTATCCTTCCAAAACTAAAATTATCCCCTTTTCTCAATATGAAGAAGACTGCTAGCCGAAAAGATTCCGAGTGGCCAAAACACGTCTCTAGAGTCCAGAGTGGTTACACAGGCTCCTATGTCTACCGTGCCAAGATCCCATCGGAGGACCATACTTCTCGTTTAGAATTCCTACTAATCGAACTAACTCCAGAGGGAGTAAATCAGTCTCCACCACCACTTTGTCAAGAAAACTTTATTCATATTTTCCAAATCCAAAACACCGAATCCCCCCTCCCTGTGACTCCAGGTAACAAGAATCTAATCTGTAAAGTGATAGGACCTTCTTTCTGTACCTGAACCGGTCCAAAGAAATTTTTACGAATGCAATCATTCTTGATGATTAATTGATTGACAATAAGGCATCGTTTTGAAAATTTGCAACTTGAAACTCCATTTTTAAAACTATGCCAAGTTTGGGTACATAAAATAGAGTTTTTTTTAAGTCTGATTTTGTAGAGTTACTCTTCAAAACTCCAAAATCAAGACCCCACTAAGAGTAAATTCCTCCACAATTTTGTAGTCGGTACAAAAGATGAGGTGAAACTCTATTTTAAAACCTTGTATCCAAACTAGATCCAATATAAGTGCAACTCCAACTTTATGAAATTGGAGAACTACAGTGAAGCCTGTTACCCAAACTAGGCCTAATTGGTTAACTAAGACTGTACTTGGATGACCAAAGCAAAGTATTTTAGGATATTTTCAAAGTGTAATTGGTTAACTAAGACTGTGCTTGGATGACGAAAGCAAAGTATTTTAGGATATTTTCAAAGTGTGTTTTAAAGTATTTTGGTGATATGAACTTTGAAGTGTTCTTGTAATGTCCTATTTTCCGGAGAGATATGGAAATTGAGTGCGTTACCGGCGGGCACGTATAAGTTGACGTGCACGAGACCTATAAATATGTAAAAGTAGAAATGAATGGAACTAAATACTAGTCATTTACTAGAATCTTGGAAATTAGTCTACTGTCATATAAAAGAGAAGATATACATGTCTAATATAAGAAGCAACAAATATAATACTGATACAAAAGTTGGAAATAAAGTCGCAAAGATTTAATACATACCAAACAAAAAATACAAAAGTAGAGCTTTAGAAATCTATTGCTGCTCGGCATGCTCCAGAAAGTACGGGTCGTGCAATGGCGAATTCTCGCTCACATCTTCAGTACCTGAGCGTGTGGAGGAGTTCATGGTCAAACACAGCAAGTAAAATAATAAGAAGTATAAAGCGTGAAATATAAACAAATATGTAAGATACGAGTATTGATATGAAAGTATACACATGTATGAAAAATATTAAATGATTAAGTAACAATATCAAGTAGGGATATACATGCATATCAAGTCTAAATTAATATCTTATTTTAGTTTATATTTTGAACTAAGTGGTGAATAAATAGACTCATATCGTAGGGAGTGTGCAATATGCACTAACAAGTAAAATATGAATTGATGTAAAAAGTATATGCACATGTATGGAAAACAATAATGATTAAGTAACAATATCCAGCAGGGATATACATGCATATCAAGTCTAAGTTAATATCTTATTTTAATTTATATTTTGAACTAAGAAGATTAGGGAAAATAAGTTTATTTTGAGTCTAAAAAACTTCTTTTTTTCTTTTCTTTCTCTTTTCTTTTCTTATTCTTCTTCTTGAGAGTTGAAAACTAAATAACTTCTTCTCCTTTTCTTTCTTCTTCTTCTTCAGAGTTTGAGACTAAATAACTTCTTTTCATTTTTTCCTTCTTCTCTTTTCTTATTCTAGTAAAAACAGAGAAAGAGAGAAATAAAAAATGAAGGAGAGTGAATAATTGATGAGGAGAATAAATGAAAGAAAAGAGAGAAAAAGTATAATAGACAAATGAAAGATATTGGGGTAAGATGATAGCTTGTCATACTTGGCCAAAGGATAAGTATGGTGATGTAAATTATGGGTGAATAAAGACAAAATAGGCATAAAACAAATGACTAATAATAATAGGTTATTAGAGTTATTTAAAACTATAATTTCAAATTAAACTAACCCAAATAAAATCAAATTTTATCTTTACAAGTCAAAAGAAAAGAGACTAGTCAAAATATGTATAGAACCCACCGGTGATTAAAATAATATTATTTTAAGTGATTATCCAGAAAATTTCAAAAACAAATCACCAAAAATATAGAAAAACGAGACGAACACAACGAATTCACTCTTGGATAAATTTGACATCAGGAACATAAGTTATGATAGAAATTAGATTGTTACATCCTACCCTCCTTACAAAAAATTTCGTTCTCGAAATTTAATTTTTAACTGATTGGAATAACAAGATATCAATCAATTGATAAGAATATGGTTATTGAAAAAATAGTTCCAATCAGAATATAACTGAAAAGTAACTAACTTGTCATACTATCTAAACTAGTGGGATAAATAATCAAAGATATATGATGGAAAAAATATCATGAGTCTCACTTATTAAGGTCCTTGCGAATAGCTGCAATAATTGCCTGCAGATCAATTATTGCAACGCCAATAGGTAAGATTCATAATAGCGAAAGCATATGATTTTTGGTCGAAAATCAACTATGGAGTATCTCATAAATCCACTTGCTATAATTCTAATGAATGACTGTAATTGTTGTCGACTGAGAATAAAACTCTATAACTACCACGTCAACTCAATAGGACTCAAACAGTAGAAGTTCAAGACTAGGTACATGGAAAATCAAAAAATAAATATGGTATGGATAAAAGAACAAGACAAGATAGAAAATCAACTAATAATAGACCAAGATAGAAAATCACAAGATAAGATTTCAGATCAAAAAAAAAATTGTACATGTTTATATATGGCAGTAGTTCTAAAAACATCCTAAATTAATCTAGAGCTCTGATACAACTCTGATACCATTCTGTAACGCCCCATTTCTTGGAAGAATACGGAAACGGAATACGTTATCGGCAGGCACATGTAAGTCGACGTGTACGAGACCTATAAATATATAAAAGAAGAAATGAATAGAACTAAATACTAGTCATCCACCAAAATCTTGGAAATTAGTCTACTGCCATATAAAAGAGAAGATATACATATCTAAAATAAGAAGTAACAAGTACAATACTGATACAAAAGTTAGAATAAAGTCTCAAAAAGGTGATACATACCAAACCAAAAATACAAAAGCGGAGACCTAGAAATCTACTTCTGCTTGGCCTGCTCCAGAAAATACGGGTCGTGCAATGGCGGATTCTCGCTCACATCTTCAATACCTAAGCATGTGGGGGAGCTCAGGGTCAAACCCAACAAGTAAAATAATAAAAACTAGGGAGCGTGTAATATAAACAAATACTCAAAATTTAATTTTTAACCGATTTAATTAATAAGATATCAATCAATTGATAAGAATATGGTTATTGAAAAAATAGTTCCAATCAGAATATAACTGAAAACTAACTAACTTGTCATACTATCTAAACTAGTGGGATAAATAATCAAAGATATATGATGGAAAAAAATATCATAAGTCTCACTTATTAAGGTCCTTACGAATAGCTGCAATAATTTATTGCAGATCAATTATTGCCACGCCAATAAGTAAGACTCATAATAGCGAAAGCATATAATTTTGGTCGAAAATCAATTATGGAGTATCTCATAAATCTACTTGCTATAGTTCTAATGAATGACTGTAATTGTTGTCGATTGAAAATAAAACTCTATAATTACCACGTCAACTTAATAGGACTTGAACAACATAAGTACAAGACTAGGTACATAGAAAATTAAAAGATAGATATGGTATGGATAAAAAAACAAGGCAAGATAGAAATTCAACTAATAATAGAACCAAAACAAGATTTCAGATCAAAAAAAAAATTGGACATGTTTATATATGGCAGTAGTCCTAAAAACATCCTAAATTAATCTAGAGCTCTGATATTACTCTGCCCCATTTTTCGGAGGGATATGGAAACGGAGTGCGTTATCGGCGAGCACGTGTAAGTCGACGTGCACAAGGCCTATAAGTATGTAAAAACAGAAATGAATGGAACTAAATACTAATCATTTAGCAGGATCTTGGAAGTTAGTCTACTGCATATAAAAGAGAAGATATACATGTTTAATATAAGAAGTAATAAGTACAATACTGATACAAAATTTGAAAATAAAGTCCCAAAGGTTTGATACATACCAAACTAAAAATATAAAAGCAGAGGCCTAGAAATTTATTGTTGCTCGACCTGCTCCAGAAAGTATGGGTCGTGCAATGACGAATTCTCGCTCACATCTTCAGTATCTGAGCGTGTGGGGGAGCTCAGAGTCAAACCCGACAAATAAAACAATAAGAAGTAGGGAGCGTGTAATATAAATAAATAAGTAAGTTATAAGTGTTGATATTAAAGTATGCGCATGTGTGGAAAATATGCGTTTGTACTAATAAGAGAAATCTAGCATATTTTCATGTATTTTGTACAAGCAACTAATATATATATGTTAAGGAAAGTATGATAGAGTATAGAATGTTATAATGAATGTTATGGAAATGATCATGTATATAAACTACACATAAATATAAGTATACATATAAACACGTATGTAAGTGAATATTAGGATATAAAAATACCTATGATAATCATGTATGTGAATCATGCATATACAATTATGCATATAAACACATATTAGGTAAGAAAGTACTAAATTGTAAAGATGGGAATTAAATAAGCTTAACACTATTATAACGATTACTTTAACATATTGATTTTCTAAATTCTAGCATGATTTCATAGTATGGAAAGTAGCAAATTTATTAAATCTTACTAATGTATATATATTTCAAGTAAATATGGATTAGCATAAAAAAAATTATGACCTAACATAATATCTCGTATAAAAGAAATATTTTAACAATTTAATGTAGAAATTTATTTGAAATCTTCTCTTTAAAATATGATTATGAATATATATATATATATATATAGACACACACACACACCTATGTTCTAATGGCAAGTGGAAAGTGATTTAAAATTATTGCATTATGTATGAAGAACTTATATGGAAAATGCAAATGTATATCCAAATATGATGAAAATTCATAAAGGTAGCATTTTTATAATTTAAAAAAAAAAGCATATAATTTAACTTTACAACTTGTAGTTTAAAAATGAGAGATTATAAATAAAATTATAAATTCGATACATAAATATAGAGTAAAGTGTAAAAAAAACATATTTTTATTTTTCTAGAATAATCATAGAGATTTTTGTATAGAAATATTATCTTTTTAAATTTTAACAAATCAAGATTCTAAGTTAAGCATAAACAATTAGAGTTAGAAATAAAATATGAGAGTGAATGTGATTTTACTTGCCTTGATGGGTTAGAGAAGCTAAGCCTATTTTGAGCCTAAAAAATTTCTTTTTCTTCTTTTATTTTTCTTCTCTTTTCTTATTCTTCTTCTTGAGAGTTGGAGACTAAATAAATTCTTTTCCTTCTTTCTTTTTTCTTGAGAGTTAAAGGCTAAATAACTTTTTTTTCCTTCTTTCCTTCTTCTCTTTTCTTATTCTAGTAAAAAAAGAGGAAGAGAGAAATGAAAAATGAAAGAGAGTGAATAATTGATGAGGAGAATAAATGAAAGTAAAGAGAAAAAAAATATAATAGACAAAGGAGAGATATGGGGGAAAGATAATGGTTTGTCATGCTTGGTCAAAGGACAAGTACGGTGAAGGTAAGGTATGAGTGAATAAAGACAAAATAGGCATAGAACAAATTACTAGTAATAATAGGTTATTAGAATTATTTAAAGCTATAAACTCAAATTAAACTAATCCAAATAAAATCAAACTTCATTTTACAAGTCAAAAGAAGAAAAACTAGTCAAAATATATGTAGGACACACCGGTGATTAAAATAATATTATTTTAAGTGACTATCTTAAAAATTTCAAGAAAATCACAAAAAAAATATAGAAAAATAAGACAGACACAACGCATTCGTTTTGTGATTAATCTGATATCAAAAATGTAAGTTATGTTGAAATTAGGTTGTTACAATTCTAATCATGGATTTTGAGGTATTCAATCTTATACTTAGGAGTTTGATTTTCTCATAAATTTTCATGAGTTTCATAAACATGTAAAACATAGTATGTCCTATTAGGAAAAATATAATTACGCGAGAGAGAGAGTTGAAACTAGGAAAAGAGAGTATTTTTAGACAAATAATTCAAGACCCTCCTAAACACTCTGAGTTAGAGTGTTCTAAAAAACGCTCCAAAGATACCTATCCAGGTATTTTTGGAGTGTTCTAAGAACACGTTAAAACACTTATCCCAAAACTCACCAATAAGTATTCCTATAAAAACTTCACAACACATCTCTCCACAGAACACCCTAAAACACTTCAAAACTAAACTCTCAAGCATAGCCTAAGGAGCAGAAACGATGAGCGCGTAATTTCCTACTCCAGCCAACAAAACCGGTAGTTATGTCTGCACAGACCCAGCTGATTTCAGATTGAGTCCGTGTGACGGTGTGAGACTGGCTGAGCTCCAAGAACTCAAGCGGCAATATTGCAAGGCCCATCATTTAATCGGACAAATGTTGCTTAAGGTGGTCCTTCTGCTGGACAGGCCCAAGCAATATAAACTTAGCCCACTAAGGGCAAATGGCTGTACATTTCTAGCTAGAAAGATATATAGATACAGATATAATCGTACAGCCATTTTCTCAAAAAGGTTCTTAAAACAAGGATGAATTTTTTTTTTTTTTTTTTTTTTTTTTGGTTCATTGGATAGCACAGGAGGAAACATAAGTTTTACAAAGTTCAAGCAATTTATCGAGATTTAGCATATATACCACGTTTTGACATACAGCCCGAACAAGTTACATCTCATCAGCCATGCTGGTTGATCACCTTCTCTGCCAATTTGTTCAGCTCTCCACCCAAACACTCGACTCATAGGCCTCAAAATCCTCATAATTCACCTCATTGATGAACAATCTTGTACCAGAGATTTGATACGCATGAACGAGTCCTGTAAGGGCATATAGATACCCATCCATGTTTATTGGATTTCTTTCTTTTAAACCCAAGAAACAACAACACAGTTCCTTCTTTTTCCCTGCACTACTTTGGAAATTATAAATACCATCAGCTTCTTAATACATACATGGATCATTATATAATACCTTTGGAAATTATAAATACCATCAGCTTCTTAATACATACATGGATCATTATATCAATACCTTGAGACCGATAGTCCTTCATAATAAGAAGAAAAGAAATAGAGTGAAAGACAATGACCTGCATGGAGGTCGTGGGCATTTTAAAATACGTGCAACTGGTAACGATATCAATAATCATAGGCATGCACGCTCATGGTACATGAGCAAGCAGATCATGCATTTGCAGCGAGAAAATTAAATGGGAACAAATACAGTAAATCTACACTAACAAAATTAGACACAAGATAACATACAAAAATACTATAATTGTATAAAGAAAACTAAAATTGCTTGCAAATCAAAATTCTGAAGAGAGAGATGTCTTTTGACGGTTCCTAAAGAAAAATAAGCATGTTATGCTCCATATCTGGAATCTAGATTAGTGGAAATGCCAGCAACATATTTGTAAAAAAAATTGTCTTGCATACGATGCGGAACTATTAGCTAGGAGCGTTACAAAGCATGTACCACTTAACATCAGCAGCAAGTTCAAATCCCATCTTTATGCCCATGAAATTTCTTGAAAGGAGGGAAATGAGTTATTTTTTTCATATCAGTGCATCCCACCTTTATGCAACAGCAGAATTCTTATAGCACAAACAGTAATGTTGGGCTCATCCATTATTCCAATCTCAGATGAAATCATATGCCCCATGCAACAAGAGTATGCCAAATTAAAATTAAAAAAAGATCCTTGGTACGGTATAACAATAAAAAAAATAAAAAAAATCCTGAATCATGTTACATGAGACTCGTGGGTTTGAATGAAAAGACTAAGCAATACAATTTCCCACATTAATATATCAATTATATCTTTTTTATATAAGTTCATAGACAAAAGGATCACTTCAGGCTCAGTCTAAACTGAAACTTATGCCTATTAAAACAAAATAAACATATCGGATCACTATGCAAGCAAATACTGCATTAGAGAATAGCTGGAATAAAATAATAAGATAAGACCAACATAAAATTAAGCTGTCCTCTCATATGCACGAGATGTAGAGGACTGCAGATATAGTTGCATAAATTACACTAACTGGTCAAGTATCTAATTAACTAGTCAAGACTCTTCAAGTAGATTTCATCGAAATAATCTTCATGACTATTAATTAAAAAAAAAATCAAATTTAATCCTCCTTAGTGCCTCTACTCTTAGTAATGGGTGGGGATTTCTAATGATTTTCTTACTACATTGTCATTACTTATACTCACCATCTAACTAAAAAGAAAAAGAAAAAGTAATCTCTTCCTTAAAATGATATCTTTGATATTTACATTAACTATTGAAACTCAATTTGGGGAAATGGTACAAAGAGAGTAAAACTACTTTAAATAAACTAGTATCTTAAAGGATACTTGTTAGATAACTTAACATAGAAAACAACCTTATTTTATTGAAAGAGCATCATAATTTTGATTTTGATATGATCGCATCCTTGCATACCTAATAGAACCACAGTGAACACCATTTAAACATTTACTTATTGAGGCCAACATTGTTAATCAAAAAAATAAAGAAATGAAAAGAAAAATGTTTAGTCCAACATTCAAACACTCCAAACAAATCACATACATAAATTCATTAGTAGACATGAGTCTAGGGAGATAAGGCCTTGGTTGCAATGCACAACCCATTAATTGTGCAACAACTACTCATGTTCTAACAATTGGAAAAAAAAAATCTACTCAAGTTCCATTATATTGTTAATTCGATAGAGAAACTTACCTTTTTAATGGAATCTGGGGAATTTATGCTTCACAAACTATTTAAAGAATTTAAAAGAAAGAAGGACATTGGGCAAGCAATCAAAATTAATAAGGTAAATTTAGGGAGTTTCTAGATGGGCACAGCATATTTCCTAGTGAGCCCACTTAAAAGATCGTTTTATTTACCACTTTGCCATTATTTTTTTTGGTCAAAAATACTCTTCCTTCATCTTGGTCAGAAATCTGAAAGCCTGATCCGGACTAACCAGTCCGGATGAAGCCTCCCCATCCGGACTAGCAGCCCCGGACAGGGAGCATAGGTCCGGACTGGTTAGCCCGGATGAGCGATGAGAGATAAAACAAATTAAATTTTCATGTCATAACATGCGCATCTGGTGTAGTGGTATCATATTTCCCTCCCATGGAATTGACTAGAGTTCAATTCCCTGGATGCACAATTTTCATTTCTTCTCTTTTTTATCACCTTGTTATGTTGAATTAGGAAGAGGAAGACGAAGAAGGAGGAGGAGGAGGAAGAGGAAGAAGAGGGTGTGCTCACTAGGAACAGTGGGCTCACTAGGAAAAAAACCATGCCCATCTAGAAATTCCCTAAATTTATAGTACTTTCCACTGGTGTTCTTTCCTTCTAAGCTCACTGTACTTTTCTTTAAAGAATTTAACCCTTGTGAGGTACGAGGTACTAGAGGATTTAACCCTTGTGGGCTTTTCTTTTAAAAAAAAATCAATAAGGTAAATTTATAGTTGGGAGTTCTTGAACCATCAAGGAGACTAGTTATGACACTTTATGGGACATCATTTAAACCTCCTGCGCTGCTAAATTTCACAAGCCATATGCATTGTACACAGCTTAAAAATGATACTAAAATCCCATAAATTATTAAACTTCCACAAACATGTGACATATACAGGGACTAGATATTAAATAAATAAATGACAATTTCTCATGACAAGAAATAAAGAACAGTTAAAAAAAATTCCCATCTCCGATCTTAGTGATATACTACTAAAATTGTCAGGACACGTGAGGTTACCCCTAGCACTTCTCTAGTCATAAACCTAACAGAGTTCGAGAGTTCGATGATCAGAAACAACATATATACAAAAGATCACACTGTCACTTATCTTTCAACATATATACAAAAGATCACACTGTCACTTATCTTTCTTCTTTAATTACCTCGGAAAAAATCATATATCTTTTGTCGAGAGGTGACCGGTCATAATTAAGCTCTAGGTGCATACTCACCCATCCAATTGCCCCAAGGTTTCACCTAGCTCTCTAATGATAACAAGTCATAAATAATAAATGCTGCTTCGCCGAAAGAAAAGAAAAACAAGTAACAAACGCTTTCACATGTTCACAGAAATAAATAGGAAAAAAAAAATAGAAAATTGCAGTAAATACTATACAGTCCGCTTCAAGGTTACAAGGGTACAATTATCTCACCCCCTACCCTAAGCCTAGCAACCATTAAACCCATAAAATCCAGAAACCGAAACTATATTTTTCTTTGGTGTACACGAGAAAGATTTCATGCATTTAATAATCTCATCAACCGAGAGATACCTATCTCATCACGAAACCCTAATCAAGGAAATCAAAGAGCAAGGCAATGCAGTGAAGCATTATTACATAAAAGACCAGTAAAAAGGAACTAGGGTTCCAAAACAGAAAACCACAGAAACATTACATGCATTTTTTTTTTGGCTGTTTTTTGTCGAAGATATTTAAATCTAACGGAAAAAAAATGGAAGAAGAATGAAATTCATAGTAAAGAAAAATAGAGTTTTCTGACCTTTTTCAGTTCGAGTTTGGCCCCTCTTTTCGATTCTCTTGTAGAAATTGATCTGCATGTGGAAACAGCAGCAAAAAAATAAAAAGCAATGAGCATCACTAGGTCAACCATCTACAATCACTTTATTACTAGTAGACATGAGAGAGAGGAGAAATCAAAGGCACCAACACAAACTGCATATAGCAATCATTCTCGTCGCACATGACTCATCATGATCCATCATGAAATCTTGAAAAAATAAAGCAAAAAAAATAACTAAAGATCTCATGCTCAAATTTAAAACCCAGTAAAGAGCATAGTTCAAAAATTTGTTTGTTCTTTTTCTCCTGAACTCAATCCATCACATGGGTTTTACAAAGAGAAGCCAACAGAGGTCTGTTGGCAGGATGCCCACCTCCAATTTTTCTAAATCTTTTCTTTTCCCCTCTTTTTTTTTTTTTTTTTTTTTTGTTTGAAGAAGAAGAAGATTAGTTTGAGATGGAGAGAGACGGAGGTGGACAGAATGCCAAAAACCTCTGTAAGAGACTCTTTGATAAACCCACATGACATAAAAGCCACTGCTTTTGCTTGGTTTTGAGATGGCGATGCTATTTATAGACACAAACGCAAAGGAAGAGGCAATAGAGAGAGAGAGAGAGAGAGAGAGGTGCAACCGTGCAAGTAATTAATAGCAAGCAAGCAAGCTATAGAAAGCAGAGAAGTAATGAGAGGGAGAGGTGGGGGATGGGATTGTTCTTCTAGTAGTGTGTGTGTGTGTGTATCTGTGAGCATCTGCTGTGTGAAGTGGGGAGAGAGAGAGAGAGATTCAATAAGAGAGAGACTCAATGAAGAGAGAAAGGAATCAATCATCCTTTCCATTTTTTCCTTTCACATCTCTCTCATCAAAAGAACAAAACTGAATGTCATGTTTAGAGAGAGAGAGAGAGATCTTTACCTTTCCCCATCTAACCCTAGACAGATAGAGAAGGAAAAGAAACAAAAAATGTGTTGTTCACTTGTTTATAGATTGGTGGTTTATTGTAGTTTATTTCTGGAGACTGGCTCGAGGGCAAGCCTTTGGGCTCACAAGTGTCACACTTGAGTGCGTGCGTGCGTGTGAGAGTGAGAGAGAGAGAGAGAGAGAGAGAGAGATGGGTGTGGCCTTTTTATTTAGAGACTTAATTAAATGGTGATTAGATTCTAACCTAACCTGTTATCTTTCTATCATCGCTATCTGCTAACAAAATGGGGACAGATTGGATTTGTCAGAGGTGTTGGTGATGGCCAGTGTAACTGGCAAGAAGAGAGAGGAGGTTTAAAATGAAAGTTGGCAAGTCTCTCCTCCACATTTTACCACTGCTGTGTTGTCTCGGTCACACTAATAACTTGTACTAATTGCTTAAGGTAAGATGTGTGGAAGGCAAAGGACAATTAGGGTACTTCCTATTTTATTCATAGATTTGTGAAAATTAAGAAGGAGAAAAATTGAATATATCTTTTGATAAATTCTTGATTTGATTACTCTCTCCGTCCGGTTTTAATTATCGTTTCTTAAATTTAACACACACTTTAAAAAAAAACATGTTTTGATAAAAATAACTAATTATTAGAATTTAAAATTTCATATTTTTTATATTCAAATTGGTGAAAACTAAAACATATTGTGGTATTTTGAAAATAGAATAAAATTTATGAGTTTTATCATATGACATGATTGGAATTAATTAAAGTTAATTTGGATTCAAAAAATTATCTTGAATTTCAAAATTGATAATTAAGGGAATAAATTTTTGTTCAAAAAGATACTACTATTTCCATAGGGAAGAAATATTAATTTCCCAATGTTCATAAGATGTAAAGAAACAATGTGCGATAGATCATACCAGATGTGGCATGGTATGTTTTATCAAAAAGAGATCTACTCTATCTAGATGGTTACTTGATATTAACACAAATGGCTTATTCCTAATCTCTTATATGGAACTTAATAGGAAGTAGTAATATATATTATTATGTAGGTGGGGCGTAGATTGCCATGATTGCCTATGATCTGAATAAAGAGATCTCGTATCACAAATAATAAAATCTGTCTTATGAAAACTATTATATCTATCTACTGAATGCATAAAATCTTGTCAGTATTTATTGTAGAATACCAAATTTGACCCTCTTATACTCCTTTTCTCTTCGACGATCATCCTCTGCATTGCTTTATTTTAAAAACATTATATTTTTATCAATATTCAATATTCTTCTTCCATTTTCATGGATATCGTGGTTGGCACCTTGTTTTTTTAAAGGAGATTTTACATACTAAATGCCTAATAATTTATTTTGTTTTTTTGCATTAAAGAAGAAAATAATCTTAATTTTTAAAATCCCATATTGTTTTAATATTTTGTTACTTTTTCTCTTAGAACTTAGGGATTATTTAAATTGATTCCAAAAAATACTCTTGTACTCGTCTCCTTCTCTTCTTTCTAGCTAAGTCATTCTAACATAGTTGATAGTTTGTAGAAAGGATTATTTATAGAAATTATCATTATACTATTGGATTGGATATAATATCCTCTTATAAAAAATTTTTACAGAGAGATTCTTGATAGGGGGTATAAGTGCAACAAAAGTTATTATTTTTTGTTGCACTTATACCCCTATCAGGAATCTACCTGCAAAATAATTTCTTAATATGGTATTAGTGACCATTCTCAATAGTATGTAGATAACTGTTACAATTAACCATTTTAGGTATGGAGTTTGTGCTATTGACAGGTCAGAAAGAAGAAAAATGAAATAGAAAAGGAGAAAACTTGTATATTAGGTTTAGCTGTAAAAGGAAGATAAATTGGGATGTGAGATAGAAGTGAGAAACTAAAGAAAGCCAAATCAATAATAAACGAAAGGAGAACGATGAAGGAAAATTAATCCACTTGACAAGCTATATAATATTTAACAAAATTGTGTTAATAACGTGAAAATGAGTTATAAATGTGAAAGGTAAGAATTTAGAAATATTTAGTGATGATGGAAATGATATAATGAGATGTTTCTTTCACCTTTTTAGGAGCGATCCTCAATGAAAAAATATATCCCAATAAATTGTAGACGCAGTAAAAAAAAAAAAAAAATCACGGGTTGGCACCCGCGGGAGACCCCGCGAGTTGGCACCCACAAAAGCACTCCTGCGGGTGGCAACCTGTGGGAGGACTCCCGCGGGTGCCAACCCATGGGAGCTCTCCTGCGGGTTCCCACCCGCAAAAGCACTCCCGCGAGGCGCTTCGCGGGAGCCTCTCGCGGGTGGCAACCTGCGAGGTACTCCCGTGGGTGCCACCCATGAGTTGCTCCCGCGAGTTGTCCAGTCCCGTGCTGAGATCCGAAATTTGAGAGATTAATTACGCAAATTTAATTGGGCGGAAGAAATTTAGCCGAAGATGAGGTAAATGGTGGCTCCTCAATCTATAAAAAATGGAGCGGAGTTCAGAAAAGGAGGAGGATTTTTGGGGGGAGAAATTCTCAGAGTCCAGAGAAAAAGGGAATTCTTTTCGAGGGGTTTTTCCAGATACCGGAGTCTAGAAATCCAGAGGGAAAATTCCCAGAGTCCAAAAAAAAGAGAATTCTTTTTGGGGAAGAAGAGGATTTTTCCAGAGAGGAGAATCCAAAAATTCAGAGATGAGTTTTCCAATCCAGATCGGATCGTCAACGGAGTACAAAAGCAAAACTCCACCACTGCCAGAACCCACAAAAATAAAGAAGAATCAAAATCAATCGATCCCCATTCTTGTAATCTCGAATTTATTTTCTTTGTAATTTTCTTTCATTACTGTAATTTCAAAATAAATTTATAATAGAAAGAAATCTACAATTTTCGGACATACAAAAATTGGCGACCACAGTGGGAGTTTGGGCGGCGCAATCCGATCTTTAGATTTTTTTTGATTCGGAGTCTACGCGTCATCGACGGGTAACGATAAAGAAATGTGGGGCGTTATCACCCACCAAAACTAACAACACGTCATCGTCTGTCCAAAAAAGTGTGAGACGTCATTACCTATAATAAAAGATAAGACGTCATCATATGTAAAAAAAAAAAAAAGAGGGAGGCGTTATCGCCCATAAAAAAAATTGACAACATAAAAATATATAAAATAAAATAAAACCTGTGGTGCGCGGGGTGCCACCTATGGGTTACACCCGGGATGCACCCGCGGGATGCAACCCTCGGGATACCGAATTCGTGGGATACAAAAAATAATGCTAAAAAATAGTAATAAATAAAATTAAGTAAAATAAAAAATAATAATAAATTGAAAAGGCCTCATCTACAATAAAAAAGTTAATAAATAAAAAAAAAGTGAGGTGTCATTGCCAAAAAAAAAAAAAAAACTTCTTGTGGGGTTCCTCCCGCGGGGTGCACCTGCGAGTTGCTCCCACGGGATGCAACCCGCCAGTGCCACCCACGGGATGCAATCCCACGGCGTTGGATGCAACCCGCGGGTTGCTACCGCGGGTGACATCCCGCAGTGTGCCAAAATAAATAAATAAATAAATAATTTCAAAAAAAAAATAAAATATAAAATAAAAATAAAAAATAAAAAAATAAGAATATAAATTAAAAATATAAAAAATAAATATAAAAAGTAATAAATAAAAATTAAAAATTTTTAAAAAAATAATTCACGCGGTCCACCCACGCTCAGGTGCCCCACGAAACCAAAAAAAAAAGAGAGAAAAAAAAAAAAAAAGAGCTCAGCAGATGCAACCCATGTGTTCACCCCGCAGTGCAGCCCCAGAAACGAGGCCCACCTTGTAAAGAAGAAAAAGAAAAGAGAAAAAAAATCAGACCATATGGGATTCAATCTGTTGCTACTGACATGAGCTCGCTGCTTTCATATTTCCATGGACAATAAAAAAAAGATTACTTAGAGAAAGTCATGTATCCTCAAAAGCAGCTTTATATTTGTCAGGAACTTATCCCAGACTTCATTGCTATGCATTTAAAAGGCCAAATCCGCCGGCTTTTTTTTTTTTTTTGAGAAATCTCACGGGAATCTCAACCCCTTCCAAATCCAGTAATTGTCCCTCTCTCTACTCGGCCCTCGTCAAAACAAGAAGCAGCAGTACTCTCACGTCTGCGGGCCCCACAGCCAAATTCGACAAGGACAGCGACGATAAGGCCAAGTAGAATGGCAGTGCTGACGCCGCGGCGGCGGCACTGAAGAAGATCAAGAAGAAAAAGCCGAAGAAGTCCAAGGTGACGGTCGCCAAGGCCGCAGTAAAAATCAACGCCGACGATCTCACGCCCATCTCCTCAATGTCATAGGATCGTATGAATCGCAACAGGGAACAAATCTCGTCCATCTCAATTCATCTCAGTATTTATTCGACGCTTGTTGACCTTCTTGGGTTTACAAAGTTCAAAGGGAAGACGAATTGTTGAGTTGTAGCAGCAATCAAGATTTGATGCATGAAGAGAAGCACGATATCTGCTCTCATGAAATTCAAGTTTGCAACTTTCAAGAAGAAGCTTATGTTTCTCTTTTGGTGGATGGCAAGACAATGTTCATCCTTTAGATTCGACGTCTTCAACTAGCCAAAAGTCCAAGTGAGGATTGATCAATGAGGGATAGGAAAGCTTGTGATACACCAAGATTAGGGGGACTGTCCAAAATTTCTTAGTTTAGAGGAGATCATGATGTTCTTCCTGGCTAAAAAAAAAAAGGTACAAAGAGGTGTTTCTTTGTAGTCTACCTGGAACGGGGAAAACATCTTTGGCTTCTGCTTGTGCTCACGATGTTGGTGCAAGTCTGTTCTCCATCAATGGTCCTGAAATAGTTATTAAATACAATGTTGAAAGGAGGGAGTTGCGCGGAACGCTGAAAATTTCACTTTAAGTCACACTGAAAAGATGAAGATCGATGCATTAAAGTACTCTATTATAACGACTCCAATTATTATAGCGTTGAAGCATCACTTGGCCTCAACTTCTCGAGAGGCCGAGATAGCTCATCTTTCCATAAGGAGTATAGTGAACAACTAAAGTATACTACCTTAGCACTGTCAAAACCTCTCCAGTATCTGCAACGTCACTAAATAATGTCGGGAGACCACTTGATGTTGCAGCATCTTTAGATGCATATCAGAAGAAACCATTTATTCTTTTGAGTGAGGTGGCTCTACAACTAGCATCACTTTCACCTTGTCATGTTCGAATGCTCGGTCTTGAGAAGCAAATTTTGATGCTTAATTCTTCAACAACATCTGATGATGCTTAGGGCATTATAATTCTCTCGTCATTATGTGAACACGCTTTCCTTTCGAGGTAGCCAAAGCCGAAAATGAAAGATCCATATATATGGGATAATGTTCTAAGGAAAAATGCTTTGAAGCAGAACTGGGAACGATGCCTTAGAACAACAACATAGCTCGTTGCCTATGGCAGATGTAGAGAAGTTACAGATGGAATGTTACAAGGACGATGGTAGTTCGGCTTTTAAATATAGCGAGACTAACTCAGTGCGCGAGGCTATACCAGCACACAAATCTAACCTGTATATAACGCGAGATTAAAATCCACGTACTGTGTAAGGCCAAATCAGCATAAAGTTATTTTAGACGTAAAACTGATTCATGACCAAACCAGCATAAAGTCATTTAGATGCGAGGCTAAGTCAAGACCAAGCCAGTGTAAATTAATCCAGAATGCAAGATTATGCCCATGCCTGAAGAGCAAAACTAAGTTTCAGCCGTGTGCAAGCCAAATGGGATCCACACAGGGGTAGGACCCACATCCAGAGCGCAAATCTAAATCCCACATAAAACGCGGGGCCAACTAGCTTAAGGCCAGCCAGACACGAAGCTATGTCTGCAAATAAAGCACGAGACTTATTCAGTCGCAAGGCTTAACCAGCGCACGAGTCTAACTCAGTGTGCCAGCCAGCACACAAGTCTAACCCGGTGTATAAGCGAGATTAAATCATAATCCAAAGTCGACACTAAGCTCGTTAAAGTCAACCAGAATGCAAAACCAAGTTCCAGTCTAGCACAAAATTGTCAAGAGGTGAGACTAAGTGTCACCCTTGTACAGAAAAAATCAGAATGTAAGGCTAAGACTTAGCCCAATGCAGAAGTGTCAAAATGTAAAGTCAAGATTCATCCCCATGTAGAAGTATCAAAACGCAAAACTAACACTCGGTTTTATCTTGCATTAGAGATTTGAAGCGTCTGACTAACCGTAAGTCTGATGGAGATGTAATATATGTCCTATGATGGACTCCTTGACCAGCTAAATGAGGTCTACACAGGGGGTGCGACCCACAACCAGAGAACCTCGTGTATAATGCGAGCTAAACCCAAAGCAAGAACACTAGGTTATGACCTCATACAACGTGAGGCTAAACCAATGTAAAATCATCCAGTGCATGGAGTTAATTCGAGACTAAACCAGCATAAAGTCAACAGACGTGAGGCTAACTCAAAACTAAACCAGCGTGCATAGTTATACTAGTGCGCGAGGCTAAGTCAGCGCACAGAACTCATCTACAAAGTGAACAAACATGCGAGGCTAAGGTTCAACCCCGCTTAGCCCACTAAAAAAAAAGTAATTTATTATTGCATGACAAACTCATTGGATAGTCAAACAAGTCCTATGCAGGGGGTGGGACCCACATCCAGCCAAACAGGGATACGTATGAAGCCAGAACATAAAGTTATGCTTGCATACAACACGAGGCAAAGCCAGCGTAAAGAACGCGAGGCTAATACCTGCGAACAATGCAAAACTATGCAAAGTAAAAGTTAGCAAAAGTGCAAAAGCTCCAAAACGCGAGACTAATTTGCAACCTGTATAAAATAGTTGAAACATAAGGATAACGTATATGCAAGGTTATCTGCCAGCCCATGTGATTTCCATTATCAAAAGATGATGTTAATACAAAGCTAACTTGCAGCATGGCATGAAACCTACGGTACACAAAACCAAGTCAGCGTGCATAATTAATACAGCGCGCGAGGTTAATTTTGAGTTTGAAGATGAATCTGAATGTAAGCTTAAGTTCCAGCCTTGCATAGAAAAAAAAAATACAAAAGCTAAGTTTCGGCCTAGCGTGAAAGTCTATAATGAAATGACAAGTCTCAACCTTCCACAGACTCATCAGAATGAAAGGCTAAGATCCAGTCCCGCATAATTTGCCACAAAGATGCATAGAAGTGATTTGTTACCATATGATGAATTCTATGAAGAGCCAAATGAGGCTGACGCAAGAAGTGAGATGTACAACCAGATAAAGTTGCGTATAATGCGAGGTTAAGCCCGAAGCAAGAACGCGAGGCTAAACCCCGCGTACAGTACGAGGTCTAGCTAGCGTAAAGTTATTTAAACGTGAGGCTATGCTCACGGCTAAAATGCAAAGATAACTCTCAGCCTCGTATAAATTTCAAAGAATAAGAAGGCGGTCAATTGAACTACAACGGCCATTCAAATATGGCTCCCACAGGAGGTGGACCCCATACCAATAAACCTTGTGTGCAATGCAAAACAAATTCTGCACACAATACAATGCCAAGCCAGCGTAAAGTCATCTAAACGCGTGGCTATACTCACGGCCAAAATATGAAACTAACTCCCAGCTCCACATAAACTTTAAGAAGCGGAAGGTTAAGATTTGTATTAAAAACTTAAGGCGCTAAGCCAACTAGCAGCCTTACATAATATCCGATGAAGAAGAATGTGGCCCGTCGACTTACAATGGGCTCATAACCAGTCACATGTGGCCCACGCAGGAGGTGAGACGCACGTCCAATAAATATTGCATACAAAACTAAACTCCGCATACAATGCGACGTTAAGCCAACATAAATTCATCTAAACGCGAGGCAATACCCATGTCGAGTGCTAAGTTATGCTAGCAACTAAAATGCGAAGCTAACTCAGCGTGCGAAACTAAACCTACATACAAGTCTAACCCAGCGTATAACGCAAAGTTATACTAGCCTAGTCGCGAGACTATGCTAGTTTAAAATATGAGGCTAAGCCTGCGGATATAGGGCTAAGTTTGTATCTTGAACGCGCAATAACAAATCGAGTTATATAAAGCGCGCATCTCGTAAGTGCCTTCAACAAGAAAGTGTGGGAAAGAACTTTCAAAGTAAACGACTTGGTCTTAGCAGTCAAACGATCAATGATCCTAATGCATAAAGGTAAATTTCAGCCAAAGTGGAAGAGCTCATTTGTAGTAGAAACGGTCTACTCAAATAGAGTATATCGATTGATCAATCAAAACGGTGACCGGATGATGATACTGACAGAAAATTCCTAAAGAAATATTACTCTTAAGAGAAGGAAGTCATCTAACCTCTATTTCAACATAACAAAATGAAAAAATATTGGCTCACCGCTAGCGTGCAGCTCCACACTCCAACAGGGAGTAAAAATATGAACTGCCCAACACTGTCAAGATAACGTGAAGAGAACCAGTTTCTCGCCAACTCATCATGCTGGGGTAAAAGTATGATTTGCCCAACACCATGAAGGTAACATGAAAAGAGCCAGTTTCTCACCAACCCATCATGCTGGGGTTAAAAGTATGAACTGTCCAACATAGTCAAGGTAACGGAAAGAGAACCAGTTTCTCACCAACCCATCATACTGGGGGTAAAAGCATGAACTGCCCAACATCGTCAAGACAACAGGAAGAGAACCAGTTTCTTTCTAATCCATCATGCTGGGGTAAAAATATGATTTGCCCAACGCCATCAAGGCAACGGAAATAGAATAAAATTCTCACCAACCCCATCATACTGGGGGTAAAAATATAAACTGTCCAACGCCGTCAACGCAACGGGAAGAGAACAAATTTCTCGCCAACCCATCATATTGGGGATAAAAGTATGAACTGTCCAATACCGTCAAGATAACGGAAAGAGAATAAAATTCTCACCAACTCCATCATGCTGGGGGTAAAAGTATGAACTATCCAACGCCGTCAAAGTAACGAAAAGAGAACCAGTTTCTCACAAACCCATCATGCTGGGGTAAAAGTATGAACTATCCAACGCCATCAAGGCAACGGGAAGAGAACAAATTTCTCGCCAACTCTATCATGCTGGGGGTTAAAGTATGAACTGCCCAATAACGTCAAGATAACGGAAAGAGAACAAGTTTCTCGCCAACCCCATCATACTGAGAGTAAAAAGTATGATTGCCCAACGTCATTAAGGCAAGGGGAAGAGAATAAATTTATCGCCAACCCCATCATGCTGGGGGTAAAAAGTATGAATTGCCCAACGCCATTAAGGCAACGGAAAGATAACAAAGTTCTCGCCAATCCCATCATGCTGGAGGTAAAAAGTATGAATTTCCCAATGTAATCAAGTCAACGGAAAGAGAACAAATTTCTCGCCAACCCCATCATGCTGGGGGTAAAAGTATGAATTGTCCAAAACTGCTAAGGCGATGGGAAAAAGAAACGTTTGGCATCTAAGTCCAAACAAAACTTTCGACAACTCACCATACTGAGGGGAATAGCATAGTTAGCCCAACTCAAACGGTAGTTGGTAAAGGCAAATCAAACCCATTGATAGCTGGGGGTTTGCTAAAATCCTACGATGAATCTGTCATGATAATATCCTTATCTGAATATAAGGATACTTCATTACTCAAAGCTGCTAAGGCAAAGAGAAGAATGAACGTTTGGCATCTAAGCCCAAACAAAACCATCGACAACTCACCATGCTGAGGGGAATAGCATGGCTAGCCCAACTCAAACGGTAGTTCATAAAAGCTAATCAATTTCGTTGATAGCCGGAGGTTTGCTAAAAATCCTAATCAGATCGATCCCTTGTCAAGTTAAGATTTTACCTCTGACAGTAAAACTTTTCTCATTAATTTTCTCTGGTAAAGCCAGTAAGTTTCTAAAATATTTGTTACGTTAAAATCATACCTCTGACACCCGAGTACAAAATCGAATCATCTTTTTCTCAATGAGATCAAGACCAATCAAATCCCTGTCAAGTTAAGATTTCACCTCTGACAGCAATACTTTTCTCGTCATTTTTCTCCAGCAGAGCAAGTGACACTCAAAAATATTTGTCAAGTTAAAATCATACCCCCGACATTAGAATTCAAAATTATGTGAGATTAAATCCGATTAAATCTCTTTTCAAGTTAAGTTTTCACCTCTGACAGAAAAAAAAACTCACACTTCATCAAGTCCAACATTACAACATCTAATGAACTTGTTTTTTATATCGTTAAGTTAAAAGTTAACTCTGACGAAAATCATTTTTCCTATCAAGTTAACAGTTACCTTTGATAGTCAAATTTCAAGGCTAAATACGTTAACCGTCACCTCTATTTAGTTAACTCATTCCTATCAAGACCAGATCATCTGAATAGGTCGAGTTTTGAGACATGTTTAATGACATCTCTGTCTTTTCCTAATCCATCATACTAGATGTCACTGAACGGTTAGGATTCTAATGAACACGTTAATATCATACCTCTGTTTGTCATCAAGTCAGCACGTTAATATTATACATCTGCTTGTCATCTAACGAGCACGTTAATATCATACCTCTGCTTGTTATCCAATGAGCACGTTAATATCATACGTCTGCTTATCCTCTAAAAAGCACGTTAACATTAAACCTCTCATCATCTTCCATAAGACAAGTTAACAATTAGTTCTGTCTATCAAATTCATCACCAATCATCTATCATGCACTTAGCCTCTAAACAAGACATCAAAAATATTTTTGCATGCAGACAACAAATTTTTTTTAGAAGCAAAGGTACAAATGAAAATCTGGTTGGGCCGCATAAGTACAATAGTTCGCATCAAGAAAATTCACTAGAAGCAATTTCAGATGCATCAGAGAGGTTCAACAGTATATTTCCAATAACAAAACAGCTGGAAGATAGCAATTTCTGATATGGTTCACAATATACCATAAAAAATTGCGCCATACAATGAAGACTACAAACTTAAAATCAAAGAGGCCAAAGTATTTCGAAATTCGTTACAAATCAATATAGAGTTTCGAAAATTTTGGAGGGGGTTATATAGACACAGTAAAAAAAAAATCACGGGCTGGCACCCGCGGGAGCACTCCCACAGGTGGCAACCCGCAGGAGCTCTCCCGCGGGTGAGCTCCCGCGGGTTCCCACCCACGGGAGCACAACCGCGAGGCGCTCCGTGGGAGCCTCTCGCGGGTGGCAACCCGCTACTCCCGTGGGTGCCACCCATGAGTTGCTCCCACAGAGTTGCCCAGTCCCGTGCTGAGATCCGAAATTTGAGGGATTAATTATGCAGATTTAATTGAGAGGAAGAATTTTAGCCGGAGATGAGGTGAATGGTGGCTCTTCAATCTATAAAAAAGGGAGCGGAGTTCAGAAAAGGAGGAGGATTTTTGGGGGGAGAAATTCTCAGAGTCCAGAAAAAAAAAAAAAAAGGGGATTCTTTTGGAGGGGTTTTTCCAGAGACCGGAGTCTAGAAATCCAGAGGGAAAATTCCCAGAGTCCAAAAAAAAAAAAAAGAGGATTCTTTTTGGGGAAGAAGAGGTTTTTTCCAGAGAGGGGAATCCAAAAATCCAGAGAGGAGTTTTCAAATTCAGATCGGATCGTCAACGGAGTATAGTAACAAAACTCCATAGCTGCCAGAACCCACAAAAATAAAGGGGAATCAAAATCAATCGATCCCCATTCTTGTAATCTCGAATTTATTTTTTTTGTAATTTTCTTTTATTACTGTAATTTCAAAATAAATTTGTAATTGAAGGAAATCTACAATTTTCGGACATACATAAATAAGAAACAGTTACTAAATATACTTCATAGATATAAAATTTATATGTTTATGTAAAACTAAATTTAAAAATTCATGATTTATATATAAAAATAATTGAGTTATTCGGAGCCAGAAAAGGTACACTCGTGTTCTTAATCTAACTAAAATACTTTGTGATGTCGATTTATTAAGAATATACAATAAAATTTTGTGTGCTAATATAAATATAAAAGATTTAATGTAAAATATATTTCTAAATTAAATAAAAACGTTGCTCCCTTCATCCAGAATAGTGGTCTTTTTGAATTTCAACACAATTTTTTAAATTCTAAATAAAATTTAATTAACCATGGTACAAGTCATATGATAAAATTAATAAATTTTCTTTTTATTATTAAAATGCCACAACATTTTTTTTTTTTTAGCTTTCACTATTTTTAATTTGAGCAAAGATGGACTTTTAAATTTTAATGATTAATTAGTTGTCCCAATCAAAAGAATTTTTTCTTAAAAAATATGTTTGTTCAAAAAGCAACCATTATAACCGAACAGAGGGAGCAAGCAAGTGTGAAACGAAGGGGAGAGGAAACAAATTACGAAGGTGTGGGTACTTTTTATCATCACTTTAAAAGAGAAAAGGATAAAGGAGGGAGGAAAAGGGGGGGGCTAGAAGCCCAGCGGTGGGGTGGGCCATCTCCCCTCATTCCTCTGGTCTCTTGCTACCATAATTGGCATCCCTCATTGTTTCTCACCACACCCCCGCCACCCCCCTCAGAACTCATACGCAATCAATTTCTTCAGATCTACCTCAACCAACGGCTCCATTAATTGCACAACTGCAGCGGCATCCAACGCTACTGGTTTCCTAGTTAGTAGTGGAGGCAAATTGGGTCAATGGGGCAAGCATTCCTAGTTTTGTCTCATATTAATGAATGAGACATGCTATATTTGTTTACATCACTGTGTGCTCTTGTTTGTGGTCACATACCATGTGATGTTTGGGTCTCAAGGCCCAGAAAGATGCTTAGCATGTACCCAGCAAAAAAGGTCCAATCCTGTCCAATCTAAGATTGAAGAAGAATAAGCATTTAGCTGTAAATGTACGGGTTGACATGACTCATCCTTTCTACGTAAAGGATGAAGTCTGTGAGTATGGGAGTTTCTAGATGGCCACAGCATATTTCCAAACGAGCACACTTAAAAAATCGCTTTATTTGTCATTTTGTCATCATTTTTTTGTCAAAAATGCTTTTCCTTGACCTCCTCCTTCACCGTCTGCGCTCCCTTTATTTCTCTGATCTGAACTAACCAGTTCGGATCAGTTTGGTTAATCCGGATTATCAGTTCCAGATCAATCAAATTGATCCAGACTGGCTAGTCCGGATCCAGACTGGTCAGTAGTTGGATCGGTTAGGATGCGAGCAAGCGGAGCAGTCGGGATCAGGGATTTGGGGTCCGGCGAAACGTTGGGAGAGGGTGGAAAAGGAATTTGGGTTTGGAGTTTTATGAAGGAGGAGAGGGTGGGAGAGATGGGTTGGGGGAGAGAGAGGAGGTGGTGTTAAAAAGAGAGAGTTTGGAAGAAGAGTTCTGGTAAAAAAAGTGTGAGAGAGAGAGGAGGAGATGGTGGAGGATAATATGGGAATATAGGTATGTTCACTAGGAAAACTTTCTTTTCTCTCACTAGAAAAAGTGGGCTCATTAGGAAAAAAGCTGTGCCCATCTAAAAATTCCATGTGAGTATTGGCCATAATGGACAATACCAAAAGGATAATTTTTATTCTGATATATATATATATATATAGGTGAGCCGCCAGCTCAGGAAAAGTTACGTGAGCTAGCAGCAAAACTATAATGATCCAATTATTTTTCATCAATTTTTTTTTTACAATTACTATCTCTACATCCTTAACTTCTTTCGGATTAAATTTCATAAATTTTGGAGTTAATTTACCATTTCATCAAGTACATACAAAATGTTATATTTATTGAAAACCGTTAATTTTGTGTTAATTTGATGGAGGACTAAATCAAAACTAAAATCCAAGAAATTGGGTATGAGTGAACCCTAGGGCATCAAGATCATAATCCAAAAGAATTTTTTTAAAAAAGATTACTGGAGATAGTAAAAATGAACTGCAGCTCAAGTAATTTGTGTGAGCTGTCAGCTATTTCCATATCTCTCTCTCTCTCTCTCTCTCTCTCTCTCTCTCTATATATATATATATATATTCAATTTAAATTTTTTTAACAAGACGAATCAAAAATTAAATATTGAATCAATCCATTCTCATCATATCTGTGAATTAATTAAGAGAGTACAGAGAAATCCAGTCTATCATCTCATGTATGAAAAGTCTCTATGCATTTCTGCTTTCTGCTTAGGGTGAGGGGACTAAGAGAAAAAAAATGGTGGACCACTAAGAATTATTCTAATATTTACGAATAGAGCAACAATCATCTTAGGAAACGGTGTAGTTTTCTCATGGAGTATCATGATTTATAAGTAAATAATTGGTAAGTTTGTTTGTATAATGTCATGTTATGAATGGACAAAATCGAAATTCTAACATAATACAGAAATATCAAGAACACACGCTTGGAGGATTATTCATATATTTGAGCTACGCATGCATTATTATATGATAACAAGATTTATTAAAGAAAGTATAGCTATATGAACACCAATAAAAATATGAAGCAAAAAGTTAGTAAACAATCACAACAGCCACATAAGAAGAAACATGTCCTGTATCTCCTATCATCTCATATATGAAGAGTCTCATATTATATAATGCTAATCCAATCGGTAGTATGTGCATTGCTGCTTTTTGCTTAGA
Source organism: Dracaena cambodiana (assembly GCA_036321105.1). Classification (NCBI taxonomy): domain Eukaryota; kingdom Viridiplantae; phylum Streptophyta; class Magnoliopsida; order Asparagales; family Asparagaceae; genus Dracaena; species Dracaena cambodiana. Next base: position 75,681,103 of record JAYEPQ010000002.1, on the reverse strand, counting down.
GTGAGGGGACTAAAAGGAAAAAAAAATGGTTGACCACTAAGAATCATTCTAATATCTACAAATAGAGCAACAAGCATCTTAGGAAATGGTGCAGTTTTCTCATGGAGCATCATAATTTATATGTAAATAATTGGTAAGTTTGTTTTTATAATGTCATGTTATGAATGGACAAAGCCGAAATTCCAACATAAGACAGAAATATCAAGAACACACATTTGGAGGATTATTCATATATTTGAACCATGCATGCATTATTATATGATAACAAGATTTGTTAGAGAAAGTATGACTATACGAACATCAATAAAAATATGAAGTAGAAAGTTAGTAAACAATCACAACAGCCACATATATAATAAGAAACATGTCCAATATCTCCTATCATCTCATATATGAAGAGTCTCATATTATATAATGCTAATCCAATCGGTAGTATGTGCATTGCTGCTTTCTCCTTAGAGTGAGGGGACTAAAAGGAAAAAAAAATGGTCGACCACTAAGAATTATTCTAATATCTACAAATAGAGCAACAAGCATCTTAGGAAATGGTGCAGTTTTCTCATGGAGCATCATAATTTATAAGTAAATAATTGGTAAGTTTGTTTTTATAATGTCATGTTATGAATGGACAAAGCTGAAATTCCAACATAAGATAGAAATATCAAGAACACACGTTTGGAGGATTATTCATATATTTGAACCATGCATGCATTATTATATGATAACAAGATTTGTTAGAGAAAGTATGACTATACGAACATCAATAAAAATATGAAGTAGAAAGTTAGTAAACAATCACAACAACACATATATAATAAGAAACATGTCCAATATCTCCTATCATCTCATATATGAAGAGTCTCATATTATATAATGCTAATCCAATCGGTAGTATGTGCATTGCTGCTTTCTGCTTAGAGTGAGGGGACTAAAAGGAAAAAAAATGGTCGACCACTAAGAATCATTCTAATATCTACAAATAGAGCAACAAGCATCTTAGGAAATGGTGCAGTTTTCTCATGGAGCATCATAATTTATAAGTAAATAATTGCTAAGTTTGTTTTTATAATGTCATGTTATGAATGGACAAAGCCGAAATTCTAATATAAGACAGAAATATCAAGAACACACGTTTGGAGGATTATTCATATATTTGAACCACGCATGCATTATTATATGATAACAAGATTTGTTAGAGAAAGTATGACTATACGAACATCAATAAAAATATGAAGTAGAAAGTTAGTAAACAATCACAACAGCCACATATATAAGAAGAAACATGTCCAATATCTCCTATCATCTCATATATGAAGAGTCTCATATTATATAATGCTAATCCAATCGGTAGTATGTGCATTGCTGCTTTCTGCTTGGAGTGAGGGGACTAAAAGGAAAAAAAATGGTCGACCACTAAGAATCATTCTAATATCTACAAATAGAGCAACAAGCATCTTAGGAAATGGTGCAGTTTTCTCATGGAGCATCATAATTTATAAGTAAATAATTGGTAAGTTTGTTTTTATAATGTCATGTTATGAATGGACAAAGCCGAAATTCCAACATAAGATAGAAATATCAAGAACACACGTTTGGAGGATTATTCATATATTTGAATCATGCATGCATTATTATATGATAACAAGATTTGTTAGAGAAAGTATGACTATACGAACATCAATAAAAATATGAAGTAGAAAGTTAGTAAACAATCACAACAGCCACATATATAATAAGAAACATGTCCAATATCTCCTATCATCTCATATATGAAGAGTCTCATATTATATAATGCTAATCCAATCGGTAGTATGTGCATTGCTGCTTTCTGCTTAGAGTGAGGGGACTAAAAGGAAAAAAAATGGTCGACCACTAAGAATCATTCTAATATCTACAAATAGAGCAACAAGCATCTTAGGAAATGGTGCAGTTTCTCATGGAGCATCATAATTTATAAGTAAATAATTGATAAGTTTGTTTTTATAATGTCATGTTATGAATGGACAAAGCCGAAATTCTAATATAAGACAGAAATATCAAGAACACACGTTTGGAGGATTATTCATATATTTGAACCACGCATGCATTATTATATGATAACAAGATTTGTTAGAGAAAGTATGACTATACGAACATCAATAAAAATATGAAGTAGAAAGTTAGTAAACAATCACAACAGCCACATATATAAGAAGAAACATGTCCAATATCTCCTATCATCTCATATATGAAGAGTCTCATATTATATAATGCTAATCCAATTGGTAGTATGTGCATTGCTGCTTTCTGCTTAGAGTGAGGGGACTAAAAGGAAAAAAAATGGTCGACCACTAAGAATCATTCTAATATCTACAAATAGAGCAACAAGCATCTTAGGAAATGGTGCAGTTTTCTCATGGAGCATCATAATTTATAAGTAAATAATTTGTAAGTTTGTTTTTATAATGTCATGTTATGAATGGACAAAGCCGAAATTCCAACATAAGATAGAAATATCAAGAACACACGTTTGGAGGATTATTCATATATTTGAACCATGCATGCATTATTATATGATAACAAGATTTGTTAGAGAAAGTATGACTATACGAACATCAATAAAAATATGAAGTAGAAAGTTAGTAAACAATCACAACAGCCACATATATAATAAGAAACATGTCCAATATCTCCTATCATCTCATATATGAAGAGTCTCATATTATATAATGCTAATCCAATCGGTAGTATGTGCATTGCTGCTTTCTGCTTGGAGTGAGGGGACTAAAAGGAAAAAAAATGGTCGACCACTAAGAATCATTCTAATATCTACAAATAGAGCAACAAGCATCTTAGGAAATGGTGCAGTTTTCTCATGGAGCATCATAATTTATAAGTAAATAATTGCTAAGTTTGTTTTTATAATGTCATGTTATGAATGGACAAAGCCGAAATTCCAACATAAGATAGAAATATCAAGAACACACGTTTGGAGGATTATTCATATATTTGAATCATGCATGCATTATTATATGATAACAAGATTTGTTAGAGAAAGTATGACTATACGAACATCAATAAAAATATGAAGTAGAAAGTTAGTAAACAATCACAACAGCCACATATATAATAAGAAACATGTCCAATATCTCCTATCATCTCATATATGAAGAGTCTCATATTATATAATGCTAATCCAATCGGTAGTATGTGCATTGCTGCTTTCTGCTTAGAGTGAGGGGACTAAAAGGAAAAAAAATGGTCGACCACTAAGAATCATTCTAATATCTACAAATAGAGCAAAAAGCATCTTAGGAAATGGTGCAGTTTCTCATGGAGCATCATAATTTATAAGTAAATAATTGATAAGTTTGTTTTTATAATGTCATGTTATGAATGGACAAAGACGAAATTCTAATATAAGACAGAAATATCAAGAACACACGTTTGGAGGATTATTCATATATTTGAACCACGCATGCATTATTATATGATAACAAGATTTGTTAGAGAAAGTATGACTATACGAACATCAATAAAAATATGAAGTAGAAAGTTAGTAAACAATCACAACAGCCACATATATAAGAAGAAACATGTCCAATATCTCCTATCATCTCATATATGAAGAGTCTCATATTATATAATGCTAATCCAATTGGTAGTATGTGCATTGCTGCTTTCTGCTTGGAGTGAGGGGACTAAAAGGAAAAAAAATGGTCGACCACTAAGAATCATTCTAATATCTACAAATAGAGCAACAAGCATCTTAGGAAATGGTGCAGTTTTCTCATGGAGCATCATAATTTATAAGTAAATAATTTGTAAGTTTGTTTTTATAATGTCATGTTATGAATGGACAAAGCCGAAATTCCAACATAAGATAGAAATATCAAGAACACACGTTTGGAGGATTATTCATATATTTGAACCATGCATGCATTATTATATGATAACAAGATTTGTTAGAGAAAGTATGACTATACGAACATCAATAAAAATATGAAGTAGAAAGTTAGTAAACAATCACAACAGCCACATATATAATAAGAAACATGTCCAATATCTCCTATCATCTCATATATGAAGAGTCTCATATTATATAATGCTAATCCAATCGGTAGTATGTGCATTGCTGCTTTCTGCTTGGAGTGAGGGGACTAAAAGGAAAAAAAAATGGTCGACCACTAAGAATCATTCTAATATCTACAAATAGAGCAACAAGCATCTTAGGAAATGGTGCAGTTTTCTCATGGAGCATCATAATTTATAAGTAAATAATTGGTAAGTTTGTTTTTATAATGTCATGTTATGAATGGACAAAGCCGAAATTCCAACATAAGATAGAAATATCAAGAACACACGTTTGGAGGATTATTCATATATTTGAACCATGCATGCATTATTATATGATAACAAGATTTGTTAGAGAAAGTATGACTATACGAACATCAATAAAAATATGAAGTAGAAAGTTAGTAAACAATCACAACAGCACATATATAATAAGAAACATGTCCAATATCTCCTATCATCTCATATATGAAGAGTCTCATATTATATAATGCTAATCCAATCGGTAGTATGTGCATTGCTGCTTTCTGCTTAGAGTGAGGGGACTAAAAGGAAAAAAAATGGTCGACCACTAAGAATCATTCTAATATCTACAAATAGAGCAACAAGCATCTTAGGAAATGGTGCAGTTTTCTCATGGAGCATCATAATTTATAAGTAAATAATTGCTAAGTTTGTTTTTATAATGTCATGTTATGAATGGACAAAGCCAAAATTCTAATATAAGACAGAAATATCAAGAACACACGTTTGGAGGATTATTCATATATTTGAACCACGCATGCATTATTATATGATAACAAGATTTGTTAGAGAAAGTATGACTATACGAACATCAATAAAAATATGAAGTAGAAAGTTAGTAAACAATCACAACAGCCACATATATAAGAAGAAACATGTCCAATATCTCCTATCATCTCATATATGAAGAGTCTCATATTATATAATGCTAATCCAATCGGTAGTATGTGCATTGCTGCTTTCTGCTTGGAGTGAGAGGACTAAAAGGAAAAAAAATGGTCGACCACTAAGAATCATTCTAATATCTACAAATAGAGCAACAAGCATCTTAGGAAATGGTGCAGTTTTCTCATGGAGCATCATAATTTATAAGTAAATAATTGCTAAGTTTGTTTTTATAATGTCATGTTATGAATGGACAAAGCCGAAATTCCAACATAAGATAGAAATATAAAGAACACACGTTTGGAGGATTATTCATATATTTGAACCATGCATGCATTATTATATGATAACAAGATTTGTTAGAGAAAGTATGACTATACGAACATCAATAAAAATATGAAGTAGAAAGTTAGTAAACAATCACAACAGCCACATATATAATAAGAAACATATCCAATATCTCCTATCATCTCATATATGAAGAGTCTCATATTATATAATGCTAATCCAATCGGTAGTATGTGCATTGCTGCTTTCTGCTTATAGTGAGGGGACTAAAAGGAAAAAAAAATGGTCGACCACTAAGAATCATTCTAATATCTACAAATAGAGCAACAAGCATCTTAGGAAATGGTGCAGTTTCTCATGGAGCATCATAATTTATAAGTAAATAATTGATAAGTTTGTTTTTATAATGTCATGTTATGAATGGACAAAGCCGAAATTCTAATATAAGACAGAAATATCAAGAACACACGTTTGGAGGATTATTCATATATTTGAACCACGCATGCATTATTATATGATAACAAGATTTGTTAGAGAAAGTATGACTATACGAATATCAATAAAAATATGAAGTAGAAAGTTAGTAAACAATCACAACAGCCACATATATAATAAGAAACATGTCCAATATCTCCTATCATCTCATATATGAAGAGTCTCATATTATATAATGCTAATCAAATCGGTAGTATGTGCATTGCTGCTTTCTGTTTAGAGTGAGGGGACTAAAAGGAAAAAAAATGGTCGACCACTAAGAATCATTCTAATATCTACAAATAGAGCAACAAGCATCTTAGGAAATGGTGCTGTTTTCTCATGGAGTATCATAATTTATAAGTAAATAATTTGTAAGTTTGTTTTTATAATGTCATGTTATGAATGGACAAAGCCGAAATTCCAACATAAGATAGAAATATCAAGAACACACGTTTGGAGGATTATTCATATATTTGAACCACGCATGCATTATTATATGATAACAAGATTTGTTAGAGAAAGTATGACTATACGAACATCAATAAAAATATGAAGTAGAAAGTTAGTAAACAATCACAACAGCCACATATATAAGAAGAAACATGTCCAATATCTCCTATCATCTCATATATGAAGAGTCTCATATTATATAATGCTAATCCAATCGGTAGTATGTGCATTGCTGCTTTCTGCTTGGAGTGAGGGGACTAAAAGGAAAAAAAATGGTCGACCACTAAGAATCATTCTAATATCTACAAATAGAGCAACAAGTATCTTAGGAAATGGTGCAGTTTTCTCATGGAGCATCATAATTTATAAGTAAATAATTGGTAAGTTTGTTTTTATAATGTCATGTTATGAATGGACAAAGCCGAAATTCCAACATAAGATAGAAATATCAAGAACACACGTTTGGAGGATTATTCATATATTTGAACCATGCATGCATTATTATATGATAACAAGATTTGTTAGAGAAAGTATGATTATACGAATATCAATAAAAATATGAAGTAGAAAGTTAGTAAACAATCACAACAGCCACATATATAATAAGAAACATGTCCAATATCTCCTATCATCTCATATATGAAGAGTCTCATATTATATAATGCTAATCCAATCGGTAGTATGTGCATTGCTGCTTTCTGCTTAGAGTGAGGGGACTAAAAGGAAAAAAAATGGTCGACCACTAAGAATCATTCTAATATCTACAAATAGAGCAACAAACATCTTAGGAAATGGTGCAGTTTTCTCATGGAGCATCATAATTTATAAGTAAATAATTGATAAGTTTGTTTTTATAATGTCATGTTATGAATAGACAAAGCCGAAATTCTAATATAAGACAGAAATATCAAGAACACACGTTTGGAGGATTATTCATATATTTGAACCACGCATGCATTATTATATGATAACAAGATTTGTTAGAGAAAGTATGACTATACGAACATCAATAAAAATATGAAGTAGAAAGTTAGTAAACAATCACAACAGCCACATATATAAGAAGAAACATGTCCAATATCTCCTATCATCTCATATATGAAGAGTCTCATATTATATAATGCTAATCCAATTGGTAGTATGTGCATTGCTGCTTTCTGCTTGGAGTGAGGGGACTAAAAGGAAAAAAAATGGTCGACCACTAAGAATCATTCTAATATCTACAAATAGAGCAACAAGCATCTTAGGAAATGGTGCAGTTTTCTCATGGAGCATCATAATTTATAAGTAAATAATTTGTAAGTTTGTTTTTATAATGTCATGTTATGAATGGACAAAGCCGAAATTCCAACATAAGATAGAAATATCAAGAACACACGTTTGGAGGATTATTCATATATTTGAACCATGCATGCATTATTATATGATAACAAGATTTGTTAGAGAAAGTATGACTATACGAACATCAATAAAAATATGAAGTAGAAAGTTAGTAAACAATCACAACAGCCACATATATAATAAGAAACATGTCCAATATCTCCTATCATCTCATATATGAAGAGTCTCATATTATATAATGCTAATCCAATCGGTAGTATGTGCATTGCTGCTTTCTGCTTGGAGTGAGGGGACTAAAAGGAAAAAAAATGATCGACCACTAAGAATCATTCTAATATCTACAAATAGAGCAACAAGCATCTTAGGAAATGGTGCAGTTTTCTCATGGAGCATCATAATTTATAAGTAAATAATTGCTAAGTTTGTTTTTATAATGTCATGTTATGAATGGACAAAGCCGAAATTCCAACATAAGATAGAAATATCAAGAACACACGTTTGGAGGATTATTCATATATTTGAACCACGCATGCATTATTATATGATAACAAGATTTGTTAGAGAAAGTATGACTATACGAACATCAATAAAAATATGAAGTAGAAAGTTAGTAAACAATCACAACAGCCACATATATAAGAAGAAACATGTCCAATATCTCCTATCATCTCATATATGAAGAGTCTCATATTATATAATGCTAATCCAATCGGTAGTATGTGCATTGCTGCTTTCTGCTTGGAGTGAGGGGACTAAAAGGAAAAAAAATGGTCGTCCACTAAGAATCATTCTAATATCTACAAATAGAGCAACAAGCATCTTAGGAAATGGTGCAGTTTTCTCATGGAGCATCATAATTTATAAGTAAATAATTGGTAAGTTTGTTTTTATAATTTCATGTTATGAATGGACAAAGCCGAAATTCCAACATAAGATAGAAATATCAAGAACACACGTTTGGAGGATTATTCATATATTTGAACCATACATGCATTATTATATGATAACAAGATTTGTTAGAGAAAGTATGACTATACGAACATCAATAAAAATATGAAGTAGAAAGTTAGTAAACAATCACAACAGCCACATATATAATAAGAAACATGTCCAATATCTCCTATCATCTCATATATGAAGAGTCTCATATTATATAATGCTAATTCAATCGGTAGTATGTGCATTGCTGCTTTCTGCTTAGAGTGAGGGGACTAAAAGGAAAAAAAATGGTCGACCACTAAGAATTATTCTAATATCTACAAATAGAGCAACAAGCATCTTAGGAAATGGTGCAGTTTTCTCATGGAGCATCATAATTTATAAGTAAATAATTGATAAGTTTGTTTTTATAATGTCATGTTATGAATGGACAAAGCCGAAATTCTAATATAAGACAGAAATATCAGGAACACACGTTTGGAGGATTATTCATATATTTGAACCACGCATGCATTATTATATGTAACAAGATTTGTTAGAGAAAGTATGACTATACGAACATCAATAAAAATATGAAGTAGAAAGTTAGTAAACAATCACAACAGCCACATATATAAGAAGAAACATGTCCAATATCTCCTATCATCTCATATATGAAGAGTCTCATATTATATAATGCTAATCCAATCGGTAGTATGTGCATTGCTGCTTTCTGCTTGGAGTGAGGGGACTAAAAAGAAAAAAAATGGTCGACCACTAAGAATCATTCTAATATCTACAAATAGAGCAACAAGCATCTTAGGAAATGGTGCAGTTTTCTCATGGAGCATCATAATTTATAAGTAAATAATTTGTAAGTTTGTTTTTATAATGTCATGTTATGAATGGACAAAGCCGAAATTCCAACATAAGATAGAAATATCAAGAACACACGTTTGGAGGATTATTCATATATTTGAACCATGCATGCATTATTATATGATAACAAGATTTGTTAGAGAAAGTATGACTATACGAACATCAATAAAAATATGAAGTAGAAAGTTAGTAAACAATCACAACAGCCACATATATAATAAGAAACATGTCCAATATCTCCTATCATCTCATATATGAAGAGTCTCATATTATATAATGCTAATCAAATCGGTAGTATGTGCATTGCTGCTTTCTGCTTAGAGTGAGGGGACTAAAAGGAAAAAAAAATGGTCGACCACTAAGAATCATTCTAATATCTACAAATAGAGCAACAAGCATCTTAGGAAATGGTGCAGTTTTCTCATGGAGCATCATAATTTATAAGTAAATAATTGGTAAGTTTGTTTTTATAATGTCATGTTATGAATGGACAAAGCCGAAATTCCAACATAAGATAGAAATATCAAGAACACACGTTTGGAGGATTATTCATATATTTTTACCAGGCATGCATTATTATATGATAACAAGATTTGTTAGAGAAAGTATGACTATACGAACATCAATAAAAATATGAAGTAGAAAGTTAGTAAACAATCACAACAGCCACATATATAATAAGAAACATGTCCAATATCTCCTATCATCTCATATATGAAGAGTCTCATATTATATAATGCTAATCCAATCGGTAGTATGTGCATTGCTGCTTTCTGCTTAGAGTGAGGGGACTAAAAGGAAAAAAAATGGTCGACCACTAAGAATCATTCTAATATCTACAAATAGAGCAACAAGCATCTTAGGAAATGGTGCAGTTTTCTCATGGAGCATCATAATTTATAAGTAAATAATTGATAAGTTTGTTTTTATAATGTCATGTTATGAATGGACAAAGCCGAAATTCTAATATAAGACAGAAATATCAAGAACACACGTTTGGAGGATTATTCATATATTTGAACCACGCATGCATTATTATATGATAACAAGATTTGTTAGAGAAAGTATGACTATACGAACATCAATAAAAATATGAAGTAGAAAGTTAGTAAACAATCACAACAGCCACATATATAAGAAGAAACATGTCCAATATCTCCTATCATCTCATATATGAAGAGTCTCATATTATATAATGCTAATCCAATCGGTAGTATGTGCATTGCTGCTTTCTGCTTCGAGTGAGGGGACTAAAAGGAAAAAAAATGGTCGACCACTAAGAATCATTCTAATATCTACAAATAGAGCAAAAAGCATCTTAGGAAATGGTGCAGTTTTCTCATGGAGCATCATAATTTATAAGTAAATAATTGGTAAGTTTGTTTTTATAATGTCATGTTATGAATGGACAAAGCCGAAATTCCAACATAAGATAGAAATATCAAGAACACACGTTTGGAGGATTATTCATATATTTGAACCAGGCATGCATTATTATATGATAACAAGATTTGTTAGAGAAAGTATGACTATACGAACATCAATAAAAATATGAAGTAGAAAGTTAGTAAACAATCACAACAGCCACATATATAATAAGAAACATGTCCAATATCTCCTATCATCTCATATATGAAGAGTCTCATATTATATAATGCTAATCCAATCGGTAGTATGTGCATTGCTGCTTTCTGCTTAGAGTGAGGGGACTAAAAGGAAAAAAAAATGGTTGACCACTAAGAATCATTCTAATATCTACAAATAGAGCAACAAGCATCTTAGGAAATGGTGCAGTTTTCTCATGGAGCATCATAATTTATATGTAAATAATTGGTAAGTTTGTTTTTATAATGTCATGTTATGAATGGACAAAGCCGAAATTCCAACATAAGACAGAAATATCAAGAACACACATTTGGAGGATTATTCATATATTTGAACCATGCATGCATTATTATATGATAACAAGATTTGTTAGAGAAAGTATGACTATACGAACTTCAATAAAAATATGAAGTAGAAAGTTAGTAAACAATCACAACAGCCACATATATAATAAGAAACATGTCCAATATCTCCTATCATCTCATATATGAAGAGTCTCATATTATATAATGCTAATCCAATCGGTAGTATGTGCATTGCTGCTTTCTCCTTAGAGTGAGGGGACTAAAAGGAAAAAAAAATGGTCGACCACTAAGAATTATTCTAATATCTACAAATAGAGCAACAAGCATCTTAGGAAATGGTGCAGTTTTCTCATGGAGCATCATAATTTATAAGTAAATAATTGGTAAGTTTGTTTTTATAATGTCATGTTATGAATGGACAAAGCCGAAATTCCAACATAAGATAGAAATATCAAGAACACACGTTTGGAGGATTATTCATATATTTGAACCATGCATGCATTATTATATGATAACAAGATTTGTTAGAGAAAGTATGACTATACGAACATCAATAAAAATATGAAGTAGAAAGTTAGTAAACAATCACAACAGCACATATATAATAAGAAACATGTCCAATATCTCCTATCATCTCATATATGAAGAGTCTCATATTATATAATGCTAATCCAATCGGTAGTATGTGCATTGCTGCTTTCTGCTTAGAGTGAGGGGACTAAAAGGAAAAAAAATGGTCGACCACTAAGAATCATTCTAATATCTACAAATAGAGCAACAAGCATCTTAGGAAATGGTGCAGTTTTCTCATGGAGCATCATAATTTATAAGTAAATAATTGCTAAGTTTGTTTTTATAATGTCATGTTATGAATGGACAAAGCCGAAATTCTAATATAAGACAGAAATATCAAGAACACACGTTTGGAGGATTATTCATATATTTGAACCACGCATGCATTATTATATGATAACAAGATTTGTTAGAGAAAGTATGACTATACGAACATCAATAAAAATATGAAGTAGAAAGTTAGTAAACAATCACAACAGCCACATATATAAGAAGAAACATGTCCAATATCTCCTATCATCTCATATATGAAGAGTCTCATATTATATAATGCTAATCCAATCGGTAGTATGTGCATTGCTGCTTTCTGCTTGGAGTGAGGGGACTAAAAGGAAAAAAAATGGTCGACCACTAAGAATCATTCTAATATCTACAAATAGAGCAACAAGCATCTTAGGAAATGGTGCAGTTTTCTCATGGAGCATCATAATTTATAAGTAAATAATTGCTAAGTTTGTTTTTATAATGTCATGTTATGAATGGACAAAGCCGAAATTCCAACATAAGATAGAAATATCAAGAACACACGTTTGGAGGATTATTCATATATTTGAATCATGCATGCATTATTATATGATAACAAGATTTGTTAGAGAAAGTATGACTATATGAACATCAATAAAAATATGAAGTAGAAAGTTAGTAAACAATCACAACAGCCACATATATAATAAGAAACATGTCCAATATATCCTATCATCTCATATATGAAGAGTCTCATATTATATAATACTAATCCAATCGGTAGTATGTGCATTGCTGCTTTCTGCTTAGAGTGAGGGGACTAAAAGGAAAAAAAATGGTCGACCACTAAGAATCATTCTAATATCTACAAATAGAGCAACAAGCATCTTAGGAAATGGTGCAGTTTTCTCATGGAGCATCATAATTTATAAGTAAATAATTGCTAAGTTTGTTTTTACAATGTCATGTTATGAATGGACAAAGCCGAAATTCCAACATAAGATAGAAATATCAAGAACACACGTTTGGAGGATTATTCATATATTTGAATCATGCATGCATTATTATATGATAACAAGATTTGTTAGAGAAAGTATGACTATACGAACATCAATAAAAATATGAAGTAGAAAGTTAGTAAACAATCACAACAGCCACATATATAATAAGAAACATGTCCAATATCTCCTATCATCTCATATATGAAGAGTCTCATATTATATAATGCTAATCCAATCGGTAGTATGTGCATTGCTGCTTTCTGCTTAGAGTGAGGGGACTAAAAGGAAAAAAAATGGTCGACCACTAAGAATCATTCTAATATCTACAAATAGAGCAACAAGCATCTTAGGAAATGGTGCAGTTTCTCATGGAGCATCATAATTTATAAGTAAATAATTGATAAGTTTGTTTTTATAATGTCATGTTATGAATGGACAAAGCCGAAATTCTAATATAAGACAGAAATATCAAGAACACACGTTTGGAGGATTATTCATATATTTGAACCACGCATGCATTATTATATGATAACAAGATTTGTTAGAGAAAGTATGACTATACGAACATCAATAAAAATATGAAGTAGAAAGTTAGTAAACAATCACAACAGCCACATATATAAGAAGAAACATGTCCAATATCTCCTATCATCTCATATATGAAGAGTCTCATATTATATAATGCTAATCCAATTGGTAGTATGTGCATTGCTGCTTTCTGCTTAGAGTGAGGGGACTAAAAGGAAAAAAAATGGTCGACCACTAAGAATCATTCTAATATCTACAAATAGAGCAACAAGCATCTTAGGAAATGGTGCAGTTTTCTCATGGAGCATCATAATTTATAAGTAAATAATTTGTAAGTTTGTTTTTATAATGTCATGTTATGAATGGACAAAGCCGAAATTCCAACATAAGATAGAAATATCAAGAACACACGTTTGGAGGATTATTCATATATTTGAACCATGCATGCATTATTATATGATAACAAGATTTGTTAGAGAAAGTATGACTATACGAACATCAATAAAAATATGAAGTAGAAAGTTAGTAAACAATCACAACAGCACATATATAATAAGAAACATGTCCAATATCTCCTATCATCTCATATATGAAGAGTCTCATATTATATAATGCTAATCCAATCGGTAGTATGTGCATTGCTGCTTTCTGCTTAGAGTGAGGGGACTAAAAGGAAAAAAAATGGTCGACCACTAAGAATCATTCTAATATCTACAAATAGAGCAACAAGCATCTTAGGAAATGGTGCAGTTTTCTCATGGAGCATCATAATTTATAAGTAAATAATTGCTAAGTTTGTTTTTATAATGTCATGTTATGAATGGACAAAGCCGAAATTCTAATATAAGACAGAAATATCAAGAACACACGTTTGGAGGATTATTCATATATTTGAACCACGCATGCATTATTATATGATAACAAGATTTGTTAGAGAAAGTATGACTATACGAACATCAATAAAAATATGAAGTAGAAAGTTAGTAAACAATCACAACAGCCACATATATAAGAAGAAACATGTCCAATATCTCCTATCATCTCATATATGAAGAGTCTCATATTATATAATGCTAATCCAATCGGTAGTATGTGCATTGCTGCTTTCTGCTTGGAGTGAGGGGACTAAAAGGAAAAAAAATGGTCGACCACTAAGAATCATTCTAATATCTACAAATAGAGCAACAAGCATCTTAGGAAATGGTGCAGTTTTCTCATGGAGCATCATAATTTATAAGTAAATAATTGCTAAGATTGTTTTTATAATGTCATGTTATGAATGGACAAAGCCGAAATTCCAACATAAGATAGAAATATCAAGAACACACGTTTGGAGGATTATTCATATATTTGAATCATGCATGCATTATTATATGATAACAAGATTTGTTAGAGAAAGTATGACTATACGAACATCAATAAAAATATGAAGTAGAAAGTTAGTAAACAATCACAACAGCCACATATATAATAAGAAACATGTCCAATATCTCCTATCATCTCATATATGAAGAGTCTCATATTATATAATGCTAATCCAATCGGTAGTATGTGCATTGCTGCTTTCTGCTTAGAGTGAGGGGACTAAAAGGAAAAAAAATGGTCGACCACTAAGAATCATTCTAATATCTACAAATAGAGCAAAAAGCATCTTAGGAAATGGTGCAGTTTCTCATGGAGCATCATAATTTATAAGTAAATAATTGATAAGTTTGTTTTTATAATGTCATGTTATGAATGGACAAAGACGAAATTCTAATATAAGACAGAAATATCAAGAACACACGTTTGGAGGATTATTCATATATTTGAACCACGCATGCATTATTATATGATAACAAGATTTGTTAGAGAAAGTATGACTATACGAACATCAATAAAAATATGAAGTAGAAAGTTAGTAAACAATCACAACAGCCACATATATAAGAAGAAACATGTCCAATATCTCCTATCATCTCATATATGAAGAGTCTCATATTATATAATGCTAATCCAATTGGTAGTATGTGCATTGCTGCTTTCTGCTTGGAGTGAGGGGACTAAAAGGAAAAAAAATGGTCGACCACTAAGAATCATTCTAATATCTACAAATTGAGCAACAAGCATCTTAGGAAATGGTGCAGTTTTCTCATGGAGCATCATAATTTATAAGTAAATAATTTGTAAGTTTGTTTTTATAATGTCATGTTATGAATGGACAAAGCCGAAATTCCAACATAAGATAGAAATATCAAGAACACACGTTTGGAGGATTATTCATATATTTGAACCATGCATGCATTATTATATGATAACAAGATTTGTTAGAGAAAGTATGACTATACGAACATCAATAAAAATATGAAGTAGAAAGTTAGTAAACAATCACAACAGCCACATATATAATAAGAAACATGTCCAATATCTCCTATCATCTCATATATGAAGAGTCTCATATTATATAATGCTAATCCAATCGGTAGTATGTGCATTGCTGCTTTCTGCTTGGAGTGAGGGGACTAAAAGGAAAAAAAAATGGTCGACCACTAAGAATCATTCTAATATCTACAAATAGAGCAACAAGCATCTTAGGAAATGGTGCAGTTTTCTCATGGAGCATCATAATTTATAAGTAAATAATTGGTAAGTTTGTTTTTATAATGTCATGTTATGAATGGACAAAGCCGAAATTCCAACATAAGATAGAAATATCAAGAACACACGTTTGGAGGATTATTCATATATTTGAACCATGCATGCATTATTATATGATAACAAGATTTGTTAGAGAAAGTATGACTATACGAACATCAATAAAAATATGAAGTAGAAAGTTAGTAAACAATCACAACAGCACATATATAATAAGAAACATGTCCAATATCTCCTATCATCTCATATATGAAGAGTCTCATATTATATAATGCTAATCCAATCGGTAGTATGTGCATTGCTGCTTTCTGCTTAGAGTGAGGGGACTAAAAGGAAAAAAAATGGTCGACCACTAAGAATCATTCT
This sequence comes from Dracaena cambodiana, assembly GCA_036321105.1. Taxonomy (NCBI): domain Eukaryota; kingdom Viridiplantae; phylum Streptophyta; class Magnoliopsida; order Asparagales; family Asparagaceae; genus Dracaena; species Dracaena cambodiana. Next base: position 75,664,533 of record JAYEPQ010000002.1, on the reverse strand, counting down.
AATATCTACAAATAGAGCAACAAGCATCTTAGGAAATGGTGCAGTTTTCTCATGGAGCATCATAATTTATAAGTAAATAATTGCTAAGTTTGTTTTTATAATGTCATGTTATGAATGGACAAAGCCGAAATTCTAATATAAGACAGAAATATCAAGAACACACGTTTGGAGGATTATTCATATATTTGAACCACGCATGCATTATTATATGATAACAAGATTTGTTAGAGAAAGTATGACTATACGAACATCAATAAAAATATGAAGTAGAAAGTTAGTAAACAATCACAACAGCCACATATATAAGAAGAAACATGTCCAATATCTCCTATCATCTCATATATGAAGAGTCTCATATTATATAATGCTAATCCAATCGGTAGTATGTGCATTGCTGCTTTCTGCTTGGAGTGAGAGGACTAAAAGGAAAAAAAATGGTCGACCACTAAGAATCATTCTAATATCTACAAATAGAGCAACAAGCATCTTAGGAAATGGTGCAGTTTTCTCATGGAGCATCATAATTTATAAGTAAATAATTGCTAAGTTTGTTTTTATAATGTCATGTTATGAATGGACAAAGCCGAAATTCCAACATAAGATAGAAATATAAAGAACACACGTTTGGAGGATTATTCATATATTTGAACCATGCATGCATTATTATATGATAACAAGATTTGTTAGAGAAAGTATGACTATACGAACATCAATAAAAATATGAAGTAGAAAGTTAGTAAACAATCACAACAGCCACATATATAAGAAGAAACATGTCCAATATCTCCTATCATCTCATATATGAAGAGTCTCATATTATATAATGCTAATCCAATCGGTAGTATGTGCATTGCTGCTTTCTGCTTGGAGTGAGGGGACTAAAAGGAAAAAAAATGGTCGTCCACTAAGAATCATTCTAATATCTACAAATAGAGCAACAAGCATCTTAGGAAATGGTGCAGTTTTCTCATGGAGCATCATAATTTATAAGTAAATAATTGGTAAGTTTGTTTTTATAATTTCATGTTATGAATGGACAAAGCCGAAATTCCAACATAAGATAGAAATATCAAGAACACACGTTTGGAGGATTATTCATATATTTGAACCATACATGCATTATTATATGATAACAAGATTTGTTAGAGAAAGTATGACTATACGAACATCAATAAAAATATGAAGTAGAAAGTTAGTAAACAATCACAACAGCCACATATATAATAAGAAACATGTCCAATATCTCCTATCATCTCATATATGAAGAGTCTCATATTATATAATGCTAATTCAATCGGTAGTATGTGCATTGCTGCTTTCTGCTTAGAGTGAGGGGACTAAAAGGAAAAAAAATGGTCGACCACTAAGAATTATTCTAATATCTACAAATAGAGCAACAAGCATCTTAGGAAATGGTGCAGTTTTCTCATGGAGCATCATAATTTATAAGTAAATAATTGATAAGTTTGTTTTTATAATGTCATGTTATGAATGGACAAAGCCGAAATTCTAATATAAGACAGAAATATCAGGAACACACGTTTGGAGGATTATTCATATATTTGAACCACGCATGCATTATTATATGTAACAAGATTTGTTAGAGAAAGTATGACTATACGAACATCAATAAAAATATGAAGTAGAAAGTTAGTAAACAATCACAACAGCCACATATATAAGAAGAAACATGTCCAATATCTCCTATCATCTCATATATGAAGAGTCTCATATTATATAATGCTAATCCAATCGGTAGTATGTGCATTGCTGCTTTCTGCTTGGAGTGAGGGGACTAAAAAGAAAAAAAATGGTCGACCACTAAGAATCATTCTAATATCTACAAATAGAGCAACAAGCATCTTAGGAAATGGTGCAGTTTTCTCATGGAGCATCATAATTTATAAGTAAATAATTTGTAAGTTTGTTTTTATAATGTCATGTTATGAATGGACAAAGCCGAAATTCCAACATAAGATAGAAATATCAAGAACACACGTTTGGAGGATTATTCATATATTTGAACCATGCATGCATTATTATATGATAACAAGATTTGTTAGAGAAAGTATGACTATACGAACATCAATAAAAATATGAAGTAGAAAGTTAGTAAACAATCACAACAGCCACATATATAATAAGAAACATGTCCAATATCTCCTATCATCTCATATATGAAGAGTCTCATATTATATAATGCTAATCAAATCGGTAGTATGTGCATTGCTGCTTTCTGCTTAGAGTGAGGGGACTAAAAGGAAAAAAAAATGGTCGACCACTAAGAATCATTCTAATATCTACAAATAGAGCAACAAGCATCTTAGGAAATGGTGCAGTTTTCTCATGGAGCATCATAATTTATAAGTAAATAATTGGTAAGTTTGTTTTTATAATGTCATGTTATGAATGGACAAAGCCGAAATTCCAACATAAGATAGAAATATCAAGAACACACGTTTGGAGGATTATTCATATATTTTTACCAGGCATGCATTATTATATGATAACAAGATTTGTTAGAGAAAGTATGACTATACGAACATCAATAAAAATATGAAGTAGAAAGTTAGTAAACAATCACAACAGCCACATATATAATAAGAAACATGTCCAATATCTCCTATCATCTCATATATGAAGAGTCTCATATTATATAATGCTAATCCAATCGGTAGTATGTGCATTGCTGCTTTCTGCTTAGAGTGAGGGGACTAAAAGGAAAAAAAATGGTCGACCACTAAGAATCATTCTAATATCTACAAATAGAGCAACAAGCATCTTAGGAAATGGTGCAGTTTTCTCATGGAGCATCATAATTTATAAGTAAATAATTGATAAGTTTGTTTTTATAATGTCATGTTATGAATGGACAAAGCCGAAATTCTAATATAAGACAGAAATATCAAGAACACACGTTTGGAGGATTATTCATATATTTGAACCACGCATGCATTATTATATGATAACAAGATTTGTTAGAGAAAGTATGACTATACGAACATCAATAAAAATATGAAGTAGAAAGTTAGTAAACAATCACAACAGCCACATATATAAGAAGAAACATGTCCAATATCTCATATCATCTCATATATGAAGAGTCTCATATTATATAATGCTAATCCAATCGGTAGTATGTGCATTGCTGCTTTCTGCTTAGAGTGAGGGGACTAAAAGGAAAAAAAATGGTCGACCACTAAGAATCATTCTAATATCTACAAATAGAGCAAAAAGCATCTTAGGAAATGGTGCAGTTTTCTCATGGAGCATCATAATTTATAAGTAAATAATTGGTAAGTTTGTTTTTATAATGTCATGTTATGAATGGACAAAGCCGAAATTCCAACATAAGATAGAAATATCAAGAACACACGTTTGGAGGATTATTCATATATTTGAACCAGGCATGCATTATTATATGATAACAAGATTTGTTAGAGAAAGTATGACTATACGAACATCAATAAAAATATGAAGTAGAAAGTTAGTAAACAATCACAACAGCCACATATATAATAAGAAATATGTCCAATATCTCCTATCATCTCATATATGAAGAGTCTCATATTATATAATGCTAATCCAATCGGTAGTATGTGCATTGCTGCTTTCTGCTTAGAGTGAGGGGACTAAAAGGAAAAAAAATGGTCGACCACTAAGAATCATTCTAATATCTACAAATAGAGCAACAAGCATCTTAGGAAATGGTGCAGTTTTCTCATGGAGCATCATAATTTATAAGTAAATAATTGATAAGTTTGTTTTTATAATGTCATGTTATGAATGGACAAAGCCGAAATTCTAATATAAGACAGAAATATCAAGAACACACGTTTGGAGGATTATTCATATATTTGAACCACGCATGCATTATTATATGATAACAAGATTTGTTAGAGAAAGTATGACTATACGAACATCAATAAAAATATGAAGTAGAAAGTTAGTAAACAATCACAACAGCCACATATATAAGAAGAAATATGTCCAATATCTCCTATCATCTCATATATGAAGAGTCTCATATTATATAATGCTAATCCATTCGGTAGTATGTGCATTGCTGCTTTCTGCTTGGAGTGAGGGGACTAAAAGGAAAAAAAATGGTCGACCACTAAGAATCATTCTAATATCTACAAATAGAGCAACAAGCATCTTAGGAAATGGTGCAGTTTTCTCATGGAGCATCATAATTTATAAGTAAATAATTGGTAAGTTTGTTTTTATAATGTCATGTTATGAATGGACAAAGCCGAAATTCCAACATAAGATAGAAATATCAAGAACACACGTTTGGAGGATTATTCATATATTTGAACCATGAATGCATTATTATATGATAACAAGATTTGTTAGATAAAGTATGACTATACGAACATCAATAAAAATATGAAGTAGAAAGTTAGTAAACAATCACAACAGCCACATATATAATAAGAAACATGTCCAATATCTCCTATCATCTCATATATGAAGAGTCTCATATTATATAATGCTAATCCAATCGGTAGTATGTGCATTGCTGCTTTCTGCTTAGAGTGAGGGGACTAAAAGGAAAAAAAATGGTCGACCACTAAGAATCATTCTAATATCTACAAATAGAGCAACAAGCATCTTAGGAAATGGTGCAGTTTTCTCATGGAGCATCATAATTTATAAGTAAATAATTGATAAGTTTGTTTTTATAATGTCATGTTATGAATGGACAAAGCCGAAATTCTAATATAAGACAGAAATATCAAGAACACACGTTTGGAGGATTATTCATATATTTGAACCACGCATGCATTATTATATGATAACAAGATTTGTTAGAGAAAGTATGACTATACGAACATCAATAAAAATATGAAGTAGAAAGTTAGTAAACAATCACAACAGCCACATATATAAGAAGAAACATGTCCAATATCTCCTATCATCTCATATATGAAGAGTCTCATATTATATAATGCTAATCCAATCGGTAGTATGTGCATTGCTGCTTTCTGCTTGGAGTGAGGGGACTAAAAGGAAAAAAAATGGTCGACCACTAAGAATCATTCTAATATCTACAAATAGAGCAACAAGCATCTTAGGAAATGGTGCAGTTTTCTCATGGAGCATCATAATTTATAAGTAAATAATTGGTAAGTTTGTTTTTATAATGTCATGTTATGAATGGACAAAGCCGAAATTCCAACATAAGATAGAAATATCAAGAACACAAGTTTGGAGGATTATTCATATATTTGAACCAGGCATGCATTATTATTATATGATAACAAGATTTGTTAGAGAAAGTATGACTATACGAACATCAATAAAAATATGAAGTAGAAAGTTAGTAAACAATCACAACAGCCACATATATAAGAAGAAACATGTCCTATATCTCCTTGAATATTTTTTTATCACATCCGCTAGGAACATATATTTGATGAGAGTATCTATATTCTTTTCATAACCTTAAAAAACGTCCGTCTTCAACTGTAAATGCTCAAAGTATCTTGAAAATCTTTAGTTTTTATTATCAATTCCGATCCTAGATAGCTAAATGGGTCCATGGCCAGTCGACCATGCTTATTTAGAACTCCAAAACCGTTGAACTAGTTGATTGTTCAGTCGACATGTCATTCAACTAATTTGCACTTATGATCTTGCTTCGTATTATATATCTTGTTTGCAGCCTTCTACTAAAATATATATCGATCCTTTCGACTATTTTTGATACTTCTTTAACATTGAACACAAGATAACAACTCAATAATGCTAATGTATTAATTAATACTCTGCCTTAATGAATTGTTTAGCGACTTGCATTTTTCATATCCATGTCAACTTTCTTGTTAGCTTTTTTAAAAAAAAAAATTAAAGAAAATTCTTTTGACGTTGCGTTAAAATCTCTCACATGCAATCCCCAACTTTACTGTAGAATTAAACTGCATGGTTCTAGTAAACTCGGACCATGCACCTGAAAACTCCTACACAAGCCCATGTAGCCGATAAGCAGAACTTTTGTAAAAAAAAAAAAGAGTTTTGTTTTTGAAAATATCGAATCATGACAGACCTGACCTAAACACAATCCAGAAAAGACCTGAGCTGAACGAACCAAACCAACCCATCTAAATATAATCTCAAATGTGTTTCGGGGACCTCGCCCAAATCCTATCCACTTGCTCTAGCATTACAATATCTTATTTTCTAAATGACTGTTTGGTTACTTTCAAATAGTCTTGCAAGTTACACTTTATACTGCTGTATAGAAGTTGAAATTGCAACTTGTATTATTATATTTGGATTAGAAGTTTCAAGTGATAACTAGAGTTGCATAAACTTTTAAATTTTATTTTTTTATCGTCATGGGTTATGAGAAGTATCACTTATCAACAAAACATAATTACTGTTTACAAATGAAAATCGTTATATACAAATTTTTTTTTTCTACGACTATAATTGCTGCAAGTGCGAAATGATTACTATTATAATAAGCCCCACTTGCATCAGACTTCACTAATTACAACCCATTTTACAAGATGCAACCTCTAATGAAATAGTCCCTAAATCGCGAAGTCCCATACCTGGACTATTATGCAAGAAAATGATGTTACTAGTGTATCAGGGGACTCTATGCAACAATGGTCAATGCTGTCGATTTGTAGAGTCATTTTCTATTTTCCTCTTTGAACTTGTTGCATGTTCTCAAAGAAGTCCCCCAATAAAGTGTAAACATTACTCGCATCTTCATCATTCGCCAGTCCCTAACAGTGTCTCCTATGAGGATACTGTAATAACTAGTAAGAGTTTGGTGCCATGAAACGAGAAGCCCATTTAATAATGGGGGAGCAGTAATTAATTAAGAGCACTTGGGGAAAAGTGGGGGTGGGGGATTCTGGTGGATATTGTAATAAGTCTGTTTGTAACTTTGCGACCAATGACAGAGGAGGAGGGGAGTTTCCAAAGGAGCACACTACTTTTCCTTGTTAGCCCACTCCGGACGACTCTTAAAAAGTGGGCTCGTTGGAAACTCCCAGCTAGGAGGAGGGGGGAGAGAGAGTTGAGTTTGCATTGCGTTGGGCATTGCGAACGAAAAGAAACGGATGTGATGATGAGTATCCCTAGCAATCATGCATGCCTCTGACCTTTCCTATCCCTACAGTATAATATTCCAAACAAAACAAAAGCCCCTTCTCTTTTACCTGTTGCCCCACCCTTTTTTTACAGCTTTCCACTCTCTCTCTCTCTCTCTCTCTCTCTCAAAAGATCCATCCAGACTATTAAAATACAGTCAGAGAGTGGGGAGGGAGAGGGGTAATGGACCTCTGGGCCCTTCGACCTAATCTTATTCCCAGCCCAATATCACACATTAGAGTTAAATTAGCCTGGTAGATTTCGGCCTTATAAATGACCTTACTGGGAGTTGTAAAAATATTGCGAACATTGTTGTCATCAAATGGCTACTGCATCATCAAATGGCTACTACATCACCTGTAATCTCCTATAATGAGTTGCAAGAGGATGATAACCTCTTCACTCAGACATAGAAATGAGAATAGCCACATCCAAGTGTTAGTGCTAGACCAGTCATATTCAAAATTTCGAATTATGCCAAGACTGAAGGCTAGTTTGAATTAAGACAAGCCAAAAGCTGGTTCTGGGACCCATCCATTCTCATCCCTATTCGAAACATAGCATAGCAACAGCTGCAACACTACTTACCGTCAGAGCGATGCCGAACTTGGAGCACCACTTTACCAAGAACCAACCAAACTGTAAACACAAATAAGCGTCCAGTATAATTCCCCGTACTTGTTCTCATCCCTGCATTTAAATATAGTATCAGAAAATATGAGTTTTAATCTTTCCCATTCATAATTTGGTTGAATTCAATGTACATCTATCAAATCGATAACCATACAGAGAATCTCCAAGTTAAGAGCCACAATACAAAATATCGAAAAATGAAGATACGATGAACCTTGTATAATAATGTTTTAGAGTAAATCGATATGGGAGACGTTTACAATGCCCAAAAGAGAAAAGACTACTCATGATTCCAGTGTGCACGTTGAGGAACAAACTACAACAACGTACGTGCATGTTCATCATGAAAACAACTTCAGAACTATTTAGCATGTTATGCAAAATACATACATAGTAACAATATTTGTTACTCAAACATCATTTTCTCTCACTACAGCATGAATATCAAGGCATCTAAACATTAATGTGCCAGACTGCATAGTTATGGCCACAAGTAGCCAGTATCCATTCACCATCATTCGGGCACCACGGGCTATCTCCAAGCTTCATGCACACCTTGTCATCAATGATTGCAGCATAGAGATTTGGTTGCGCCTCCAAAATTCCAACTGATGAACGGCTATGGATATCTTGATGCTTCCTTATATCCATCTGCATGCAAGTTAAAAGCTTAGAGAGGAAGAGGGTAGGGTAAAAAACGAGGCGAATTTGCTTGGGTGTAATAGTGGACTACCAGCTTCACAATTTGGTCATGCACGGTGTCGCCACAATCATAGAAATGGTCATAGAACACTGTTGGTATTCCAGGATGGGTGAGTATATAAGCATATCCCTGCATGATAGTTTCAGCATTATATACTACAGAAACTTAAAGATCTGCACCAGATAGCCAGAAAACACCCAATTGTCCCAAAATAAAAATTGCATATAATGTGCTATTTACCCCTCCAATTGGTAATAATATTCCTCCCTTGTTTTTCTGGTAGGAGTGTTTAATTTATATCTACTAGGCTTCACACATGCCTAATAAAACTCTTGTTTTCAAATAGGCAAGCAGATCATAATATTGCCGATGCAATCCAAGAATTATGAACAGTGATCTGTCTATGATGCTCTTACAGGAACAAACAGCTACTTTGTCTGCTTGTGAATGCATAGGATTAGGCTACATGAGCATATTAGGCCACAAAGAACAAGTTGAAAACCTTACATTTTACCTATATTTCGGCGACTTTGTTAGCCTAGGGGTTATATTCATCTATTGAACAGTGATCACATCAGCTCCTTGCTTTCTATTGTTCCTGAGAGATGAATGCAATTATGCAAGTCCTATCAGCAAAAACTCATTACCTAACCTCTGATCGTAATTTTCCTAGTCTGTACGAAATAGAGTTATTTGTAATACGTGATATCCAGATGCATAAAAAGGGAAGAGTGAGGTTCCTATCTAAGAAGGGGACATACTTTGCATCTCTTTCTCCAAAACTAGACTATTAAAAAAATGTAAATGACAATGATGATCAACTAAGAGAGCCTATCTCCAATATTTGGAATCATTTAGTCTTATCTTGAGCTCCACCATCTTACGATCTACGGATGTAATTCTCAGGCTCTTTTGGGTGTTTATCTTAACAGAAGATCCTTGCATCACTTTATCAACTATGCATAAAAAGCTACATGGCTTCTAGTTTTTCTCTCTCGGAAGTAGACATGTTCAATACGAGTGAAGGCCAATGCAAAAATGTGACCATTTCAGATTTTTCCCTTGTGGGAGTTGTTTTGTGTGTTTACATGCCAAGAATAATGCTAGCATTAGCACGCATGTTGAATAACTGACACAAGATTGACGATAAACCATCCTCTTCGTGTAAAGATAAATGGTAATGAAGCAAAATAATAAGGAGGGAAACATGAAAGCTCCTAGGCTTGCATAAATGAGTTCAGAAGTTCAAAAGGTTGGAAGCTGTAAAATCTGAAGTAGAACATGCATTGCACCTTTACTTCAGAAACAGAACCTATCATACGCGAGGCTCTGAAATTCTGATTTTCTTTTTCTTTTTTACTAATAACATCACATAAGAATTACTTCATCAATTGTCACCTATCTACCATGATTCAGTCTCATCTCCGACTCTAACAGTACGGCTAATTTGTTTTACCCATTAATAAGTAAAATTTCAAATTTACTTCCCAAAACTGTGGGAGATCTAAAACCCCCACAATTTTATGAGTGATATCATAAATTCAACAACTTGAAATATCATCACAAACGTTCCTACCATGCAGAGACTATCTTACGGTCAAGTACTATTAATTTAATATGGATCATGTAAATAATAATAAACAACTAATTCTATTATATACTGAGACAATTTGATTATCAAGGTTTGAAATGTAGGAACCACAATCAGCCAATGGTAACTCTTATCATATATCGGGCGTAACATATCAGCAGTATTGAAAAAAGTGACAGTATGTCGGTAAGAGATTGGCAAATCTGGCATTATTGGGACTGATATTATAGGGTGCATTTCATAACAGATACGTCAAAATCCGGAATGTCTGATATTTATTGGTAAAGGCTGACATTCGAAACCCTGATTTCATCATGTAAAAATCCTCCAATTAGGTCTGAATGTCTGAATGTGCACATTATGTACTCAAATTACTATTTATACCTTATATGTAAATCTTGTTACTATTAACTCCAGAAGGCTTCCTACAATGTGTATATAAGAAAATTAAGGAAAACCTTAAGATGGATTTTGAATTGAATGCATAGATAACTCCTAGAACATACAGTACAAGAACTCAAACATGTATGAACAAGGAAGACAATCTCATACAAAAATACAAGTCTTTTTTCTCTTTGCAATAATATTGCAGTTTTTCAAATCCTGCTTTCAGGAAAAGATAAAATCAAATGTTTATTTTCTAAAGTCCCTCAGTTGTGTCCTTTGCCCCTTTCTAAGTTATATATACATTGTAGTTGGCTTCAACATTAATAGAATAAACATTGACCAAGATCTTTATCAGAAAAGAATTTGTTTAGCCATCTATGTCAATTAACAGAATGTGGATTGTGGTCCATTGGGTTAAAAAGGAACAAGTATATCCAGTTCCCTTATTTGCCATTTTTATTTAAATAAAACCGAGAAATGTCTGATGTTGCTGGAACCTATTTTTAGCTTTAAGTTAGCCAGGATGTAAGAGAATTTAGCATACCTCCATAATATGACCAGGTGGGAAAGGCCAATGTGCCTGAAAAAGAAGATACAAAGTAAGAATACTGCACTAGGATAATATTATTATCCTCCTACATTTATTTATCCTAAATGAAAGTTCAATGGCATGTCTGACTTGCAACAGATGCCGACGTTTAGGAATAAAGATACCTGAGTAGATCCTGTGTCATGGTTTTCAATGAATGTTACTGCTCTCGAAGGCCACCACCCCATTACACCAGGTGGCTTTCCCTGACAATCACGCAAGCGCCACAGTTCTCCCTTCACTGCTTCCTGTTAAAAGCTTAAGTCAGCACTAGAATCCGGCCAAAGCCAAATATTAATGCAAAAAACCAACTTCAGCTAGATTTAGATGAGAATTGTTACAATGTAATACCTGAAGAATACCTTTCGTAGTGAAATCAAACGCAGCACAAAGACCTCCAGTGCTGTCAATCCAATTTATAATCCTTTGCCTATGGCTATCTGTTTGTAATGTTGCAAATATATAGTAGAGATCACAATGGAGGTAGAAGTCAAATGGAATGAGAAATACGCAAGTACATGATATAGGATAATAGATATAGATGCAATATCACCTTAATATAGATATATGTCAAACAACACATGCGGCATCCTTGTTCTCTCATCCTTGAAAATATGTGAGAATGTGTAATCTTTCAACTTGTTAAACCTCCAGGGCAACTATGATATCCAAACTAAAACTGTAGCATTTACACCTCTCACTCTTATAAATAGTTGAGAGTATCTCTTGTTTTAATTCTTGTTTGCAAGGGTTTCAAGAGTTTATACATGAGTGATTTTTTCATAAATATACATAAGGTGCATACTTGTCTGAATTCAGTACCAGAAAGATGAGACACGTTTGCAAGGATAAACAAAATTTTCTACTACTGCTGGCAACAAGTTCTGTCCCTTCTAATTGAGGTTGGATCCACAGTCAAAAAAGTGATCATTCAACTTCAAGAAGAATGTAGGTTCAACTTAACAGCCACATCAGTTAAATAAAAGACGATCCAACTCTAATTGGACTGAACCAAAAAAGGCTTCAGCTTGCCTTATCAGTCAACCTAAAGGAACAACCTATACACAACAGAGTATTTCATATTTCTAATATGCTTCTAGAAGTCTGACCAACATAATGTTTGATCATTGACATAGTAACGATTATTTACATAATTAAATGGGGTGCTATTCCCATAAACTTGACCAGCCATTCGATTGACAGGTCAACATCAAATCAATATCAGCCTTTATCCTATAATATTTGGCCTGGCAATATGAATCATTTTCTTCTAACAACTCGATTGAGGGCTATCTCTACTACTAAAATCACCACTCTCATATTCTTCTTAATTACTTCCATTGATATCCATTTAGATCTACTTCTAGAACTACTACATGGACTATGATTATATCACTTCTCTTAACTCGTACACATATAGGCCTCCTTTACACATGCTCAAATCATCTTATCAGTTCTCTATCATTTTAAGCCTCAATTGGAGCAATCTCTAACTTCATGTGGATGCACTAATTTCTTATTTTATTTTTTAGTGTATTACCACTCATCCATCTTAGCATTATCATTTCTTCACAGCCATTTTTTGTGGGGCTCTGAATATCCTCCAGTAGTGATAATATCTTAAAAAAAAAAAAAAGTTTATGATGTTTCACATTAACATTTCAAATTTCCAACAAAGGCCAGTTCGAATTTGGAAGACCTACCTCATTGGTTATGCAGCTCATGCAACCAGAGGCATTTGGTCTGTCATAGGATCTAAAGTAACATTTAGTTCTAAGAAAGGAACAGGTCTCTCCTTCCTTTTGGATCAATAAATTAACTTACAGACTGCCGAAATAAGTTTTAAAGGAAAGAACTTGACCTCAAAATGGATTTCATTGAGAATATAAGACTTTTTAACTTATTTAACTAGTTTGGTTCAGTAGAAACACGATTAGCCAACTTAAACTCAATAGCATACCAAAGGCTAATACCTTGATTGTAGTCCAAACGATAATCGGAGGTGTTATAGGTGCAGTTATCCCAATATTCCCCCACAGAGAATACAGGCTTTGACTCCTCCACGTATTCTTTCACAAAATTAGCAGCATAACTAACCTCGTGCAATAAAGTGAAATGGGGTTAATAACATGCTGACATTAGAAAAGTGAAATATAAAATGATAACAAATTGGGCAGTCACTTAGAGGATGTGCATTTACCCTTTTGCAAAATCAAATCGAAAGTCTTGGAATCCAATACTTCTCCGAAGCCATCTTAGCCACTTTATAATGTCTTCTCGTACAAAGATTTGGGTATGATCTGTGTTAGGAACTCCATCAAAGTTAACACCAGTGCTTTGATTTCCCTAGACAAACATATAAGAGGAAAAAGATAGAATCAATACTCTTATCATTCAGTTACCCCCTATGACATGAATGGGATAATCCAAATGCAACAGAAGCACAACCCTGCAAGCTAATACCTTCAAACAGAAAACTCTAGGAATACACTCTGCGCTGCTAGCCAGACTAGTTGATTTGTGCAAAGAACAACAATTTTACAAACTAATCCAAAGCAATGCCACAACAGTTGCTTCAAACTAGTGATACAGAAGTTTCCATTTGGAGTAAACAAAATAGTTAATGGAATATAAATTAGTAGCTTCTGCAAAATTAGAGCCTACTCCTAGTGATCAATAATCTAATTGGAAAGCTTTAGCAAGGTACAAAAGCAACATAAATGTTGCATGATTCAAGAGTTTGTGTGGCATGTGACTGGCCTGCTTTGTTTGTCTTCTGGAAAAGATCAGAAATTACCAGAAATTTTATAGATAGTAGAGACAAACATGATGTAAAAAAGAAATTTAATCTTTCGGTTAGCTAATATAGAAATATGAAAGGTACTTCTTGTATTATGAGGGAGAGGAAACAACCACAGTTTGGTGCCAATATATAAATATATAGAATATGAAAGGTACTTCTTGTATTATGTGGGATAAGGGAACAACCACAGTTTAAAGGCCATTAGACTACCAGTTGATATCCTCATCTGACACAAACAAACTGCTGAAACGTGGTCTTCAACCTTCAAAGCGCCAAGGCTTAGAAGAGCCAACCAATCATAGTGGTCCACTGCCTCCTTTCCACCAGTCTTCATTCCTTCTTCCCACCCTCCTCTTTATGTAATTGGGTAATTACCAATTTGTTATTATACTCAATCCAAATATAATTTCAGGTAACTAGGCACCCACATATACGCATGCATGCAAGGTAGTGTCTCACCAATGATATGGGTGTGCAGTTGCATGCATGCAAGCCCAAGGGAAACAGAGGGTGTCACCGACAAAGGCCAACATGGTGGTGCCCCAGAAAACATATCGGTGCTAGTGTTGTGTTTCAATGCTGGTTCACAAGCCACTCCATGCAGTATTTTACATCTCACTCGCGTTCAACTGTACGTCTGTGATAATTGCTTATGGAATCAAAGACAAATAGATATCAAGTGCTGGGGAAGATCAATCAATCTACAAATGGTGTTATTTTCATGCTAGAAGAGATTTTGTGTATTGCAGACTATGTTATGGTATCCACGAATAATTACTTCCAAACCAAATCAATCAATATGACTGACTTCGAAACAATACTTAACCAGACTTATTACAGGTTCGAAATTTGATGTTGCAGTTGTTGACATATATTTTTTTCGATGGTTTAACTAACACTTGGACAAGCACTAGGTAGCTCACACCACTCACATGGATGGAGATTAAAAAGGATTCGGAACTTGTTAATTTGAATAGGAAAATGCCCCTAACAGAGTGGAAGAAAAGGATCAACCCCAAAAGTTCAAGATAAAGGCTTAGTTGCTTATTGTGTTGTCAAAAATTATCACTAGGATATTATGGCCTATAAATGTATGTCCTTATCGGCTTAATTTTGCTGTTGTGGTATATAACAAGCCATTATTATGTTTTTTGTTGGAAGAACACTGGATGATATTGACGACATATCCAAGCATACACAAACATATTTTTCTTAAATCCCCTCTGTAAATTTTGGCCCAAAGAAATAGAAATAAGTTTTCCTGTGGCTATAAAATGAAGCTTCCATCCAGTTTAGAGGATAATTTATCCTTCTAATAAGAAGCTAGAGAGTTAAGAAACAATGGGGGAAAGTATCTGGATAGTTAGAAGTAGATACAAAGCATGAAAAGACATTTTACTATTTTATTTCCTATCAGAATTTAATTAGCATTAAGCATACGACCCAATCATTGGAATTGTTAACCAACAACATGTGGATATTGAAAGAAATGATTCTGTTTGGGGATTCATAGTATCACTTCAATCAATTGACATTTATTCTTTTTTGGTTCAACAAGATGGACTGCAGTAACGATAAAAGATATCTATAAAAGCTTCTTGATTAAAAAATTATAATGCTTGGACTTTACCCTTTTCCATTCTTTCCATCTCTCTCTATTTATTCTCACTTCAATTTCTTCTCTCCGTGCCTCTCCTTTCTTAATTTTTTTTCTCATCGTTTTGCATATCCTTCTTTACTACACCTTCCCCCTCTGGTCCACCAAATATCAGCTTAACTGGATCCAAGCAGCCAACATAAACATACTTGCCTAGGGAATTAGGTATCAGGCTATAGGCAGCTACCTTGATGAACAATTTTGATTTTGACAAATTGCTCATGTGCAGTGTGTGACAGATTACCATTCTCCATGATTACAAACATTAAGTTAAATTAAAGAAACTCGCATGGTGATAAAAAAACGTCCTTCCTGGAAATTTCCATATCACTACATTGAGTTAATACTGTCTTGGGAACCTTTGCATGTATAAAGAGAGTTATTTTCCATTCTCCATAACATCTTGTGTTTCTCAGCACCCACTACTTCAATGAGAAGATCGCATTGATGCAGAATTTCTATGGCTGGGCAAGATGTTACATCAGAAAGAACAGTTTTGTTTAAGGAAAAGGCATCTTACCCAACTTTCGACCAATAAACTATAAAAATCTATGATCTTAAAAAAAGAAGTTTCATTTATAGGGGTGTCTAATCCTACTTCGCATGGAAAACTAACAATCAAATTCTAGTGGAAGAAACCACGGTAGTTGGTTGTTGACAAGTGTGTAAGGAAAAATACACGAGATTCATAAACCTCAGTAGTTGGTTGCTGTAGGACACTCCCCTCTTCCCCCTAGCCTCCCCCCCACCCCCCGCCCGCCAAAAAAAAAAAAAAAGAGAGAAAAATAATATAAAATAAATTATTAATCAATTGATTTGTCCAACACACCTTCATGTGGCATGTGTGTCCATGCATGTTTGATATTTACAAATGTCTAAGTTGATATTTACCTTAAAAATTATACATAAGGTGGAGTATGTTGTGCCCCTTCTAACCGAAGCTAATTAAATATAGACCATTTACTACACTTTTCTTTTGCAATTAGCAAAAAATAACATAAACGTACAAGTCAAATTTAGTTTGTTGTTCCAAGATTTTGGGCAATAGTTATTCTGACACTATTCCTGTATCAGAT
Source organism: Dracaena cambodiana (assembly GCA_036321105.1). Lineage (NCBI taxonomy): Eukaryota > Viridiplantae > Streptophyta > Magnoliopsida > Asparagales > Asparagaceae > Dracaena > Dracaena cambodiana. The sequence goes on along the minus strand of JAYEPQ010000002.1, from coordinate 75,647,981 downwards.
CACAAAGCTCATGTCTGTACGTACTAATCATAGATAAAAAAAAAAACAAAGAAATCAGTTTCTACTCTAACAAATATTTTAAAAACATTACAACAAATTATTGATTGACATAACGAATAGCTTGATTACTTTAATATTATGTTGGTATTAAATGAATATCCTATCGAGTAATTTTAATTGAAACATAGCGAGTTAGTAACTTAGTATGCTTTTTTCTATAGAAATATGTGTAGGTTGAATAAGTTTGCTTAACTCTATAAAACCCCTCATTTTAAAGTAAAATTTTGTAAAACTAAACTAAAATTATTGGAATGAACAAAATCACCAGTCCACCAGAACAAGACGTCACAGCATGTTCATCCCATGGATACGGGATCCCGTCATAGCGATTGTACATTCCTCCGTGCCCTTGAGTAGTCCCAACTCGGTGATTAATGACTATATCAGCCATTGCTCTAATTTTGTTATGACGCATCTTCTGAAGCAAAGTTTCTAATTGGTTTTGGGAACCATAAGAAGAGTCAAGAGAATCAAGGTTTTGTGGTAGATAACCTGTAAAAAAATTAGGAACAAGATTTTCAAAATATAAGCTTAAAATAAGCAACAATCATTAACTGCAGTATTTCAACTAACCTTCTGGCGATAAAGACTGAGTTGCTGGAGGCAACCAAATTGATGTAAATCCAGATTTGGCAAGATCGATAACTTTCTCCGCTAAATTCCTCCACCAATCAGTTTTATGAGATTCCCAGTTAAAACCCTATCAACAAGCAGCTAATTAGATATAGACATGAGCATGTTGAAAGATATTTTAGCTCATGCAATATCAATATAAGATTTATTCGATAAAAAGTCAGACACATTCACTGATGGCATGACAGTTCTGTCAAAATAAAATAACAATATTATAAGAATTTTCTACTTGATATCTAGTACAAGATACAAATCTATATTTCAAGTAAAAGAAAACAAAAATTATTCTATTAAAGGACAAGGGTACGCGAAATAATAGCACTTAATTTATGCAAAAGAAAACCATATTTAGAGTAAGTAATATATTCTCTCAAGATTTTATATCTATGGAGACCCCAAGTTTTAATGATTTAGAATTCCATAACCTGAAAACTAAAAAAACAAGGTCATCCTTAAATTTTGAACAAAACCACATGGATGAAACTTCTAAAGTTAATTTGTATCTTGATGGAAGAAATGTGGTCCTGCCTGAAAGTTAATTTTCAAAAAAGTAAGCTCACATTCATAGGTGAAGAGAATAAGAGCACTCTATTAATAGAGGCCATTGCTGGGTGCCACAGGAACAATTCCCGATGGAGTATATGGGATTACCTATACAAATGAGGGGGCTTAAAAAACAAGACTGGGATTCGTTGATAGAAAGACTGTCTAAGAAGTTGGGAGGATGGAAAGGACAATTTCTACCTCCCACACTACTAAACATGGTGCTATCAGCCATACCATTGTATTTCCTATCTGTCTTCAGACTACCTATGTGGGTCAGGAAAAAAATAGATAAGTTTCTTTGGGCTGGACCAGGGGATGATAGGAAGGCATTGAATTTGGTAGGTTGGCAAATGGTCTGCTTGAGAAGGGATGAAGGGGGACTACGGATACTACGACTGGATGCAATGAGCAAAGCTCTTCTAACAAATGGTGGTGGAGATTGGTCTTAGAATAGGATAACTTGATTTGTAAGATACTCCGGGATAAATACAAAAGAAAGAACGGACTTGGAGTACGGACAATCAAAAGGTGGGAAATATATCAACTTTTTGGAAAGGAATTTCCCAAACTAAAGACATATTTCAAGCAGGCATGTCATATAGGCTGGGAAACGGGAAAAAATATCAGTTTTTAGAAGGATAAGTTGGATAGCACGTCTAGATTACAAGATGAATATCCAGCACTGTACGGCATGGCGATGGACCGTTTCTAATTCGGTTAAAAACAATTATACACGCCATGGCTTTAGAAGTATCCTTTAGAATACAAGAGAAGAATGAACATACAGAAGACACAGAGCATGTTTACTTACATGCCTATCAAAGGTAAAACCAACCCAAGGGGACAAAGATAAACCCATATGGTTATGGCATAACAATAGTAAATATTATGTGAAGTCATGTAACACAGTCATAACTAGTGGAGGGAGAAACTAGAAGGAGGCAACAATTGTATACAGAATGGACGTTCCGGACAAGGTAAATGCATTTTTGTAACTACTGCCAAACCAAACAATCCTCACATGGGATAACCTACAAAAAAGAGGTTGAGTAGGCCCAAATTCATATCCTTTGTGCAAAGAAGCGAAGAAAGTATTATGCATATTATGTTTGAATGCGAATACAGTAAAGAAGTATGGGGGAGTTTCACGAATAACGGGGGGACGCGGTTTGCCATATAAGAGCAAATAACTTAGCAAATCTATGGACACAATGCACAAACTTGTGGGGCTTATGGTTGGAAAGAAACAATAAAAATTTTAACAACAAATCTATTACATCCTTATCTTTATCAATTTGTATTAAACATATGATTGTTATGTGGACAGGGACGAACCAAATACAGCAGAAGATGCCATAACAACTACAAGCAATTGCCGCGATCCTAAAAAGCAACTGAACCTCCTACATATAGCGGAGGAGGTCGAAAAGACCACATAGCATGACAACCGGAAAAGACATAGAAGAAGACGAAGAACTGAGCACGACAGAGGACTTAACCGGGAGGGCGCCTGCTTTCATTAGCTCCTTTATGTAGAGTGCTTAATATTGTAGTTTTGGTTGCAATACTATATGTAATAGTGTCAAAGTATATCGGAATATGTGTGTGAGTATTAATTAAAACTAAGCTTGTTTCATTATGATCTAATTAATGAAATGCTAGAGATATATCAACCATTTATCTCAAAAAAAGTTATGTTCTTATGAACTATAAGGATTTTTATCAGCTTTAAAAATCGGCATGCACAGCCACTTAAGTGGTTGCCTAGGCACCATCCAAGCCACCCCGAATTAGGGTTAGACATTAGATTTAAGCACTTGCAGCAATTAAGCCCTGCCAGGCTCACATAGGCAACTCAAAGCAGAGGCAGCCCGGTCTAGCGGCCAAATATAGTTTAAATGGCTTGGGTCTGATTGTCTTGAACCTGCTTTAAGCGAATGCAACCAAGCATGATTAGACAACTAGGGCAAAATCCCCAGTTGCCTCAACTAGGGCAAAATCCCCAGTTCTCATTTCTTTTGGTTTCCTTCAGAGGCAGCTAGCACCACCCTCCTCTCTACATCATTTTCTCCGCCTTATCGTTGTCACACCCTCCACCTAATCTCTGATCGTCGACCTCTGACCTTTATCTGCTTCATCTCCAGTTTAGATTTAATTTCAGTTTTTATCTTTTTTAGCCTTCGTTGTTGTTGCATTTTTCTTCACATCTGCTGCTTCACCTCCCTCCTCTTCTCTACTTTGTCTTCTTCGTCATACTACATCTTCTTTCTTCTTTTAAGTTCAGTTTTTTCTTAACTTTATTTTTAGAAATTTGTACCTTTGGAAATAGATTACAATTCTGGTTCAGGAAGATGGGATTTTCAATGTTGGTTTTTGTCAGCTGGTAGTTAGAATGAGTAACAATAAATGTCTTAAGTAATTGTTGCCTAGTTTTTATTTGTAAATTATAGAGCTTTCTTAAATATTGGAGTCAATAAGCTTGCTTTGTCCAGATTATGGTAAGCTAATATGGAGGTCGATAGATGCACTGCTCTTTTGATTTCAGCATGGTAACTAATGACATTTAGGGATCATTTGAATGCTTGCAAGCAAAGTTGCAACTTGTATTAGTGCAAGTGAAGATATAGTAAAAGATTGTTGCAACTTATATTACCGCATTTTGATTAGGAGTTACAAGTGGTAACTAGAATTGAGCTATAAGAATTACCCTATTTATCAACAATAAAATTACCATTTACAAAGGGGAGATGAGTGTCATACACACTTTTTTTCACAACTGCAGTTACTACAAGTGCATAAGAGGTTGTAACTACAGTTGCAAATATTTTGCAATTGTAGCTACAGCAAAACAGTAGAAAATTCCTACTTGTAACAACTGTAGTTACAAACCCGCCCCTCTTACTAGTTGCCAAACACCCCCTTACAGGAACACAGTGGGGGAATTTCGCTTTGTGAATCTTATTTATTCTATCAATTCAAAATTAATCTTAAGCTATAAATACAAAATAAATTCATTTTTTGACTTAACGAGTAAGTTCAAAGCTTGGTGTGATTCACACTATTTGAGCGAAAATCTCTATTGCTGATTGGTTAGCCAACTTGAGCTTGTTTACTAAGGAATTTCATTGTTTTGATCAAAGCAATAATCCTATTAGTACTAGACTATTTACATTTAGTCTCCAATATACGTCGTCTTTGTTTCTGTTCCAAGAGTAGTACTCCTATTCTGTTTATTTACTTCTTTTGGTTGCTAAAAAGGAGCTCCTCATGGGTGGATAACGTGGTTAGGTTATGCCACCACCCCCCCCCCCCCCCCCCCCCCCCCCCCCCTCCCCTCCCCCTCCTCCCCTCCCAACTCCCCAAACAAAACAACCACCTCACCTGGGAAAATAAAGAACTTTTGTACCAATGTCTTTTTGTATTAATAAAAATCTGAGGATTGGCTGTGATCCTAGAGAAGTTTTAGCTAAAGGGAGAAAAAAAAAAAAAAAAAAAAAAAGGCGAAAGTTTGTGCTTCTTCCAACATTTTGGAACCTAGTCTCTGCTTTGTCATCATTACACTAATCACAGTTTTGTCTTTTTGCTTCCTCATTGTTACCATATGACCCAATTTTTTTCATTATTTACTGTGAATTTCTGAAATTGCACACAAGCATGATCATCAATCAACAAAAACCACACCAATGTTCTATGAGTCAGTCAAGTAATTCATTGATCTTATCACCCACACATGTAGCATGCGTGCGTGGGGACGCATGGGGGTGAGTGGGCATGTACGTGATTACTGACAAAGGAATGGAGATCAAAAACTGTTATGCTGGGATCAGAACATCTGACAGAAAGAAACACTGACATATAAGGAATGTTTTCAGTAAGAAACACCAGTAGAAAGATCTCCGACTTTTAATGCTTGGCTTTACAAACTAAAGAACCACAGATATATTATGTGGGAAGAAAATTGTGATCATCAATCAACGAGAACCACATCATTGTTCCATGAATCAATCATGTAATTCATTTGATCTTATTACAATGTATGGAACACCCCATCTATTTACCTGGAAAAGGATTTCTCTTCCATTTCGTATTACTTCACCTGCATGAAGTATACAGTTGATAAGCATTAAACCAATGAAATTTACAAATCCCATGCACTACCATCTCAAAAGTCAGATTCACAAGGACTAAACCATGAAGCTGTTTCTGAACTAGATATGCAGACAACACACACACACACACACACACACACACACATGCGCGCACACATGCACAAGTATGAAGGCTTCTACATATACGCACAAGAATGCACACGCACAAGTATGGGAAAAGTGTAGAAATAAAAATAGAGGAATAGTTATTGCATCTTTACTTTGGCACATTTGGAATGAGAGAAACAGCAGCATTTTCACATCAAAATTCCAAAATATTATGAGCATATATTGCAAAATTGATGGTTTTGTTAATCTATGGATAGGATAGGAAGGGGATGTGACGGATCAAGCAACATCAAGTAGGTAGCCGAGAAAGGAAGTAAGAAGGAGGCTAGATTTACCTGCACTGGAGAGGCAAGAGGAAGGGGAGCTGGGAGGGGGACTACCGCAGGAAGAAAATCCAACAAGGGGGAATGAGGCGCCAAGAGGAAATCCGCAAGACAGAGAGTAGAGGAGAGTGAAGCCTATGGAGGGATCCTTGTAGTCAACAATTACCGGCGCGAACTCTCATTTTATTTAAATGTTTGTAATATTAGCCTTCACTATGGAGGCATATCTAAACTTCTAACTAGACTTATATATGTAGTAGCACGTTTCGTTAAATCCTAATTAATAAAACACGGGGGACTTACCCGCCGGATTAGCTCAAAAAAAAGTATGAAGGCTTCTAAGACAAACTGATGGAAATTCAGGAAGAATATGCTAGCAGTTCTAACAAGACTAAGGAATACGAAAAAAGGGTAATATGTACCACTAGTAGGCTCCATTTCCTGAAAATTCTCATCCAGTACCTGCATTCCGAGTTTTTTTATTAAAGAAAAAAAAAAGACAAATAAGCAAACCAAGTTAAGCCATGTCATCAAACAAATTAACTAAGCAAAAGATGTAAACAAGATTCTGATTCATACATGATCGAGACTATTCATAGCCGATTGTTTGACAAATTTATACAGGAAATGCAGTAGATCCTGTATCCAAAGGCGATTGCAACGATCGGCAAACCAATTCAATAAGTAATTAAGCGTAGTTGTAGGCTTTCTTTCAACAAAGATCTCCAAAAATCGGAAACAAGTAAAAGAAAATCTCTACCAGCTCTCAAATCTTTAATTCCTAAAGTAGATGCATCCCTTGCAAATTGCATTAAGGGAGAAAAAAAAATTGTAATAATAATAATAAATTTAAAAAAAAAAAAAAAAAAAAAAAAAAAAAAAAAACTGAAGAGAAAGAGGGGAACGAACCTGGCGAGTCTGAACGGGGGATTGCAACTGGAGCGCGAAGCCTTCGCCATAAAAGATCGGATCATTATTATTATTTTAATTTTAATTTAAAAGGATTCCTTTTCTCCTTTATTTTACTGAGAAAGAGTAAAGAGGAGAAAGATGCTTGCCAAAAGATGGGGCAGCCGGAGGGGAAATTCTAAATGGGTACCATATTTTATTAGTGAGCACCATTTTCCCGGGAATTTCGAGATGGGCACAGATTTTTTTTCCCAGTAAGCCAACTTTTCCTAGTGCGCACATTCTTCCTTTTAAAAATCTAATTTTTTTTTATAGTGAGCACACCTATATGCCCAGATTGTCCTCACCATCTCTCTCTTTCTCTCTCACCATTTCCAAACCCATTCCTTAACCCATTCAGGCGCAGATCAACCAGAGGGAGAGGAGCAACAATGGAGCAACGCCGGTGCGGCTCCGACCTGCTGTTGTCCCTACCGGACGACGTGCTGTTCTTACTTTCTTCCCAACTCCGCGCTCTCCCTCTGTTGTCGTTGCCTGTGCGCTGCCCTCGCGGCCTCCGACAAGGCGTGGCTGGCGCAGTGCCTCCGCTTGCTCCCGTCCGATCACCTCCTCTTGTGCTGGATTGTGCTGGATTGTGCTGGATCAACTTCTTTACTGCTCTAGCTATTTTTGCTTCAACTGCTGCTTGTGTTGGATTTTGATTCTCTGCTGCAACAGGATGAGCTGCTCTGGGCGACTGCTTGGATGTTTGAGGCTACGGACGATCAGTACTACCTTAGTTATGCCATGGACAACTCAGCTTTGTTGGGCAGTACCGGATGGGCCGTTAGGGAGTTCTCTTGGGACAAGTATGCAGGACTTCAAGTCCTTCTCACAAAGGTATAAACCAAATTCTTCGGTATCGCTTTGAACATACCCGGTTATGGTTATAGATCTCATTTGATCAGACACCATCTAATTCGTGTTGTAAGTGCTAATGGAGGGCGTAGGCAATGCAAACAATGCTACCCTGAAGCAGTATCAGGCTAAGGCTGAGTTCTTCCTATGTGCATGCCTTCAGAAGAACAATGGCCACAATGTTGCGATGACCCCCGGTATGCATTCCGTCGTCGCTATAACGTGAACGGACAATTTCGATAACTGGAGATATTTGATTGTTTTCGTGTGTTGAGCAGGGGGTTTGCTTTATTTCAACGAGTGGAACAATGTGCGGTATGTTTCGTCTGCTTCGTTTCTTTTGGCAGTTTACTCGGACTATCTATTCATGGCGAGTGGCAATCTTTATTGCACCGATGGCCAAGTTCAGCCTCTGGATCTTCTCAAGTTTGCACAATCACAGGTACGGTTTTTAAGCTCTCATTGATCTCTCTCACTCTCGTCTCGACACTCGCAACAAAAGAGAAGAGGAAAGCGATGAAGATTAAATATAAAGAATATATAGTGGATCAATGAATATATAGTTTCGACACTCCGCTACGCTCCGCCCCCGCTCCGCCCTCAACCCCCGCTCCCTTGCTGTCTGGCCTTGATCCTTGCTGGACAGCCCGTATCAAGCTTTCTGATCCGGGCTGTTCAGTCCGGATCAAGACACTTGATCCGGGCTGAACAGTCCGGATCAGAAAGCTTGATCCGGACTGTCTAGCCCGAATCAAGGTCGGCGGCAAGGGAGCGGGGGAGTGGGGGCGGAGCAAGGGCGGAGGGCGGAGCGGAGGCGAGGGCGAAGCGGAGGCGGAGCGGAGGCAACGGCGAGGGAGAAGAAGGGAGAAGAAGGAAGACAGAGTATTTTGGTCCAAAATTTTTAATGGCAAGATTGTAATATAATAGAAATTTTAAATGGGCTGACTAGGAAAAATGTTGTGCCCATCTAGAAACTCCCATTTTCCCCTATGTTGTAAATCACTTTACTATAGTATGCGGTGCTCTCTAGGAAAATGTAGTGCGCATTTATAATTTCCCCAACGGTAGTTCGTCTTAATTTTGACAATTTGACATCGTTTGGATTCTTTCCTTCTGTTTTGATGAACCAAGGTAGTAAGCCAAATAAAAAATAATTAACAGACCTGGCTTGATGCGACCAGTGTGTGACCATGGGGAGTTTCTAAAGGAGCACAAATTCTTTTCTTGGCGAGCCCATTTGACCGTGTATTTTTTTATTTTGGTTTCATTCCGAATAATTCCCGAATAATTATTAAGTGGATTCATTAGAAAAAATAGTATGCTCCTTCTAATTGGCTCATTGACATGTAGTTATAACATAAACTATGTTTTTGTCTAGAATATTTAGCAATTAATCCTTACATCTAAAAAGTAAAGGTTGGTTGGTTCATTGATATAGAAGATTGATTTATGATGGTGAATAGCAGTAATCAAATTCTTGTATTTTCATTTATTATTTTTATTAATTTTGTTTCCTGAAAAAAAAGGTAAGAATTCAGTGATACGGAAGTTTTTTAATACTTTTATATTGTCTGTTTCGTTAATAGGGAAGATATATGGATCTGGGAAATGCGTTGCATTTTCTCAATCAATCTTTATTTTTTTAAACGTCACACTCTCTTTTTTTTTATTAAAAAAAAAAATTAAAAACTTATCCTTCTTTTCTTGTCAGTTTATTCGCAAGTTGCAGAGATTTTACAAGGATATAAAAAAGTGACATATTAACTTGAGTTTATGAAACAATAAGTTGATTTGGTGGGTTTGATGGATTTCTAACAATGAATAGTAACTCGTAAATCCTCACTAAAATCATCAAAACAAACAAGTAGGACCGAGGCATATTTTAAAAGTCTAAGATATCCGGATGCATGTTTAATGTTTAAATACAATGCAAACTAAATAGATGAGTATTGGTTCGGTATTTTCTCATGCACTCGTAATAGTATATGAGAATCCCTGTAAATTTAGAAGAATTCCTTTAAGTCCCTAATAAATCAGAATATTTGCCAGTTTCTCGGCAAATTGCAGGCATCCTACACTCTATATTTGGATTCTGAAAATACAAATTCCTAATAAAATTCATATTTGAATAAACGATATTAGTCTTTAATATTATTTTAATATTATTGTAATATTCAGATATTAGCCTTTAATTTTATTGTAATGATTTGCTAACGGTCCCTAACTCTCTTGTTTATATAATTACCTTCCCTAATCATTACCAGATGTGACAAACCTTCACTGACGCAACTAATTTGTCCTGTCCGAAAACGCGAACCCGACCCACTTACATTCCTAGGGTTTCACCCGCTCCAAGCCCCTCCTCTCCGTCCTTTCATGGCCGCAGCCAAAACCCTAACCCTCTAAACCCCTAGCACTGATGGCCTCTCCCCCTCGCTCTCCTCCCCTAGCCAAAAAACCCAAGATGTCCACCACCTCCTCCTCCGACCCCGAACCGGAACCCGAATCCGCCCTGGCTGCCAGCGAACCAAGACGTCGCTACAAGCGCCGCAAGGTCGCCATCTTCCTCGCCTATTGCGGATTCGGGTACCAAGGCATGCAGAAGAACCCGGGAGCCCGCACCATCGAGTCCGACCTTGAGGAGGCCCTCTTCCTCTCCGGCGCCGTGCCCGAATCCGACAAGTCCAATCCGAAACGCTACGACTGGGCCCGATCCGCCCGAACCGACAAGGGCGTCAGCGCCGCCGGCCAGGTCGTATCGGGTCGGTTCTACATCGACCCGCCCGGGTTCATCGAGCGGATGAACTCGAATCTACCGGAGCAAATTAGGGTTTTTGGGTTCAAGCGGGTGACCAACTCATTCAATGCGAAGAAATTCTGCGATCGGAGGCGGTACGTTTACTTGCTGCCGGTGTTTGCCCTGGATCCGAATTCGCATCCGGATAGAGAGAGCGTGATGGCGAGCGTAGGATCGGGGAATGAGCTGGTGAAGTGCGTGGAGTGCTCGGAGAGAGGGAGGAAGGTGGTTGGCCTCATGGGGAGGCAATCTAGGGTTTCAAAAGAGGAAGTGAGGGGCGATGTTGGTGCTGGAAATGGTGGAGGGGTTGAAAAGGTCGAAATTGGTAATGGTGAATCAAAAGTTGAAGAGTCCAAGGATTTTAATGCGAAAGAAAGTATCAATCTTGAGATTGCTGCTAGTTTGAATTCTGACGGTGTAACCAAAACTGAAATTGGGGTTTCGACTGTGGAAGAGAAGAGGGAAATTTTGCAAGAGGAGGAAGCTGGTAGATTAACTGAAGAAAGATACGGAGTGGAGACTAATGGGGAGCAAACTGCCGTTGAGAGCAGAAGCAAGTTTGAATATGCGGATAAAGAGAAGGAGAGATTTAACAGCATCCTAAAACGTTATGTAGGGACGCACAACTTCCACAACTTCACGACGAGAACAAAGGCGGAAGACCCATCAGCTCGGAGGTACATAATTTCCTTCAATGCTGATAGAGTCGTTAGTATTGAAGGGATTGAATTTGTTAGGTGTGAGGTTATTGGGCAGAGCTTCATGCTTCACCAGATAAGGAAGATGATTGGTCTCGCAGTTGCAATGATGAGGAATTGCTGCCCAGAGTCTTTGATGGATATAGGTTTAAGACGGTAAGTATCATATCATATTATCCTAAACTATTTAAAGTCCTCAAATATTAGTTGCACTTTTCTTTAGCTGAATGATTTGTTCAGTTATTCTTGCCAATCAAGTAGTTTTATGAGTTAGTCTGAAATTTATTGATGCCAAGGGATTATTCGTTTATTCATGATGAACTTGTAAAATGTTGTAATTGTTTATGTGATGATTACAGAATAAAAGTTGCAACAATCTTTTACTATATCTTCACTTGCACTAATACAAGTTGCAACTTTGCTTGCAAGCATTCAAATGATCCCTAAATGTCATTAGTTACCATGCTGAAATCAAAAGAGCAGTGCATCTATCGTAGCACTAGTTCAACCTCCATATTAGCTTACCATAATCTGGACAAAGCAAGCTTATTGACTCCAATATTTAAGAAAGCTCTATAATTTACAAATAAAATGCTTCTAGCTGCTGTAAGGCAATGCTTTTTATTAAAATTTTCAATGGCAATAGTCATGTTATGACATCAATCCTTAGTATTTAACTCTGATAACCCTATAGCTAGGAAGTATTGACATGTACACAGATTTGGATACGAATACATATATGGACATGAGACGTGATAGTTGTGAAAAAATGAGGGCACGAATACAACAAGGACATGGAAAAAGTATAAATATAAGTATATATTCTTATGTTTTTAACATAATAATTTTACTAAAATATCCAAAATGAAAGTATTCACAATATGTTTCGTGTCTCATTATTCTTTTACAAATGATAAGTCTCGCTATCAACCATGTGTTTATCTCTCACTCTCTCTATAGGTAAAGAGATAAAAAGAAAATATGGTAATGGTAGCCGGTCATGAATCAATGTAGAGCATGAACACAAAAAATTATTTTTGCATACATGGAAACTAAATAAGATTCATATACATAAGAAATTATTAAAGTACAAGTTTATAATGCTAATTAGCTATAGACAAATATTACCAGTATAGCAATCTTTATCTTCGATTTTTCATACCATGTAACTTTTTTTCAGACACAATCTACAAAAACATGGATACGGCAGTGACATTGTATTTTTCCTTTATTTTATTGGACACATCGCGCGGCGTGTCCTATACAATTTTTGGCGTGTCCTCGAGCACGTATCAGACACAGATAAGACATCCTAGTGGTGTTACTGTATTTCTTAGCCCTAGAGGGCCAAACCATTAAAGTAAGAGGGGAGAATTTGAAGAAACAATAATATGCCTATGAATGATAAATTGCTTCTTGATCAGATAATGCTGTGCTTCATTTCCATAAGGATGACTTGACTTCAGGTTTCACAAACCACAGGGATTGCCATAAATCTTGTTCACATGGTGTATTCATGTGCTTACAAAGGCTGCTTCCTATGTTTTATTTTTAACAATCCTGCACATGAGTTGTGAGTTAGATAATTTTAAAATTGAAATAAATAAATTTTTGTTATAAGATTTTATAGGAACATTTCTTTACTGTGGTTTCAATTTTTTGCTATTAGCCCCTAGATTGTCATAGAATGCTGTGATACTAACTCTATCTTTATTACTTTGAATGAGGAAGCCCTCACATAGTTGGGCCCTCTAACTCATGCTTGTCTATTGGTGTGCTCGTTGGTGTTGTCTGTAAGCGTGAGAACCCTTTATCCCGAGCGAGGACTGATTAAAGTGATGATTGCTTTTCTGTACAGGGATATTAATATCAATGTGCCAACAGCACCAGAAGTTGGTTTGTATTTAGATGAATGTCTCTTTTCTTCTTATAACCAGAAATGGAAGGATTCACATGAGGTGCTTTCCATGGAGTCTTATGCCGAAGAGGCAGAGGATTTCAAGCTGAAGTATATATTCCCTCACATTGCGTCTATGGAACACAAAGAAGGAGCTGTTGCACTTTGGCTTCACTCCTTGAACCAACGTAACTATCCTGATTTCCGGTTCCAAGAGAAAAATGGAGGGTCTGTTGACGGAGAACATGCTCAAGTCGATGAAATGGCAGATTAATTTCAAAGGAACCATGACATGGTATGTTTTTTCCCTCCATACATTTAGAGGGTATGTTTGTTGCCTGATGCTAGCATTGAGTGGTTACTGTATCCATTTCTCATACTAATCAGTAACTTTTGTTCATTTTATGACTTCTCTACGCTATCTACTTTCTTTACTTGGGTTTTGTCATGTCTTCCAGTTCCAGGTATGTACTTGTCGTACTATTTTTTCCCCTCTGTCAAGGTAAATGTCTTTAAAGTAAATGGGTTCATGCACTTTTCAATTATTATTCACTCTTCTCAAACACAAGCTCTAGTGTTGGAATATTATTTGCTGAGGGTTGATTGGATTGTACTAAGAAATAAGGCTTAACCATAGCAAGATGATTTTTAGAGACTCAATGAGGAAGAGGATTTATATGTGGACTATAGTTGAATATAAGCAAGAAGAGCAAAATAATGTAAGATCTGCACAGTTTAATAAGATGAATCTACTAAAAAATAGCATTTTATTTAGGCATCAAGTAGAACTCTGGCTATCTTAATTTGCACTGTGATAATAAAATATTATGTATCAATGTTGTAAACAACAGGTCCCTAAGATCTGACTTTGGTAGCAAGAGAGTGATGTTGGGTAGTGAGAAGGCAGGTTTGTCTTTAGGCTGTACCTTTGTTCGGGGAAGGGAATAAAAAGTAAACAAAAGCAAATGTAGTGGATACAGCACCAGCTTCTTTATAGCGGGTTCCTTCCTGCTATGGTAACACATAATGTTACGATCGTCCATAAGTGGTTGGTAATGAAAATTAAGTGGGTTGAAGTAGTGTATGCAGTCAGGTGCTTCACTGGTTTTATTAAAAGGGGATTGGACTTGTTTCATATCATTGAAATGTGGGTCTAAACTCATTTTGACTGAGAGAGTGAGATGAGGGTAGAACTCAGTTCAAATCTGTCATATCCCTCTCCTCTTACTGGCAATCTTGCATACTCTAGCAACTTGGATGAGCTCTATCAACCTCCTCTCCCCAGCAAGGATGAGTTTGATTATTTATAGTTTTTTTCCCTTCTGACATTAGTCTTCTTCTAGTTACTGTGGGCCACTATACACTTCTGATAACTTAAGAGTTGAGACTTGTATTTTTATGTATCTACATGTTCATGTTTTGTATCAATTTTTTATGTTAAATGGACATCATGTAAGTGATTAGCCTATAAGTAGCAGTCACGAGGGATCACCTGCCTATAGACTTCTAAAAGCTCACATGATCAAGGTTGAGTTTGGTTATTTATAATTTTTTTTTCTTCTGACATCATTCTTCTTCTTCTAGGTACTTTGGGCCACTTTCCACTTTTGATAACTTGAGTCTTGTACTTTTACTTCTATATATCTACACGTTTGTTCAAGTTTTATATCAATTTTTTTAGTTAAATGCACATCATGTAAGGGTATGTTTGGCTCATAGAAGTAGTATAAGTGAAGAAGAAATTAAGAGTAACTTCTAAAATTGAAGTAGAAAAAGTGAATTCTTCTTGTGTTTGTTTGCTTATTTTCGGAAGAAGGAAGTGAATTAAAAAGTGAAGGGAGTATTATTTAATTGAATAAATAAAATAATATTGGTATAATTTATTTGTTTTATGTGTATAAAAATACAACTATTGAGTGGTAATGATGACATCCAAAATAAACTATTAATTTTTTGTCTTGTTCCTCTATTTCCTAGAGCTCTTCCAAGCTAAAATATGAGGAAGAAAATTTTGAAAGTAAGGTGCCATGTAGGTGCCAACTAACCAAATAAGAAGTAACTTTCAATTTTTTTCATAGCTAAACAAACACTTGAAGTAGTGGATGTAGTCTTCCTTCCACTGCTGCTATTCTACTTCCATGCAAACAAACACACTATAAGGGATCAGCATAGAAGTAGCAGTCATGAGGGATCACCTGCCTATAGACTTCTAAAAGCTTACTTAAGTTGATTTCTTTTGCTATTGACTTGTTCACATTGGTCATTATGCTTGAGAATTTTTTTTGCAATTTCCTTGGCTCAAGAAACTATGAAATTTTTAAGGCATGGATCGTCTCGCTTTCATTCTTCTTCTTCTTTATTTTTTGTTTTCTTTTTCCTTCTTTTGAATAACGATAGGGTTAAGATGACTATAGGAAAGTATTATCATGATCAAGATATGTCTCTATTTTAAATTTTTTTGATAAATTTCAAGTTTCGAAGTCCATGTTTGAGGGGTTTTTTTAAAAATAAATAAATAATTGAACTATGCCAATATGCATGTTAATTCTTTTTCTGAGAAACTATTTAAATTCTGTAAATATCCTGATTTAGCAGTTCTTTTAGCGTACCTTTATTTTATAAAGTATGGCATCAACAAACATGTGCTGATGGAGTCAGTCTGCTGATTTGAAGGGTTTCAAAAAGTGAAAAAGTAGCTCTTTCACTTTCCTATGAAATAGAGGGCACAAATATTGTCCAAAGTCCAAATACATTTGTTTAAACTTCACAGAATAGTCAGAAAAGTAATGAAGTAATGATTTGGCACTGATGTAGCGGCTGAAAGTGGAATCCAGTCTTTAGTGGCTGAAAGTCATAATCAGGTCTTTATTAGAGGTGCAAGTGGATCAGGTAGGGTTGGATTTTGCCATGACCCGTATCTGACCCATGCATAATTTGAACCCAAGATGTAGAGCCATAGCTTACCCATTTATCCTTTGGGTCGGTTTATCACAAAGTTTAGAAGTCTCAGGTAATGTCAAGTTGGGTATTTATTGCAAGGATCCCTATTCAACCCGTAAAATTCGTTCATTGGGTTAAGGTCGGGTCTGGGTTTTAGCTTCTTTGTCTATCTTAATAAAACTAGTTCTTTCAGCAAAAAAATTATTGATAGAAAATTCTTGGTAAATATAGCAATTTGTATAAATACTAGAGGCTATTTTTGGTTTGATAGAAAATGATAGATAGACAAAGAAATGGAAAGAGAATGAGAAAGAGAAAAGAAAAAGAAAAGGAAAAGCAATAAGATTCTCTTTGTTGTTTGGTAAGGAGTGCAACTAAAAAAATTATGGAAAGTTAAACAAATAAAAAAGTAAAATGAAAAATTCAGGAAAAAAAAAAGATTATGCTCCAAGCTCCTCTACGCTTCTACCGTGATTCAATGCCGTAGCAACATCAAATGATCTTTTCTCTTATTTTCTCTATGCTAGGGGAGAGGAAAAGGGAGAGAAATTTAAACCTTATTTCTTGCTTTCCTTCTACTTTTTTTTCCTTTGTTTTTTTTTCCCAAACCAAATCAAATAAGCAACTTCCTTTCTTTTTTTTTTCCCTTTTCTTTTCTTTCACTTTCTCTCAAATTAAATAGGGCATAAATGATTATAACTATTTATATGTAACATACATATATGTCCAACATTCAAGAACATTTGATTTATTATCTAAATGAGCAAATTCTGAACTTTAGTTTGATTAATAATTACTTTATCGTGGTACGGTAATGAGTTGTAAAATATTAATAATTTATGGTAAGGTTGATACTTTTCAAGTTCTTATGAAGAGAAATTTGTAAACTTTGAATTAAATTATTGTTTATCTATATTTAAATATGTTACGATTTATTAAGTATGATACACAAATTGAGATGTTATAGTAAGACCAATACTATTTAAGTGCTGATATAAGGAACGATTAATTTAGAAAGGAATTCTATTTATCGTAACAAAATGCTCATGTATTAAGCTTATCTTTCAAATATTTTTAATATTGAGCAATTTTTTTGGGGAAAGTTAATTGACATGATATTTCAAAAGTATTATTCAATTATGGTAAATTTGAAGATGAACGATTTTTTATAGATATTATTATATTTAGCATAATTTTGCAGATGAATGATGATTATTTCATACTTCTTTCTCATTCTCCTTATTTAATGTCCAATATAATTAATATATGAGAGAGATAAAGTATATGTTTTTTGCCTTTTGGTGTTAACCAATTGATTCAGTTTTTATATGTTTTAAATTGAAAAATATTCAAATTAAAATAAAGATGTGTTTCTAGATAGAGTGAGATAGTCATGTAAATTTAATAGAAGTTTAGTTAAATAGTGATATTTAAATTTATATATAAAAAGCTTTGTTTTAACAGTGAGTAAAATTCTGAAGGGGACGAAATTGGTTGAGATGGATCTTTTTGGCATATTACTTTTGCTTTTATTCATAATATTGTTTAGAGAAATTGAGGTTCCCTTTGATTTAGAATTTGAATTAGGAATTTGTGCTTCTCCATCCATGTATTATTGTTATGGGCCACTTTCCACTTTTGATAACCTTGTCCTTTGTATATCAACATATTCGGGTTTTGTCTTAAATTTGTACCTTAGACGTATATTGAAGGGCTCAGCCTAGATGTAGAGGTGCATGAGGGATCACATACCTGATATTGACTATTAAAAGTTTACTTAAGTGGACTTCTTTCGCTATGGACTTGATAGGTTGTGTTGATTGTTATGTTTGAGAATTCATGATTTCTTGCAATCTTCTTGACTCCAGAAACTATGGAATTTTGAAGGCATTGATTGCTTTCCTTCTTCTCCTACTTTTCTTTTTCCTTCATTCTAAGAAGCGTGGGATTAAGGGGGCTACAAGAGAGTATATCATGGTTTAGAAATAAATTCATATTTAAAAATTCTTGATAAATTGCAAGTTCAAAATCCATGTCAGAGGTTTATTTCTATTAAGTGAACTATGCGTATATGAAAATATTGATTTTTTTTTTTATTTGAGAAGCTATTCAGATTCTGCATATATCCTGATTTAACTGTTTTTGTCAGCATCTACATGCTAATGGCTGTTCAGTGATTCTAAGGTTTAAGAAAGAGAAAAACTAGCTACTCAAATTTCCTCAAAAATGAAAATATCTTCCCTACGGGACAAAGGTACAGATATTGGCCATACACATTTGTTTAGCCTTCACAGACTAGTAAGAAAAGTAATGAAAGTAATGATTTGGTGCTGATGTAGTGACTGAAAGTGATAAATTTGTCTTTAATCAGAAATATTGGCACAGCATATGCAATTGAAAGGATCTGTAAACTATTTTAAATTGTTAATAAACGATTGATTGTGAAAGTATTTGAAGGAAGCAAAACTTTAATGAGAAGTTAAAAAGTTAGATGAAATCTTTATACATTGTCATTTTGAATCTTGCTTTTTTGGCTTCACAAACAACTTGATATTACAACAGTCGGGTTATAAATGTGCATATTCATATTTCTTAGAACATTCAGTATCAATTGTTTGTAAGATGTAATCGCACATGAGGCCAAATTAAATACAATCAATGCCCCAAGGGGTTGTGGTATTACTTATGATAGTAGAGATGAAGAAGAAAGAGAGGAAGTAATATACTATCATCTCTTCTCAAAATAAAGAGACGTACAATACAAAATAAAGAGTAGAATGTACTCCCATCTTTGCACTTTTTTCTACTTAATTACATAAATGAGCTGGGCTGGGAATGTATGATGAAGACGAAGCATGCTGGTTAGGGACTGGGTTGTACTTAGGAGCAATTATCTACTGGCCTACGAGGATTAGACCAAAAACAAACATGGCTTAAGATTACGAACATGACTGATTGTTTTTGTTGTTACTGTGATACTTTGTAGCTATGGTAATTTGTCCGGAGCAGATTATGCCTATATTTATTACTAGAAACTCCTGGTGGTTGGTTTTTTGGTGCAGTTGGAGGCCCTTACAGATTAATCAACTTATGTATTAAACTGATCTGCCATTCAGCAGCTGCCTGTGCACTTCTTATGAATACAAGTTTTTATTCCTGTATCTCTTTGGTGATCCTCTGTGTTCTCTTGTTTTGCATGCTAAATTTTACTGTTCTCATGGATTCATGCTGTGCTTTATTTTTATCTCTTTGTTAACTGAACTTTTATAGCCTGTTGCTTAGATCTTCTATCAAAAATGATATTCTTGTTAAGTGATGCTGCCATGCTGGAAATGAAGTAGGTACATGTTGGAATACAAGCTTTACGAGGCATTACTCATGCGGTTATGTTTCTTGTTTTATGGAGCAGCTGAAGCGAACAAGATTATTTCTCTAGAGCTGGAAAGAACTAAATCCACTTGCGAAGATTTCTATGGAGCTTTCTGCTTATCTTCATGATCTCCAGCCAGTCTTATTCATGATTGGCTACATGGTTCTTTCTTAGCTGATATAGCAGTGGGAGCTCTTATGTTTTCTCATACACTGGTGATGAAGAGATCAATCCAAATTTAGGTGCCTAAAAAAAAGACTAATTAGAGCTTGTTAGGTTGTGTCAGAGTTTAACCTGTCTTGGAGTTAGCTGCCATATTAGGCTATTAACGCAGCATTACTCTTAACACCTTGTGATCTGCAAGGCAAGAAAAAATTTGTAGCTTTACTGATTTTGGGTGTAACCTGATTCTACGGCGACCTGTTGAGCTGTGTACTTGGATCAACTTCTTGGGAAAAGAATTACATTGTGGATTCACTTCTAGTTAGATTTTTGGTGACTGCAGGGCGTTTATATGGTTATGGTTCACAATTGTGGTACCAGTTGACATGCTTGATCGTTTACTAGTAGATCTTTGTAAATTTTGTTTATGTTTTCGGGGGACGTGCTTGGTCGTTTACTAGCAGATCTCTGTAAATTTTATATATGTTTTCAGGGATCGGAAGTTCAAAGCCCCAGCATGAACATTATTTGAACCTCCCACGTTCACCACCGCAGTACAACAAAAGTTGATCCCATGTAAGTTTTTAAATATGATGGACTTCAAATATCTTCAGGACTATAGCAAAGAAAAGAAAATAAGAAAGAAAATATTTTCTATTGTTTGGTTTGAGAGAAAATTTAAAAGAAAAGAAAATATTCTTGAAAATTAAATTTTAATCTTCTTTTCTCTTTTCTTTATTTCATTTTTCTTTCAAACCAAACACAACCAAACACAGCCTTGGACTTTAAGGAGTTAAGATTCGACTTTAAGGAGTCAAGATTCGTAGCCAGATCGAACTCTTCTCTCGTATATACACCATTTTTCAGTTGTACAATAATTTAGTTCTATCACTTATTGGCCTAATTTGTCATGAATTAGGATATGTTTTGCTCATTGGATGTAGCGGTAAGATGAAGAATCTAAGAACTTCTAAAATGAAAGTTTAGGAAGAAGATAAGTCTGGAAGCACTTTAATCAATTAAATAAAACAATAAAATGTTATTTAATTTGGATCTTAGATGTCAATCAAACTAGTTTTACGTGATAATGATGTGAAATCAAAATTTTTTATCCTAGTTTTTGAATTTCAAGAATTCTTTTAACCAAAAATGAGGAAAAGAGAGAGGAGAAAGTGCGAGGAGAAAGTGATGATGCTATATAAAATCTATATTACCGAAATAATATTTTTGAACTATTTAGGGATGCTTTATAAATTTGGGATGTGCCCTTTGAATCTATCTTCCCTCCCCCTCCTCCACCACCCAATGCACTCCATGTATAGATGGTAAATGGGCTTATTGACATATGCCTGGCATGCCCCGCCTATTTATGGACAATGGGCCGTGCTTTAGTCCTATGAAGGGGGTCTATGAAGGGAGTCGCATGCTCGATACTTCACAGGTATGCTCATGTTCCGGCCTGACCTGCGTAGGTACGAATATGGTTTAGCTCGGCACATATGCGTATGACTCCAATTGTCAGAAGAGCTATTGAGAGTGTTTTTTGCAAATTTTTTTTCTTTTTCTTCTACAAAATCTTATAAATACACCCCCATACCTCTCTAATTCCCTCACAAACTCTTTCATATCTAATTCTCCTTTTAGTAACTCTCAAAATCTCTCTAGAATTTTTGAAAATTTTTAATATTTCAAAACTCTCAACTCTCTTAAGTTTCAATGATTTCCTCTACAAATGAATTTAAGAATTTATGTTTTAATATTTAATAAGTTCTTATAGAGTGAAATGATACTATTTATATAAATTCTATACGTAATAAAATGATATACTCTCTGATTCATACGATTTGCCCATTTTATAGAGCTAATGTGTATCAATTTAATCAAATTTCTGATTTATAATTTTTTTTTAAAAAATTAATGTTTATATATATATATATATATATATATATATATATATATATATATATATATATATATATATATATATATATATATATATATATATATTAAAAGGTTTTTAAAATCTTTCAAACTTATTCTTTCAATTGGCTGACCCGAAAAAGGTATGGATCCGACCCGCCTACATGTTGACTGGCCCTAGGGGAGTTTCCAAAGGAGCACACCATTTTTCCTAATGAGCCTGCTTTATAACTGTCCGGTTTTTGAGTCCGGATAAAAAAAAATACTAAGAAGTGGACTCACTAGGAAAATTGGTGTGCTCCTTCGGAAGCTCCCGCCCCTAGGCAGTGCGTACACCCAAAGTCCAACTTGCTAGGTCTAGGCTGGCCCACCCGGCATCCCTGTAGGTGGGTTGGATACGTCTCAGCAAATATAAGGTCCAGCCAGGGGTTTTTAAAGGGGCACACCATTTTGTCTAGTGAGCACACTTTAAAACTTTGCCTTTATTACAAGATTGATCTTAATTTTTTAGGACCATCTTACCTTCTCCTTCAACCTCATCTCTCTCTCTCCCTTCTGCGATGGACTAGAGCAGTGGCAACAGCGAGCGATCGGAGCGGACTCGAGCGGTGGCGATGGCTGCAAGCGAGCGCTCTACAACAGGTTGGAGGGAGGTTTGCAGTGGCCGGTCCTAAAGAGGAAGAGATGAATTTCTAGGATAGTGGGAGAGTTGGATTTTATGGGAAGTGGGGGAGAGAATGAAGGGAGGGTATTTTGGGTATTTTTGCTGTGCCTACTAGGAAACCCTTCTCTTTTCAAAAGAGAGAGGGCTCACTAGGAAAATTAGGCTCACTGTGAAAAATAGTGTGCCCCTTTAGAAACCCCGGTCAGGCCGTGCCAGTGGGCCCATCTACCACTTTTCCCACCATGATTGCATGAGAGTTTCTAAAGGAGCACACCAATTTTCCTAGTGAGCTCACTCCTTAGTGTATTTTTTTTTTTTGTTCGGATTCAAAGGCCACTATTATTAAGTTGGGTCACCACGAAAAATGGTGTGCTCCTTTGGAAACTCCCTGACTACATCCGAGAACCAATTACCCGCGTGATCCTCGGAGTTTCCAAAGGAGCACACCATTTTTCCTGGTGAGCCCAGATTTCCAAATGAGCCCACATTGAATTTACAAAAGGGAGGATTTTCCTAGTGAGCACACTAAAAATTTCGAAAATATCCTTTAACTCTATTTATCATTCCCCCCTCTCTCTCTTCTCTCCCATCTTCCACCCTAACCGTCCAAACCCAAAAAAATCCTAACCCTAACTTCTTCAATCCCCTCCCACTTCCCCTAATCCTCTCTTTCCTCTTCTCTACCTCCTTCGCCTTCCAAATCTCCCTCTCTCTCCCGTCCCTAGAGCCCGGGCCGTCGCCGTCGTCGACCTCTGGTAGTTGCCGCCGCTGTTCTCCCGCTGCCACCTTCCCACCGTTACTTGGTGAGATTTTATAATCTAGTAATATTTTTTTAAATTTAGATTTTTTTTTATTTTTGGATCAAACAACTCTTCAATATTAGAGTTTGGTGATTTTGTTGGGTTGGAGAGGAGGAAGAGGGGAGGAGGTAGCAAATTTGGTTGTAGCAATTTTTTGTTATTTTTTTAATATTTAGATTATAATTATTAAGAAAAATTAGTATTGTAATCATAGTTGTAAAATATGCGAAATTTAATTAATTTTCTAATCATGAACGTTACTATTAAATTTTATTAGTTAATTTTGAAGTTTGATGGTATTGTCCTAATGGTTGATTAAATAGCAAAAGACGGTTTCAGTATCTTTAAACTTTAATATTACACTATCTTGCAGGAAAAAAATAGAGAAAATATGATATTTGTAGCAAATTTTACTTTGTAACTACTTACTTACACATAGAGAAGTTACTGTTCTGATAAATAACATCTATGAATGAAATATCTTTGTATTCCATAGATGGATCTCGAAGAATCTTCTCGCGTACGACCAACTGTCTCGTTAAGGAGGAAGAAAGTAGCATCTCGACCACAAATCCGTCGCCCGATACGAGAGAGAGAAATCGAAGTTGCTGTAAATTCTGAATTAAATGTAGAAACTCCTAATTTGATAAGATATGATAGTGTAAGACTAGAGAAAAGGAATAATGATGTAGGAGGCTCTCAAGATGGTCTTCAAGAGTCAAATTATTGAGGTCCAGTTGATTTATCAGTATTGAAGAGTTTCAAGATGTACATTGTTTTCTTCGTTTTAAAAGATGAGATAATTATTTCCCATAAAAAACTATAAACCAATTATTGTGTGTGTGTGTGCATATGTTATGACTATATTATATATATAGGAACGAGATCCACTGCGATGTATTAGTCACTTTAGAAAAATAAGTGCATGGTCATTGACGACACCGCAGCCAAACACCCGATTCATGTAATTAGTACGTGGGTCCTCATTATATCTATTAGTCAAATACTCTTACCAATACATTAGCGCTGTTGAGCTTAGCGCATTTGTTGAGAGATGGCATCCCGGAACAAACACATTTCTTATGCTGTTTGGTGAGATGACAATTACGTTGGATGATGTTTTCTGCTTAATTGGCTTGCCTGTATCAGGAAAATCCGTGTGCCAACAAGAATCAACAGTTTCACGTGAAGCTGCTAGCACAATTACTCAATCCTTGGGCATCAGTTATTCTGAAGCGTGGAATGAGTTTAATATGAAAGGCGGTGTATCAGTTCGACTGGATTGGTTAAGAGAAAATTTTTGCGGGGTAGTTGACACTGACACCGAATATAGGATTCGGCGTGCTACAAGGGCATATCTACTGTATCTTCTTGGTTGCACGCTTTTTGCGGACAAGAGCTGTACGAGAGTGTCTATTGATTACTTACCATTGTTTCATGACCTCGAAAATGTTTATACGTTCACATGGGGTGTTGGGGCTCTTGCATGGTTATATAGGCAACTTGGGCTTGCTTCTCGAGAGGTATCTCATATTACTATAGGCTTGGATTTTTTCTCATTTTCCCACCTTTATGCCAATGTCGAACCAATCCTTTACCGACGGTGAACCACTTACTTATCGTTGGTTGAGTAGACGAGATCATAATATCTCTCAATCACATGTACAGTCTATTCGGTTTACTCTAGATAAACTCACCGGCAATCAGGTAACATGTTGTGCTATATATGTACTTATTTAGTTTGCAAGTTACATGTTGGTTACTAATGTAGTTTTTTGTGCTTAACAAACTTACAGGTAGTTTGGGATCCATATAGAAATTATAGAGAAATCTACTCTTTCAGAAAATTACCTTTAATATGTGTACATTGAAAATGTGCAGCGTGATTGAGCCTTATCATTCGGTGTGTGTACTAAGACAATTTGGTCTCAAACAGTACGTTTCGCCTCTACCATTCTCACCGTTACGTGAAGCGCGGGGTGTAACAGCCAATAGTTACGTGGTAAAGTACACTCACATTGAGGAGATGTAGATTAATTGGCTAGATTACGTATTGCATTAGAGCACCTTGGGTCCATTGCTGACTACCCATCCGATTGCACGTCAGATTATATTCCGTGGCTATCTAAAGTTTCACAGCATTTTCTTGGAGCAGCACCAGATGAACCCCATGTAGAGGAAGGAAGTCAGTCAACCCGCTCGGATGTCGTGGATGAGGTAATCTCCATATATGTTCTTTATTTTATGTCACATATAGTACCAAGTTAAACTGATGCCTTTATTTTTCCTGGATTAATTCTACAGAGATATACACGTGCAATGGCTATAATAGATCCATTACTTGCGCAAGGGGAGAAGGCATTCAAGAAATGGCATGGGATGTTATTTAGTGCACTTGCGAAGATTAAAGCTGTGATAATTGTTTGCACTCAACCAGAGGAACAAGCCACTCCTGATGCACCCGATACAACGATAATGACTCGAACCAAAAACAGACGTCACCCTCCGAGGAAAACACAGAGACAGTGATTAGGTTATATTCTAGGTTCATTGATATGGATGTTGTAAGAAACTTGAAGTGGCAAGTGACAATATTTAGTTTCAAACATTTTTCTATTTTGATGCATATTTGCTCTTTGTTTGTAATGAATCATAATATTTGCTCTTTGTTTGATGAATATTTGCTTTTTGTTTGTCCAGAGCTTATTTGGTTTGTTTGTCCAGAGCTTATCTTCTCTGTTTTCTTTCTTCACTATATTTTTGTTGTGTTCATGTATGTCTTTGCGCGGTTTTATTCTTAAAGTGATGTTAATGTATGTTTACTTACATGGACGGTATTCCGGAGCAGTCTATTTCATATATTCAGTGGGTATCAGGCATCCAGACTGCAGACCTGGACAGAGAGTCTCTATCCAGGTCTGCAGTCTGGACGCCTGATACCCACTGAATAGCAAATTATCTATTGGATTTCTAATAAAAAAAAGTGAAAGGAAGAAAAAAATCGGCTTTAAAATAGCAAATTATCTAAATAAAATGTCGATCAACTCAAATGAATTGGATTTTTGGCTTAAAAAAAAAATAAAAAAAACCTTACCTGTGGCGTGCGGGAGAGCAGGAGGACTTGTGAGGAGGAAGAAAGGCAAAAGTGGACATTTTTTTAAGGGCAAACTTGATATATATGAGGAGTTTTTGGGAATTTCTAGATGGGCACAGGTTTTTTTCTAGTGAGCCCACTTTTTCTAGTGCGCACACCCTTCATATTAAAAAACCTTGTTTTTTTTCCTAGTGAGCACATCTATATACTCAAATTACCCTCACCATCTCCCTCTCTTTCTCTCCCATCGTTCCCTCCCCTTGCTCTCCACCCCACGCATGGCATGATCAACACACCCTTGTCCACCACCTCCCACTATCACCACCACCACCGCAAACACTCCGATAAGCTCGACGTGTTCAAGGCCACCCGCTACTTCTCCGACGTGGTTGATGTCCACGAAACCATCGCCCGACAGGCTATGAGAGGGGATAGGAGGAGCCTGGACATGCCCCTGCAGGATGCCAAGGCTCCCCCCTCCCCACAACCACACCAAAGAATTGTTGATCAGCTTACGACCCACAACAAGGTCAAATGCAAGCAACCAAGCTCACCAGGAGGCAAGCGGGCCAGCTTCCTCAACTACTTATTCCTGCAGCACTCAAACTCCTGCTCTGGGCTAACCAGCTCGGACCCATGCTCCCTGTCCGGGACTGCTAGCCCGGATGGGGAGGCTTCATTCGGACTAGCTAGCCCAGATCAGGATTCCAGAGTTCTAGGCATTTTTGACTAAAAAAAATAATGGTAAAATGCTAAATAAAACGATCTTTTAAGTGGGCTCACTAGGAAATATGCTGTGCCCATCTAGAAACAACCGGAGTTTTTAAGTGGGCTAACCAGGAAAAAAAGTGTGCCCCTTTCGAAGTTCCCGTGATCCTAAACAGTCCCATTCGGGTCGGATTCCAATTCAGTACATTCTGAACTCCGAAACGTTGCTGATTAGGGGGAACTTCTAAAGGGGCACAACTTTTTTCCTAGTGAGCCCACATAAAAACTTCTTATATATTACAAGTTTGCCATTAATTTTTTTGACTAAATGCCCTTTCTTCATCCTCTCTTCTCCTTCTCTTCTAAAACTACAGATAACCCAAAAAAAAAAAAAAAAACTAAAACCCAAAACTATTCTATCAAATCTTCTCCTATATTAAATTATCTCACAAATTAAATTTGAAAATTGATTTTATTAGGTTTTTACTTACTCAAAAACCCTAGAAACTGTGCGAATTGAAAAAATTATGAACCAAAAAAACTCAAAGTCCGAACTGAGAGTTCGGACGGTCGAATATCCATCTGGACTGGAAGTCCGGACAGTGGAATTATGTCCGGACTTCCAGTCCGGACAGAACTAACTATGTCCGGACTAGAAGTCCAGACAGAAAGGTTCTGTCCAGACTTCCAGTCCGAACGAAATATTTTCGTCGACAGAGTCCTACTGTCCGGACTTCAAGTCCGGACAGTTATAAATATATTTGCTTTCGTTTTGTTATTATTTATGATGTCATTGTAGCATAGTAGTGAGTATTCTTATCTCACATGTGAGTATCTTGAGTTCGATTCCTATCAACAGCAAATCCTTTACTATTTATTTTATTTTTTTAAATAAATATATTTTCTTGTGTAACTATTACAAATCTAATTAAATTTCGGACTCAAATAAGTTTTTTTTCCCTTAATCACTATTTCATTCCAATTAAAATATAAATTAAATGAAACATATAATGATATATTTTCTTGTGCATTTTCTTTATTTGTATTTTCTTTTTTACTTTATTTTATTGTTCTAAATAAATATATTTTCTTGTACAACTCCATATCAATATGATTTCTAGTCAAATAATTAAACAGTAAAATAAAAATTATTAATTCAATTGCAGTACAAATATACATAATAAGTCCTGGACATCCAATCATAGAAATCAATTCGATTGCAGTACAAATATACATAAAAAGTCATGGACATCCAAGAATAGAAAATTTGATCAAGTACAAGCAAAAAACAAAGCCTCATCAAAATATCATAAAGTATGACAAAAAACACTGTCACTTATTTTCTTGAAAGTCAGTTAACATTGTTTTCGAGTTTCTTACAATATCCATAAAGATACATGATAAAAGTTGAACATTAAATTTACGGGCTCTAATAAAAATTTAGAGATATTATTGCACCTAGAATCTAAACTAATCACTGTCTCTGTGTCTTTCTTGGAGGTTGATATTGACGTGTGGTTCGAGTCGTTCTCGTTGTATCGGGTGCATTAGGAGTGGTATGTTCCTCTACTTATTCCTTTGGTTGTTCCTCTGGTTGAGTGCAATCAGTTTGCACGGCTTTAATCTTCGCAAGTTTGAGGGAGACCGATCGTTTGAGATTGCTAGGTTACTAGAGATAGGCCATAACTTCATCTATATTCTGAAGTTGTGCTCTAACTTCTTCCATGTGCATGCGAGATTGTTGATGGTGTAAAATTATTTTAACCACTCCGACATTTATTCTGTCAATACAAAATAAAATTCATATCAGTAAACACATTATGCTTTAGAATTAAGTCACTAACATAATAATCGCGCTAGACAAACTGAATTGCAAATTGACAGTATACATATGTAAACATGATTGTGAAATTAGCGTTTCACTAATCTAAGCATGACAGTTAAAATAATATTATAACAATCAAGATACTGCAGTATCAGACTTTAAAAAAATACATGAACTCGAAAAAAAGTAGACGAAAATTGGAACTTAGACTATATAATTTTGTTTTTCTGCAGTTTGTGTTTCTTGTTCCATGTGTAATACTCTAACTAATAAATTTTTAAAAAAATACATATTATAAATAAACCAAGGTTTTAAATATCAGTCATTACTGATATGCATCACGAACATTGTATCAAATTATGATACAATATAGACCCTATAATATCAATATTACTATTTATAATGTGACATCCCCAATACTAAGTCTCTTTCAAGTCCCCCTTCAACATTAGTCCAAAGTCCAAAAAAGAAAAACTTCAAATGTAGTACTAATATTAATATAAAATAAAATCTTAACACAGCCATGAATATGAGTAAGTGGCATGCTTGAATTTTAATTCACTCCTCTTGAACAAATCCCTACTTATGTAACCGATAATAGGCATCGTATTCAATCTTACATTCAATAAATAAGATATCCATATCTAATCAGAGCTTACGAACCCAAATATAACCATAAATTTTAACAAAAAATAGAATTAGCAAACTACCTTATCGTTTACATTGACGCCTTTTAGCCTCTGTGTGTAGATGAATCGTCCTGGAAAGGCAATATATTAAATTAACTAATAAAATTTAATATTAATGTCCATAATTAGAAAAATAACTAAATTTCACATATTTTACAACTAGGATTACAATATTAATTTTTCTTAATAATTGTAATCTAAATATTAAAAAAAATTAACAAAAAAATGCTACAACTAAATTTGTTATCTCTTCCCCTCTTTCTCCTCTCCAACTCAACAAAATCACCGAACTCTAATATTGAAGAGTTGTTTGATCCAAAAATAAAAAAAATCTAAATTTAAAAAAATATTACTAAATTAGCAAATCTCACCTAGCAATGGCGAGAAGGCAGCGGCGGCAGCGGAAGAACGGCGACGGTAACGACCAGAGGTTGGCGGCGGAGACGTCCGATCGACGGCGGTGGCGTCCGATCGGTGGCGGCGGCGACGGCTCTAGGAACGGGAGAGAGAGGGAGATGGGAGAGAAGAGGGAAATGGGAAATGGAAGAGATGAGGGAAATGGGAGAGTTAGGGTTTGGGTTTTCTTTTGAGTTTAGGGGTTAGAGAGGAAAATGGGAGGGAAGAGGGAGAGGAGGATGATAAATAGGGAGAGGGTATTTTTGGAATTTTCAGTGTGCTCACTGGGAAATTCCTTAAATTCTATATGGGCTTCGGTAAATCCTATATGGGCTCACTTAGAAATCTGGGCTCACTAGTATAAATGTTGTGCTCCTTTGGAAGCTCCTTGATTAGGGTTCCGTATCTCGATTCTATCAACATTTTTTGTTTCAGGAGCTGCCATGGCGAAGATCGAGGAGAGTGAAGAGGCGTATGAGAAGAAGAACAAGTACAGTATCATAATCCCAACCTACAACGAGCGCCTCAACATCGCCCTCGTCATCTACCTCGTCTTCAAGCATCTCAAGTATGTCCCCCCCCTTTCCTCTGCTCTCTCCTTCAATTTTAATTCTCCTGTTTGCAATTTGTTACCCGATGCAAAAAAGTTCGAATCTTCATGAGGAAGGAGTTGGATTTTGATAGAAGGATATGGTAATTGATCTGGAGAGAGAGGAGTTGTTCTATTTAGATGCATGGACTTATGTGTGAAGAGATTGATTTTTTTCTCCGATCTAATGAACAGATCTACAAAGGTTTGTTTTTTGTTGCGAAGATGAGGGGTGCCGCCGGCATTGAGTTATAATAAAGTTTACAAGAAATTGTTGAGCATGGAAACTGGAAAAATCTATTCATGATCTTGCTCAGCACTATGATAGTGCTAACCCTTGTTATGTTCATGTTAAACAAATTATAGAAACATATTTAGATTAAAATAATTGACTCCCTGGCTAGAATAGAGTTCATTTTTCAGTTTCTATGTTTTTGAAGAAAATTGTGCATTAAAGTCTGAGATCACCATCAAGAAGCACAAAGATATGGATGTGGATATTGGAGCACATGCGGCATGCCGGTATATACATGTATGAGGATTTTCCATATCATTTCTATATCTGCATCGGTTTTTCCAGTGAGAGAACAAGGATTGGAACCTTTGTTGACATAAGAGCCAACATTAGTATCATAGAACAATATATGAGGAAATCTATAAATCGAATGTTTCTAATTTTGCTGATGAGGTCTGGGATTCGTAATATAGAGAGCAAATGATAATCTTTTAAGATTTGTAAGGATAGTTTTATTCAGGAATGGAAGTGATTTTTTGATCCTATTGTTGATACTTCGGATATTTATTCATTATGATTTGGAGATCACTGTTGTTCCTTCTAGGAATATTCTTTGTATAAAAAATAGTAGAGACCAAGGATGTGACGATATCAGCAACATGCATAGTGAATTGAATGAATTGCAAGTCTTAACTTTCTTTCTTACCATCTTCACTCATATTCTACGCATTATCTATTGTCTTTAATTAGCATATATTCAAACAAGTATATACTGCACCTCTCAGTACCTTAAGTTCTTTTGTATTAGACCCATTTTTCTTTTAAGCCCTGTGCACCTATTTAATTCCATGTGACTCTTTGTTTTTTTCTTTTGTTATTGTTAAGTCCCACATCTTGCTTGTCATTTCATTTTCTTCATTTTTACTGCCTAAATCTGCAGCTGACACTTGATTATACATGGATGCTCAATATATTCCACCATTTGTTTTACGTAGATCTATTTATCACACTTGATACTACATCTCAATGTCAGTATTTAACTACCTTGCTACTTTATGGACTACATTGTATTTTTCACTTACCATTATGATGGTCATTAGAAGCTGTGATATTACCCATCAATATGATTTGCTGCATTAGTATTATTTTGGGAAGTGGAAGCAGGAAAGGACAAGTGTATAATTTTACAGGAATAAAAAAACATGAAAATATATATTCTAAGAAACTGACAGCCATATCTTCAATGCCAATGAAAAAGCATAAAAACAAAATTTTATGGCAATGTATTCAAGCTGATTTGAAGATTATTAATTAAAACTTAAATGAAAAGTACATGTAAACATTGTGTAACGTTTGAAACAAGGTTTTAAATATCGGATGATATATATATATATATATATATATATATATATATATATATATATATATATGATTTTGAAGTACCCAAGATGCGATCTACCGTTAATATCGGTCCGATATCACTGATATTTCTGATGTTTTTGCCGATATGATATGTCCATTTTTGCTGGTTCCTTTACCATAAATGATCAGTGGATAGTGGTATCGAATCCCGATATTTTAGATCTTGGTTTAAAAGCAATCACAGTTTTTTGATTAAAGAAGGTTTCCATAATTATTCCAATGGTTTTTCCTACAGTCCTTGCTAGTATGGAGGACGTTCATGAATATTTTTTGACCTAATTTTCATTGTGTTCTCTCCATAATTTCTAGAAATTTTCTGTTCAGTCTAGGATTATGTTTCCAACCAGTTTATTTTTCCAACCTGGAAAGAAAATACACACTTAGAAACTACTTAAATGTCCATCAAAAGGAAACTATATCAGGTGTATGGAAAGATTGGAGGACAGTTTGTAGGTAGGACAACTGACAGTTCTTCGTGACTTTTGAGACTATGTAACTAAGAAGTTGCTTCACTTTTTAGGATATTTGTTACCTAAATTGTCATCATCAGTGAGTTGGGACTCATAGAGATTCCGTTAATTGACCGACAATTTACTTGGTTCAATATGAGAGAAATTCCTTATTTGATTAAGCTAGATAGGGTGCTGGTATCGGATACTTGGGAGGCAAGATTTGGTTTGTCCAATGTCTACTCGATCTCCAGACCCATATCAGACCACGTCCTGATATGTCTAGATTCGGGAGAACATGATCCAAAGCCTAAAAGGATCTTTCATTTTGAGAGGTGCTGGTTGGAACATAATGAGGTCCACGATCTAATTTAAATGAACTGGTCACTCCCAATCAAGGGAAGGGACGCAGCTGAGGTTATATGTTGCAAATTAAGAAAATTACGACGGCTTCTGTCTAGGTGGGAAAGGAGATATCGAAGTTTGGTGAGAATAAGAAAGAAGGAATTGATGCAAATGATTGAGTTGCTGGAGAAACGGGAGGAGATTTCTAACCTGATAGATGAGGAGAGAGCGTTCTTGATGTCATATCGAAAAGAAATACATGAGCTCTTCAAAATGGAAGGGATCATATGGCATCAGAGAGCCTGAACTAAATGGTTGAATGAGGGTGATGCTAACACAATCTATTTTCACAGGGTCGCAAATATGAGACACATGACAAAAGCAATTTGCTCACTTAACACCTAAGAGGGAAGAACAATTGTTGGAGCGGACCTCAAGAAGTATATTTACGATTATTTTAGGAGACAGAAGATAGAAGGATTAGTTTTCTTAAGAAAATTTGGCCCTCACAAAGTAATTTGAATGATCTAGAGAAGGATTTCACCGAGGAAGAAATCAAAAAGGCTATTTGGGACCTAGGGCAGGGCAATGTGCCAGGTCTAGATGGCTTTTCAATTTCATTCTTTCGGATCTTCTGGCTAGTTATCAAGGAGGATCTCTATAACCTGTTCAGAGAATTGAATAGTGGAGGTGTCCGTCTGGACAGATTAAATTATTCGTTTATAGTCCTCATTCCTAAAAAAGAATTCTCCAGAGATAATCACTGAATACCGCCCGATAACTCTTCTAAATAGTGTCCTCAAAATATGTAACAACCCTCCATTTTTGTATAGTAATAAAAGATTAAATAAACAAACAAAATGATAAATATGACTCTTCATTTTTAAACATTTTATCTCTTATAACTCTCAAATTTTTCATATTCCCAACTCATTACTCATTCATTTCTCTAACTCCTATCGTTTCATCTTCTCCATGAATTATCTACATTAAATATCCAATTTAATTTTCTTAACTCTCTAAATTCTATAACTCCTCAAACCTTTTAGATTCTATAACTCTCTAAACTTTTCACATTCTATAACTCCTAAATAACTCCTCAAACCTTTTAGATTTTATAACTCTCTAAACCCTTCACATTCTGTAACTCCTAAATCCAATCCTATATAAACCCCTAACTCAAAACACATTCCACTCATTCTAAAAATCATTCTCTAACATTCTAATCTCTCTCTCTCATCTCGCCCGAGCCACCTTCAAAACATCGCAGGAGCCACCGTCAGAGCTGTCACCACTTCACCGGATAAGGGTATCTCCTTTCATCTCCTTCCACATTTTAGGTTCTCACGTTTTGACAAGAGGTTAGATATTATCTTTCTTTTTCTTCTTGGATTAAATTATTTTAAATGAATCATAGGTTAGTTCCTCTACTACTCAATAATCCTAATAACCTAAAAAGAACATATATCATTTTATAAACCTAATAAAATGAAGCTAAACCTATTTCCTAATTTCAGACCCGCTTAATACTAAAATCAATTTTTGAGTATGTTATAAATATTAGAAAATTTCCTAAAAATCATCTAAATTCATATTAATATGTTTTTAATATTCTTAGAATATTTTTAATGTTTAGATTATTCCATTGAGCGATATCGGGAAACAAAAATCCAGGTGAGTTCTTTTTGGACTCACTAAACATGCTAATTTTTCTTATAGAAATATTACTTCAATTATATCATCTAAATTTGTTATTACAAATACTATTTCTTTATATTGTTAGAATTTAATTTGTAGAAGCTAAATGTGTTATTACAAGTGCAATCATTGACATATCTGTTATTTCTTTATGATGTTAGAAATTAAATGATTACTTGTTAAATTACAGCATGTAGTTAGGTTTTTAATAAATCATGAAAAAGGCTATAATCATGGAAACATACTGTTTGTGATATCATTCTATAGCGGTGTCTAGAAAAGTTTTGTATGCTGGTTCTCTAATTAAGGAACGTGCAATGCACGGAAAACCTCCCAGTATTCATACACTGGCCTGGTCGATATCTGTATGATATCTCAAATCAGTAAATCCTTGATATAACCAATTGTGATTTATTGAATAAAATATAAAACGGATTCTATAAATTATGTGGTTAACAAATTAACAAAATCTAATTGAAATATTGTATCCGAAATTCAATATACAAGTTATGAAAACCAGAATTTAGACATGCATGTACTATACTTAAATGACACTAGGTTGTGGGAGAAACTGAATGATAAAAATATACTCTGTTTCGGCTGTAAACTTGTTAAGTTGTACAACTGAATATTTCGCACACCATGGGTGCATGATGATTTGCTGGATCATACCTGACTATAATTCCTGTTTGCCTGACGGCAGGTACGACTCAGCACCGGACAATCCTGTGACCATTTCCTGGGTCTGTACAGGAAACAATCGAAACAGTTATATCCCATCAGTTAGCTTTTCCAATTACATGACATGTTAGACAAAAATACTCCTGTTATAGAGTTGACTTTACTAAAATGAAATTAAGATAGCCTAAGTCAATTAACATCATTATTACAGACATTTTATTACATATTTTCTAAAATTTGTATTATTATTATGTTTGGACATAACCGTTATATTTCACATTTTTCCTGCGTATTTTATTTTGGTCGCAATCTGACGACCTGGGTGTGCATGCCCAGATTTATCGATGGACACGCCAAAACTAATGCAGGATCTGGTGTACTTTAAACATCATATTGAAGCTCTATAACGGATTAGAGATTCCCTACTTCATTTTGTTTAATTTTATCATATTTTGTTTCAATTGTATCTAAACTTCATTCCAATAAATAAAAAGTCAAACTTTTATTGAATTTTTCTATTGTAATTACTGAGTATTATTGTGGCAAATTTATTGAGACTTTAGCATTTTCAAACTGAATATGTTGCCGGTACCTGTTACACGTGCTCGTATACCGTATATCGGGAGCGGGGCGTGACAGATATTTTAGTGGTATCAGAGCCCAGGTTTCTCAAATCAGTTCATGTGACTTGAATTGATTTGGATCCTGATATTAAAATTTTGCCACGCTTATATAATAAAACTCTTTGAAATATCTGAATTACATTCCTTCAACTCTTTCACATTTCGTATATTGATTTTAATCAGTGATCCATTTATTTTGATCCATGTCCGAATTCTTTAGTCCCTGAAAATTTACATCCTAAATAAGATTTAAATAATAATCCTTTGATATCTAATTTTATCTTAAAATTATAACTTTTATAACCCTCTATTGATTCAAATTCCCTCCCAAGCTTGAGAAGATTTGCCTTATCCAAAGATCAAGCTCGAGCTCAACAAGTATGCTGAGAAGTTGTCCAAATGATAAGAATACATAAAATATTTCCTTAATTTGTTTTATTTAATTTCGAGGTCGAAATTATTTTTTTTCAAGGGGGTAGAATGTAACAACCCTCCATTTTTGTATAGTAATAAAAGATTAAATAAACAAACAAAATGATAAATATGATTCTTCATTTTTAAACATTTCATCTCTTATAACTCTCAAACTTTTCATATTCCCAACTCATTACTCATTCATTTCTCTAACTCCTATCCTTTCATCTTCTCCATGAATTATCTACATTAAATATCCAATTTAATTTTCTTAACTCTCTAAATTCTATAACTCCTCAAACCTTTTAGATTCTATAACTCTCTAAACTTTTCACATTTTATAACTCCTAAATAACTCCTCAAACCTTTTAGATTTTATAACTCTCTAAACCCTTCACATTCTGTAACTCCTAAATCCAATCCTATATAAACCCCTAACTCAAAACACATTCCACTCATTCTAAAAATCATTCTCTAACATTCTAATCTCTCTCTCTCATCTCGCCCGAGCCACCTTCAAAACATCGCAGGAGCCACCGTCAGAGCTGTCACCACTTCACCGGAGAAGGGTATCTCCTTTCATCTCCTTCCACATTTTAGGTTCTCACGTTTTGACAAGAGGTTAGATATTATCTTTCTTTTTCTTCTTGGATTAAATTATTTTAAATGAATCATAGGTTAGTTCCTCTACTACTGAATAATCCTAATAACCTAAAAAGAACATATATCATTTTATAAACCTAATAAAATGAAACTAAACCTATTTCCTAATTTCAGACCCGCTTAATACTAAAATCAATTTTTGAGTATGTTATAAATATTAGAAAATTCCCTAAAAATCATCTAAATTCATATTAATATGTTTTTAATATTCTTAGAATATTTTTAATGTGTAGATTACTCCATTGAGCGATATCGGGAAACAAAAATCCAGGTGAGTTCTTTTTGGACTCACTAAACATGCTAATTTTTCTTATAGAAATATTACTTCAATTATATCATCTAAATTTGTTATTACAAATACTATTTCTTTATATTGTTAGAATTTAATTTGTAGAAGCTAAATGTGTTATTACAAGTGCAATCATTGACATATCTGTTATTTCTTTATGATGTTAGAAATTAAATGATTACTTGTTAAATTACAGCATGTAGTTAGGTTTTTAATAAATCATGAAAAAGGCTATAATCATGGAAACATACTGTTTGTGATATCATTCTATAGCGGTGTCTAGAAAAGTTTTGTATGCTGGTTCTCTAATTAAGGAACGTGCAATGCACGGAAAACCTCCCAGTATTCATACACTGGCCTGGTCGATATCTGTATGATATCTCAAATCAGTAAATCCTTGATATAACCAATTGTGATTTATTGAATAAAATATAAAACGGATTCTATAAATTATGTGGTTAACAAATTAACAAAATCTAATTGAAATATTGTATCCGAAATTCAATATACAAGTTATGAAAATCAGAATTTAGACATGCATGTACTATACTTAAATGACACTGGGTTGGGGGAGAAACTGAATGATAGAAATATACTCTGTTTCGGCTGTAAACTTGTTAAGTTGTACAACTGAATATTTCGCACACCATGGGTGCGTGATGATTTGTTGGATCATACCTGACTATAATTCCTGTTTGCCTGACGGCAGGTTCGACTCAGCACCGGACAATTCTGTGACCATTTCCTGGGTC
The DNA here is from genome assembly GCA_036321105.1 of Dracaena cambodiana. Lineage (NCBI taxonomy): Eukaryota > Viridiplantae > Streptophyta > Magnoliopsida > Asparagales > Asparagaceae > Dracaena > Dracaena cambodiana. Next base: position 75,610,276 of record JAYEPQ010000002.1, on the reverse strand, counting down.
TGTACAGGAAACAATCGAAACAGTTATATCCCATCAGTTAGCTTTTCCAATTATATGACATCTTAGACAAAAATACTCCTGTTATAGAGTTGACTTTACTAAAATGAAATTAAGATAACGTAAGTCAATTAACATCATTATTACAGACATTTTATTACATATTTTCTAAAATTTGTATTATTATTATGTTTGGACATAACCGTTATATTTCACATTTTTCCTGCGTATTTTATTTTGGTCGCAATCTGACGACCTGGGTGTGCATGCCCAGATTTATCGATGGACATGCCAAAACTAACGCAGGATCTGGTGTACTTTAAACATCATATTGAAGCTCCATAACGGATTAGAGATTCCCTGCTTCATTTTGTTTAATTTTATCATATTTTGTTTCAATTGTATCTAAACTTCATTCCAATAAATAAAAAGTCAAACTTTTATTGAATTTTTCTATTGTAATTACTGAGTATTATTGTGGCAAATTTATTGAGGTTTTAGCATATTCAAACTGAATATGTTGCCGGTATCTGTTACACGTGCTCGTATACCGTATATCGGGAGCGGGGCATGACAAAATATTCTCGAAGGCTTTAGCAGCCTGTCTAGCACCATATCTCCAGGAGATGGTGGGACATATCCAAACGGGTTTCGTTGCAGGACGCAATATCCTCAACGGAGTAGCCATTGTATAGGAGGTAGTTCACCAATGTAGAAGGACTGGCAAGGAAGGTTACTTACTGAAGCTTGACTTTGAGAAAGCATATGACAAAGTAAACTGGAATTATTTGCTGGAAGTTGTGAAGAATAGGGGCTTTGGTCGCAAGTGGATCAATTGGATAACCCTCTGGCTCCACTCTGCAAAAGTGTTCGTCTTGGTTGATAATGAACCAGGGAGGGAGATTATTTGCAAAAGGGAGCTCAGACAAGATGACCCTCTGTCTTTCCTGCCTTTGTTTTAGTGGCAGAAATGTTTAACTTATTGTTCGACTGTATGAAGGTCGCGGGAAAGATCAGGGGACTCTGCCGTTAGATCGACAACATTCACAAACCTGCAATATGCAGATGACACTAATTTTCGGACACTGCAACGTATTACAGGATGCGTGATCAAATAGATTTTAAATAGTTTTGAGGCATGGTCTGACTTGACAATTAATTACCATAAGAGCTCCCTCACCTTCATCAATGGAGAGAATATTACAAATAAATTAATTGTGGGTTTTTTTGGTTGTAGAGGAAGTAATTTTTCAATCACATATTTAGGGGTTCCGATCAGACCGGGCAAATTCCGGAAATCGGATTGGGATCCAATCATTGCAAGAGTAAACAGGAGACTGGATGATTGGAAAGGGAGAACCTTGTTCCTAGGCGATTATGATTGGAAAGAGCAAAGTTAGTCTTACTAAACGCAGTGCTCTTTACAATTCAATTGTACTTCATGTCTTATCTTATCCTTCCTCGGTGAGTTTGACAGAAGATGGACATAATTCAAAGCAGGTTTTTATGGGGGAATTCGGTAAATAATGAGAAGAAAATACATTTGGTTGCCTGAGATCAGGTGCGTAAAGCAAAAGGAGAAGGAGGACTAGGTGTTCTGAACTTAAAGAATTTCAATCTGGCTCTTATAGCCAAATGGTGGTGGAAGTTTCTGTTTCAATCATGGGGAACACTACAAGTTATGCTATGTAAAAAATATGGTCCAAGAATGGGTTCATGGAGAGGCAGGGATAGAAACAAACATAACGTTTCGGGCTTCTGGAGAGGGATCAAGAGCACGAGAGATCTGTTTTGGCAGGGTGTCACTTTTAACGTTGGTATGGGTGATACCGTTGTATTTTGGGAAGATATTTGGTGCAATGTCATACCTCTTAAAGCTTTATTCCCACATGCCTACGAGCTATGTTCACGTAAACAAGGAACGATTGCGGAGTTCTGGAGTAGAGAAAGATGGAGGCTAGGGAGTGACAAAAAAGTGGGCTGGCATACCCTGCGTAATATCTTACAACAAGTCTGGATTGATAACAATCAGGATATTCCGGTCTGAAAATGGGAGAAGTCCGGTTTTTTTTCGGTAAAGACAATGTATGGCTTCATAAACGACTGGAGGGGTCAGATCCAAGTACACAACTCACATTTGGAAGACAAAATGTCCCCTAAAAGTAAAAATGTTTCTTTGGGTTTTAGATAAGAGTGCGATTCTTATCTGATGCAATTTACAACGGAGAGGATGACAGGGCCCCAGTAGATGTGTTTTATGTGGGACTGCTGTTGAAACAATGACACTTAATGGCGGAATGTACTTACACTAGGGCGATCTGGATGGAAGTTGCCCACAGGCATAACATCTAGCTAGGGTTGGATAGGTTGTCGACGATCTGATTGAAACATCTTTATACGGAAAGTAACCCATATATGACCAGAAGATTCACAGTTGCAATAGCTTGGAATCTGTAATTAGAGAGAAACAGAAGAATTTTTTGTGATACAGCCTATACTTTGGACCATTGTATTTATAACATTACTAATGATATGTTATTGTGGACAACAACATTTGGAAACACAGGGTCGGCCTCTCATGGTACTACCCTAAGGATGATTGCCTCGAACATCCCGGGCCCTGCATAGGGGACGACAACTGCAGGCGCTGATACAACCATTGTCACTTAAGAAGACTTGGATGATGAGGAGTAGAGACAGTAGATACTCACCACTTGTGCTCTTGGGGTAGTGGCAGGACCTAGTCGTCTTCTTTTTATCTGAAGCATGTATTACAGTATTAGACTATGATGTAACCCAATTTGCTTACGGATGGTTATTTGTACTCTTTGCATTTATCTTTTTATGGTTTTGACTATGTAGTTCTGTTAAAATCGTTTTAATGGAGCGCGGGGTAAGTAGCTCACTGTTTCTTATAAAAAAAAAATGTCAGATTTATGAACAATGTGCCAACAAAGGTAAGGCAATTATGCTTTCTGCATACGACCATTACAATGTTCTTGGGACCTATAGTAGTATATTAACACTCCCTCTCAAACAACTCCACCCCCCCCCCCCCCCCCCCCCACAACTCCGGCGAAAAACACCAAAAACAATCAAACAAACACACAGGCACACATTCACAAGTCCTTGATTTCTTTTTATTACGGGATTATAGCGCTTTGTGCTCGATCTACAATGTAATTCATGTCTGTTAGTAGCTTGATACTGGCTTCAGTGAATTCTGTTCAGTTCTGTAATACTGGAGAACTAAGTTGAGGACCATGTTGAGAATTGTAGGAGAACTTCTGATGATGCATTATGAACATTATAGTTAAAAAAATTGTTTATCATTGTTTGGTAATTGCAATAAATGTCATACCTTTTAATCGAGATAAAGAATGATTATCGTCTTAGTTGACCACTTTTATCTATTATTGGCTTTTCAAATAATTATTTCCCTTTATTAACCCTTAAATTTCTCAAGTTAAAAGCATCAATGACTTTATCTGTTCATCCTTTCCTTTTTCTTCTCCTTCCTTTTCTCACATTCATCTTCTTCTTTCTCTCTTCATTTTGCTATTTAAACTGACAGATGGTTTTTATGTATGATGCAACAAGGGGCCAACTCAGATAGTTTATCGTAGAGGATTTCTAGGAGAAATGTAATTTGTTTTGCAGTTTTTACTGTGAGTGGCGACTGGTGAGTGCACAGATAGTGATACAACCAGTGTTTTAAATATCGGCCGATATACCGGTATATCGGCCGGTATATCGGTAATTATGAAGAAACGAGACGATATGGGTATTTTTTTATCGGGTATCGTTTTGGACCGGTATGGGTCGATATATCGGCCACGTGGCGATATATCGGCCGGTATCGATATTATCCAATACCGGCCGGTATTGGATAATATCGGTTATTGGGTTTTGGGTTTTGGTTACGGTTTAAACCCGTTAACCCGTTAAGATCCGACCCGTTAAGCAATAAAACGGGTCGAAAGGGAGAAAATTTTTATTTTTTTTCGCGTTTTCTCTTTCTCTCCCGGCGATCCGAGCTCTCTCTCCCCGCGACGAAAATCCTAACCCCAAATTTCCACAAATCAGCCCTAAATCTTCTCCGATTCTTCTTCTTCCACTCTCTAGCTCTCTCTCTCTCGTTCTCTCCCCGCGTTCGTCGGCCGATCGAGCTGAACGGCGCGAACTCTAACCCTAATTTCCCAATCCATCAAAAAATCTCTCTCGTTTTCTCTCTATCTTTCTTCTCCGCTCTCCGATAGCTCTTCTCCTACTCTGCGAGTTTTCGAAGGGTGCTCGTCGTTCTCCAGTGGGACAGTCGCCGCCGGCCAGGTAAGTTTAGTTTGTTTTTTTTATGTTAATTTGATTTAGAGTTACAAAGTTCGTCAATTTCTTTTATAATTGTGCTATTTAGGTTTAATTGATTGCGATTTATGTTAGATTTTTTTTTTGGTGTAATTTGAGGGGAATTGCTAAGTTGACGCACTGTTTATCGGCGGGTAGTCTACAGTGATTAATCGAATCACTGATTCACACTGAATAAGTGATTCGATTCACTGATTCACACTGAATCAGTGAATCGAATCACTGATTCAGTGTGAATCAGTGATTCCAGAAATAATTTTGTGTGTATGAGTTTCATACTAGTTAAAATTTGTAAATTTGAGTATTTACTATTTATATGTATTCACTGTTGCAGATTTACTGTTTCATGCAACAAAATCTTGTCATTATTCTAACTGTTGTTGCAGATTTACTGTTTTATGTATGAGTTTCATGCTAGATTCCTTATTGTTGTGCATGTGGACTGTATCCATATATGTTTTTTTGTGGATGTGTTGTTGAAAAAAAAACAAAATTTGATAAAGAAAATCCACTAGTTAGCATGATGACTTACTAGTTTGCTAAAAATTGAGTTTTCTGTTAATTTTATTCACCAAGTCCCATACCCACCATCTTATTCTTCCTTCATTTTACTAAACACTAGTTATGCGAACGTTCTAAACGATATCTACAAATTCGTAAGTTGAATGGAAATAAGCCAATATAAGTGCTATAAACTCATTTTATGCGTTTTATTATATTCTATATAGCCAATTATATAATTATTCTTTAACTGGTATGACACCGATATGACACTCCGGTATTTAGGGTCATATCGCGATATCCCACCCGGTATCCGATAACCGGTATGTAATTTGGCTGACCGGTACGAGACCGGTATCCGATATTTAGAACACTGGATACAACATCACAAACAAATTTGCAGTAAATATAGTAGATAAGCCTATCCAACAAAAAGGAGGAACGTAGTTGTAAAACTAAATGTGTGTGCATAGTTTTCATGTATGATGTGGCTGCTCTGATTGACATTTTGTTTAAAGCACCATTTATTGTGACAATATAGCTGTTTGTTTTTAGTTTTTTTTTATGCATTGCTAAGCATTCCCTGTTTCTGGCATTAATATAAAATTCCCCATATTTCTGCTGCATCACTATAGGGCCAATGCCAGAAATCTAAAAAGTTTTGTTATATCGGTTTTATTTTAGGGACGTTGATTTTGAAGTCATCATTGTGGATGACGGAAGTCCTGATGGAACACAAGATATTGTAAAACAGTTGCAGCAAGTATATGGGGAAGATCACATTGTAAGAACCTAAATTCAGACAAAGGAATATATGGGTGGACATTGGTTATTTGTGATCTGGTTCTGAATAGTTACTGTTTTTTTTTTTTAAAATTTAAATGATGAAATAATTGCAGCTATTAAGAGCAAGGCCAAGGAAGCTTGGTTTGGGTAAGTTTCTTGTGTTCTCACAATCATATATCATAAAGTATCCCCTGACAAAACTTGTGTTCAGGAACTGCTTATTATCATGGGCTAAAGCATGCTTCTGGGAATTTTGTTGTAATCATGGATGCTGATCTTTCCCACCATGTATGTTTTCATTTATTTCAGGATTATTTTTGTAGTTTGTTTTCAAGTCCAAAGAATTTTCCCATCTTTTTCTGCCCATTTTTTCTAATTATGCTAAACTTGTTTTCCGCAGCCAAAATACCTACCAAGTTTCATCAGGTAAAAATCTGAAGAAAGCAATTATGATATCCTTAGCATGGTTTTTCACTTTTTAGAGAAGGAAAATGAAAAGCAATTAACATATATTCCTTAAATGAAGGACCAATGCTTTTGAATATTGGTTTATAAAACAAGAGCAAGCAACCAGTCACCTGGAGTATTTTCTTGTGCATTTGAGTGACCACATTATCTTAGAATTTCTCTGTTAAATTCAGCCTCCTGGAAATTTAGATATTTTCATCTATTGTTTTATTTGTCTCATGTGACACTACTTGAAAAGCATCTGTTCTCAGGAAACAGATGGAAACCGGTGCAAATATAGTCACGGGCACTCGATATGTTAGAAATGGAGGTGTACATGGATGGAATCTCATGCGAAAACTGACTAGTAGAGGAGCAAATGTGCTTGCACAGACTCTTTTGTGGCCTGGGGTATCAGATCTCACTGGATCCTTTCGGTATGTCTTCTAATTTTAAGATGATCGTTTGATCCCTGTTAGAGTTCACATTTCCAGCCTTTAAAATTTCCTTGCTATATAGGCTTTATGAGCGATCAGTTCTTGAGGATGTGATGAACTCCTGTGTTAGTAAAGGATATGTCTTTCAAATGGAGATGATCGTTAGGGCTACCAGGAAGGGCTATCACATTGAGGAGGTAGGATACTCGTAGGATTTTCTTTTTGCTTTCAATTTTCTTTCTTCAAATGACGTATTCTGATTGGAATCTAATTAATTGACATGCATCTTTGCATCTTGCTTTCTGATAATAGCTCTTAATGAAGGTCTATAAGGTGTTTGAGTTCCTGACTGATATCACTCATCAGTCTCTGGCCAGCTGGTGATAATTAAGGAATGTTTGAAATAAAAATTTAATGTAATCTGTATTTTAAACTCCAACAGTTATCTCAACCGTTTTCAGCTGGATTCCATTATATCACGTCTGACTGACCAACAAATCTAACTTAATCTGTACTCACCCAAAATACTGTACTCACCCAAAATACTTGGGCGTGATGAGACCTAGCTAACCAATTTGCAGTGATCATCAGCTAGCTCTGATTTCTAAATTTAGTCTGGCCTCAGCTTAACTCGAATTTGTTCATTTGTCACTACCTACAGTTAATCAAATACAAAAATTATTGGTTCCAAAGGAACTCAAATTCACATAAAAATTCCAAACTGGTATGATGAATAATTATAGCTGTCAAGGTATGTGAATCGGCTACTAATACAGTCAATTATATTATTTGTACTATTTTAATGCCAATTCTTGTAGTTGGTTATTTGGATTAGAATTGTATTGTCTCATGTTCATAAAGGATGGACATATTTACAAATATACCTAATTTAATTTGCCTAATTAACTCCAAATAGGCTCTTTTACTAACTGCAGACCATACATCTAAAGCACAAGTGGAAAAAAAAAAAAAAAAATGCTCTTAAAAATTTGTGTGGACTCAACTTTAATATTCGTGTGCGCCCCGCATGCAAACACTATGGATGAATAATATTCAATTCTTGATTGTCATTTCACTATTTCCTTTTCCTATTATTTATATGAGAAATTACCGAGGGAATCAGGGTTTGAACACTTCTTTTTTCCTTTTATCTTTTTGGCTAGTTGAATATCAAATGAAGTGTATAGAAGATATTTGTGTGGGAACCTGAAACAATTCCCAACTATTTTAGAAGCTTTACCAAGTTATAAATCTTTACCCTCGCTATATTGTTCTGAATTGCAAAAATTGTGACTGTGAGTAAACTTGCTTACAAGAATTGCATCAAACAAGTAGGGCTTTCACTTTGCAATTTTCCTTGAGGGGTTATTTTTCTGTTAAGTCAATCTTCTAGTTTATGTATAACTTTATGTTTTCATATTCTTTTATTATGTTAATCTTCAAATTTATGTATAGCCTTATGTTACCATATTCTTTTGCTATGTCAATCTTTGAGTTTATGTATAGCTTTATGTTGCTGTACTTGCAAAAATAGTCCTCATTAAGGGGGAGTAGCATCTTTTGTCTAGATCCTGATAGCTGAATTTTGATTTGTACCTGCTGTAGGTTCCAATTACTTTCGTGGACAGAGTTTATGGAAGTTCAAAGCTGGGTGGGTCTGAGATAGTGGAATACCTGAAGGGCCTCGTATATTTATTGTTGACGACATAGATAAGTTGACTGTGAGATACCATTCACTGATTTTTGACATATTAAAAAACTTCTCTCTGTTAAACTAAAACTTATTGTGACTGTTTCCATAATGTTATGATTGGTTTTGCACATGAAGTTTCCTTTATGTTTATAATCTAGTTATTGAATTGATACTTACAAACTGGATGTTAATTAGAAATGATGGGAGGTGAAATATTAAGGTAGAATTGGATCATCTCGGAAATAAACATGATAAATATTATATTAGGTGGTGTTATTCAAGACTGTCGAGGTTTTTCCTTTTTCCTTTTGTTTTTTGTTTTTGTTTTTTTAATTTCACTGCTGTTTGAGGGAATCTTGTCAGTGACTTGACAAGAAATTATTATTTATGCCTTCCGTCCATTCTGCTTTATCATAAGCTCCCTAGCATATTGATGCTACTCGGTTTCCTATATCCTTACCCCTTAAATCATACATTCATTGTCTGTAAAGTATGACATTTGTAAAAGGAAAATGGTAAATTACGACAATTGGGGCATCCTAATTATTTAGAGCCTTCAAATAAAAGGTTCGCTGTGGGGATGAGTAATATTTTCACTCATGTCATTGACGATGTTTGTGTAACTATGATATGTATTGATGAATCTAACCTGCATGGATTGATCAAATATCTGTAAGTATTCCAGTTGAAGTATTATTATGAGACCCATCCATATATTTCTTGAAACCTATAAGCAATATACTCATGAGGTTTTCTCTGGCTTTCTTCTCTTAATGACTAAACCTGTCTAAGCGCTGTGTAATGCAACTAACTGGTACTTCTGAATTTTTTTGTTATGCTCCTAATTGTAAAATTTTATTTTTCAGTGTAAAGTTATAGAATTTATATTGTCGGTGCCCTGTGATATGAGGTAGCAAGTTGGATGCTCGAATGCTAATTAAAAAAAATCACTAGATTGTTCGGTATGCTGCATGAGGTATTTTATGGCATATGTGGCTACTAATAAGCTTCAAATTCATTGTTTGGTATGCTTCATGTGGTATTTACTGTACAAATTCAATAGGAACATTTAAGTTATAGTAACTTCAGAGAATAACTTCATCTTCTGTAGTTTTTGTTGCTTCAAATTGTGCCGCCATTTATCTTCGTCAATCCTTACTCTAGTTCTATTTACTATCTCTTATCAAATTAAACTCTGCCAGTGTTGTATTTAAAGTTTTATCCTTTCACTATCTGTCTCTAGTCAAGATAAAAGAGGAGGGCTGTGGTAGGTCTGTAGCAGCCGGCGTAAAATATTTTTACATATTATGATATGAATTTAGGATGAGATATCTTGATGTATGTTATTTATTGATGATATCGTTTTAGTCAATGAGATAAGAGCAGGAGTGAAGGCTAAGTTAGAATTATGGAGGTAAACATTAGAATATAGAGGTTTTAAATTGAATATATCCAAAATAGAGTATATAAAGTGTAAATTTAATAAACAACGAATTCTAAATCATGGTGTCGTGACATTGGTGTCGTGACACTGGACAAACAAGAGATAAATAAGCAATCAGTTTAGCTATTTAGGTTGCATTATTCAAAATAATGGAAAGGTCAGTAATTATTTCAACCATTGGATTCAAGCTGGCTGATTGAAATGGAGGAGTGTAACGGGAGTTTTATGCAATCTTAACATTCCGTTAAGGCTGAACGGAAAATTTTATAGAACTGCTATTATGTCAGCTTTATTATATGGTACGGAATGTCGGGCTATAAAAAAACATCATTCATAAAAGATAATCGTAGTAGAGATGTGTATATTTCGTTTGATGTGCGGCAATACTACGAGAGAAAGTGAGAAATGAAGATATTCATGCTAAAGTAGGTATAGCTCCCATCAAAGAGAATATGCGAGAAAAATTACTTACGATAGTTTGATCATGTGCGATGTAGATTTACAAATGTATCAATTCGATAAGGGAACTTACCAACATAGGACAAGTTAATTAAACAAGTGAAGTGAAGACTGAAAAAAAAATGAATGGAGGTGATACGGAAAAATGTAAATGATAGATGTTTAAATGAGGAAATATCACTAGATAAGAATGAATGGAGAAGGATTATTCATGTGATTGATCTAGCGTCATTCTCTTTTGGTTCATGTAGCCTACCCTAAGTACTTTAGATAAAAGGCTTAGTTATTGTTGTATCTCTTATTGAGCTAACCCCTTGTTTAAGTACTTGGTATAATATAATATGCTTAGTTAGTTGCTGGTGTATGTCTTATTGAGCTAAACCCTTAATTAAGTACTAGTTGATGTTTTTTTAATCTAGCATGAGATTTATTTATTTATTTTAGCTTTTTTTTATTATTTGATATTGTTGGGAAATTATTTGGATTGGGATAGCCCACCTTGCAGTTACCTATTCAATAATATTTCCTGGGGCCAACTTTCCATGATTGAGAAGTAAGAATTTAGTAACAGTAATCTTTGGTGCTATTTAAGTCTACTTTTATCAGATTAGAGGTTTCACTTACGGGGGAAAGAAGTAAACAGATACAGTTAGTGTTTTTTATTGCATTATTGGATGGGAGATGCAACAGTGAGAGAGTTGCTACGGCACTAAATAGAACATAAAATAAATAATTGAGTCGCTGTCTTCAATAATAATTAATAAGGTCTAGAAAAATGGGGGAAAAAATGTCAGTATATGATTTGTTGAGCCCATAACGAATACGTACATCAAACTTTTGGTCGCAAGGGAATTCCTTGCATAATATTTTTAACAAAGATCAGATAGAAGAGGAGATCGGTCATCAGGAATAAATCTTAATGTCATACATGAATCAATCAAAGACTTCTTTTGATGATTACTTTAAAAATGAAAAGGCTATTCAGATAAGATTAGAGGTTAACTTACGAACAAATCTTGTATTGCATGAGTGGATCAGCGGTGGCACTCTTGTCAATAGACAGCATTAGGAGAACATTGAATTAAATGTCCATAAAAGTGGGGAAGAAGGTGATGGAAGGGTTGATATGGATTATAATCAATCGAGGTTTTAAAGTCTGTGGTTGCGGCTTTCTTTGTCAATTATCCATTCCCCATTCATATCCACAGTAATATAAATACCCTTGTGATAGTGTACATGTGAGAAGAAAATTAATCGCTTGGAAAGTGATAGGGGCTTATCTGGTGCTTTTACTTTCTAAATCATAAGAAGTTGTTGGAAACTTTCGTCTATATGGCTATTATTTTTGCATGAATATAAAGGCAAAGGTTCTTAGGAATTTCTTTTGTATTTGCACACTAGGTTAAGTATAATATCAGGAAAGGTCTTACATTTTTCTCTCTTGAATTTGTTGATAGTCCAAGATGTAAATACTATTTTAACTGGCAGTAAAAAATTTCTGGAGGCTCGAAATTGTTACTTCCTAAAATTTTAAGAAGTTAAAGGAAACGGGTCGACATCCGCTTGAACCAAAGCTGAAATCTGGACCCGTCAAGATAGGTCAGCAATGGTTTCTATTACCTAATAGTTGCGTCCTTCTGCCTAACGACGTCACTCTTTGTGCCCACTCTTTTGCTCCCATCTCCCGTTGTTGGGCATAAGGTAAAATTCTATTTACTCATGACAATTTACTATATGTATGTATATATGTAAAACTCGTAAATTATTACAAATTTGTCAATTATTTTCTTAATTAAGTTACCATTTTAAATCCTAAAATTTCTAAAACTTTTTAAAAATTTAAAATACTATAACTGTTTTCATATTGTCTAAAACCTTAAAAAAAAACTATTTAAATCTTAAAAAAAACACATATCGCACAAACTTATCGACTTTCTAAAATTTTTAAATCAAATAAAAAAAATTCAACATGCAGTTCATGTTGGTGATGAAAAACAAATCTCATATATAGATTAACATTATTCTTAATTTTTGTTGCTTTTCTGTTTGCAATTAACCTTTACTCAAGTGGCACCAAGACTCAAGTGGCACAACCCTTCGAGTGTGAGTTTGACTAACAAGTAAAAAATAATTATTACTATTTTTTTTTTTTTTTTGCACAAGTGGTTGGTCACTAGTCAAGAGTAAAAGATTGCGGCCGGAGGCGGTGATTGATGACAGAGTTGGTCACTAGTCAAGAGTAAAAGATTGCGGCCGGAGGCGGTGATTGATGACAGAGTTGGGACAAAGTTGGGATGGCAATAGAGGAGTGGATAGAAATGTAAGGCTCAGAGGAATAGAGCTCACTGATCGGAGTAAAGAGTTGGGATTAAAGACGAAAGATAATGTTAAAAGTAATGAGTGATGACGGAGTTAAGGGTGGCAATGGAGCCTGCAAACAGAAGAGTAATTTGAAGATAATGTTAAAAGTAATGAGTGATGACGGAGTTAAGGGTGGCAATGGAGCCTGCAAACAGAAGAGTAATTTGAAAATTTTAGGCTGGAGGCGATAATTGGTGACAGAATTGGGATGGCAATGGAGGAGTGGATAGAAAAATAAGGCTCAGAGGAATAGAGCTCACTGATTCGGAGTAAAGAGTTGGGATTAGAGACGAAAGATAATATTATAAGCAGTGAGTAATGACTGATTCGGAGTAAAGAGTTGGGATTAGAGACGAAAGATAATATTATAAGCAGTGAGTAATGACGGAGTTAAGGGTAGCAATGGAGCCTGCAAACAAAAGAGCAATTTGAAAATTTTAGGATTTAATTTCAATAAATGAAAGTAGGAGATGTAGTATTAAATTTGAGGGAAAAAATAGGACTTAAAGAGTAAATTATTGGTAATGTTTCAAAATGAGAAATTAGTATAAAGAATAAGTAAAATATCAAAATTCATTTGTCATGCTTAGGTAGAATTTTCTGAAGATAAAGCTCGATAACGATGTCGCTCCTGTGCGGACTTTGATCTCCTCCTCCTGTCTCTGTGCTCATTAACATTATCAATTTATAATTAAAAAAATAGCTGCATACCAGTTCGTAACATGTATAGACACCTCTGGTAATCTAATTTATACCGCCTAGTCTAGGAACCAACCATTTGGTAACATAATTTGCGGGCACTCATTTCGGTCTAGGTTAATGTCACCATCAAAAGCCCAATAGGCAATGATTTATGACCATCCAAATCATACCCCAACTGCCAAAATAAGAAAACTACACATACCGATCTCCATCCGGTGCCATGGCGCCCACCCGCCTTGTTTACCGTTATAAAGGAGTACTAATCTATCTAACCTTACACGCTCCAAATATTTACAACTCTAGCCCCCAACAACAGAAAATTTGCACTAAAAACACCGCAGATTCGTATCTGATGCTGAGTTTGCTACGAGATACAGCGCAGTGAGTACATGGAGGAAGCTGAGTCCATGGCGGGGGTATCGTACAAACGGTGGTGATCGCTCTCGAGCCCGTAGTCCATCAGCGGGCGGTGCTCCAGCTCATCATCGTGATCGTACACGAACTCTGGGATCTCCATCTCGCCCCTCCGCACGTGCTCCCACACAAACTCCAGCCTGCTCACGTACCTCATCTTCCCATACAACCTGCAAATTAAAATCTAAATTAATTTTTTGAAAAAAAAATCAATTAAAAGATCAGTTAGGCGCTAAGCGACGTTCGCGCTAGCGTCCACGGGCCCCGCGGAATCCCTGGCTGCGGATCGGGAATATTACCTCCCCGATTCGAGGCGTTTAAACCGCTAGTGGATATCGTGGATGTCATGCTGCTAGCCTGCGCCGCGTTAGGCCAGGAAGCGCTGGAAAGCCCAAAAAGTATGGCGCACGGTTCGCTAAAATGCGCTACCGCTATGTATACAATGAGTGCCGGACAGACTAATAATGCTAAACGTGCGCGCAAAATCTTACCCTGCGCTGAAGAGAAACCTGCCGAAGGTAGCGAAGAAAAGGCGTGCCTGGAGCCCAGGATGAACGAAGAAGACAGCCTTGATCCCGTCGCGGACGGCCGCCGGCAGGGCCTCATAGATCGACCTCAACGCCGAGACCCCCGGAAAGTTATCGGCCCTGTTAACGTAGGTATGAAGATACACGACGGTGAACGGACGGCCCTCAATCGCCGGAAATATCCTCTTCTCCAAGTACCCCTTCAACGCCTCCTCTCCCCCAGCCCCGTTCAAAATTCGACCTTGAAAAATTGTAAACAAGACCCAAAATCAGTTCGGATCAACGAGGTTCAAGAAAATCTAGTAATCGAAAGGAGACGAAAAGAATCTAACCTGGAAAGAATTTGCCGATGATCTGTACGATCCTTCGGCCGCGCTTGTCCGTCCCCTGGATCTGGATCGCCTCCTCGAACAGGAGTTCTCTCTCCGTCAGTGGCTGATTCGTAATTTTTTCACTGATCATTTCTCGATCTTTTGGAAATAGGATTTATTTATTTATCTTTTCAATTTTGGGATTTTTTGGATGGAGGAGGGTGAGAAAGGATTGGGGGGTTTAAATAGGGAGGGGATGGGCTTATCACTAGGATTTTTTCTATTTAATAATAAATAGAAGTAAAATATGGATGGAGAAAAGGAGCGGAGAACGAGGAGAATATTCGAAAGCATCTTCCCTTTTTTGGCGGGATCGGGAGTGGCGGTTCAGCAACGCGTGCCGCTCCACGACCGATCAACCCCGGATCGGCTGTGAAGTTGGTTTAAGGGAATGGCTCGTGCAAGCCCTATGGAAATTAGACACGTAGGATGCTATTTGGGCTTATGGGGTCAAGGCCAGTCTTGATCAATTTCAGTTATTTATCAAATTAATAAATGGTAAAAATATTTCACAAATTAACCAATATTATACCTTCATAATTTGTAATAAAAATTATTTTCTTAAAAAAAAAAAACCACCACTAAATTCAAAGTATCAAAGACCCTCTTGTACAATTGATATACATGCACAAATATACACACGTACTTTCTCCTAGGTCATAACTCCGTCAAGATACATACATATAAACACCTCTATCTTCTCATACCCGCAAGTATTTCTTCATGATATGCATACATAAATGTAATGCCATCGCAATCATATCCTTCATTTACACAACCAACCAATCTTACAACTATTCATGTGTTAATCAAATTTAACCTTTTATCGTCACAATTAATCAAGTTTAAAGATCAAATGGAGTACAACACCCCATATCAAATGACATTCTATTTTACGATTCCAAACATCAAGTTAATTATAGACAAACCTTGAAATATTTTCCTAAGAGAATTTCACCAAGAGATGGATAGAGCTGGTGATTGACTCTGCATAAATATAATTACAGGACTCCACATGGAATTAGATTGAGTTGTTACTTAACTCTATAAAACCTTTAACTCGTTGTTTGTTTTGTTATGATACTTATTTTTGCATAATTTATACTATTACCAGCCTATTAATGAAATACAAAAGGCTTTACTTGACTACTTGAAAAGAATTTTTTTTTTCCCTGGGGATGTTGATACAGACCGACGAAGAAGCTAAGAAACTGCTCAAATTTTGAATATGTGCCTTGGAGGGTGATTGACGAGGAAAACTCGGTGACCAATTACTGGGAGGGTGTGTGCTTTTCCTAATTAAAAATTATTCAAAGTTAACATACTTTTACTACTTCAAAAGTAATTTGGAAATTACTTCTTACTTGATGAGTTAAATCCTACGTGCCAATATAATTCCTTCAATCTTCTTCCACCCCAAAACTATTGGAAGAAGAAAGAATTTCACATATCGAGAAAAAAAATTAATTAAAAAAAATAATTCTTTTTTTTATTTCGTTCCCTCTTTCAACCTAACTTTTGAAACTAAAAAAGTATGCAATTTTTATTTTTAATATAGACCAAACAAATAAAAGAAATTAAAGAAACAGTCTCTTCAACCACTTTATTTTTAAAAAGTTACTTTTGATTATATTCTCCTAGTTCATACGCTTCCAAGTAGCAAACAGGGTCTAAATAAAGATCATTCTGCAGTATCTTCTGCTCAACATAGATCATTCCATGCGCGACCAATGGTCTCTTTCTTCTCGTCAGTATTAAACAAAATGCGCTCACGGAATTAAGGAGCGAAGCTTCGTTGCTTCTGGTGGTTTTAGAAATCAAGTTCTTTGTGTACTAAATTACTGTGGGGACCATTTCTTTGATTTCTTCTTTATTAGAAATTTGGTGCATACACCTTGAGAAAGGACAATTGTACATTGTTGTTATTATTTGATAGCACAGAAGTAAAATAAATTGGTCGGGGCATAATCAATAGTCCAACATGAAGGAAATCAAGTTCCTGACTGTTACTTGGACACATACCAAGACATGGTCTCCTCAGGATACCTTTATCTTGATTTGAGATCTATGGTCGGTTGTCGAGCTTCCAGATTGGTTGTTTTCATCCAAATTATAAATAATATATTATTTATTAAATGCGAGTGATACTTGTTTTCATTTGATTCGTGAAAACTTGAAAAAAAAAAGAAAAAAAAAACTGTAAACTTGAGAAATCAATGGGACTGTTTGGTGGGCTTTTTAAAGTTGAGAAACGGAAATAGAAGTGCCTATTTTTGTTGCAATTTTGCATCAAAATAAAAACTGTGATATAAAATAAAAATGCATTTCTATTTTCATTTTTCAACTTCAAAATCCAACCAAACAGTATCTTAAATTATTTTAAATCAATTGCAACGGCGACATATTTGGCTTTAAGAGTTATAAGTTCTTTTGATTTTTAAGAAAGCATGACGATAGAAATATGATCAAAACTATAGGTTTACTATGTTGATAATCCAACTAACTTTTGATGCGGAGACCGAAGAAAAATGATAAATTTTACTTCTCCTCTTCTTGATCCCGTACTTTGATAGCCTCCTTTTTGGCTTGCAAAATCGAGGAGAAAGATTTTTTTTTTGATTAATATCAGATCTAAGTCTCCTAAATGATTTACTTTAGTAGTCTCTTCTTAAGCATCTCTAGAACATAGAGATCTTATGTAGGAAGAAGAGAAATAGCGAGCTATTTTACTTGATAAAGGCTTTTACTCTCTCTTACCTTGATGATTGTCTCTCTAAAAATTAGTTTTTATATGTTTATTTAAAAAATTTTCTCTTAGATCAGGAGTCTTTATGATTTATCACATCTGGCATACTTATACCCAACATGATTTGACAAGTAAGAGTAAAAATTTAAAAATTGATATGCCACCAATAGCATCGGTGTCTGAGAGGGAGTTTCCAAAAGAGCACACTATTTTTTCTAGTGAGTCCACTTAACAACGGTTCTTGCTGAAAGCTCGGACTAAAAATACAATGATAAGTGAGTTCTCCTTTGGAAACTCCCGTATGAAATGAGACATCATTTTCTTCAATTAAATCTCAAAAATGGATCCATTGGCATGCTTGTTTTGCGTAGAAATTGTACATAAACAAAAACTTACAGTTTGGAAAATTCTAGGACATTGCTGTAGCAACAACGTCACTGTCAGTGGTACTGGTGCCTTATGCAGAGAGACTGCAGAAATTGAATCCTTTTTTAGAAAATTTGAGGGGCACAGGTAAACAAAACCAATGTCTCTCCTTGGACATTGGTGTCTCAAAACAGGCACTAGTGATGTAGAAGGTAATTTGCTTTGCTGTCTTCTCGTGACCGTGGATTTTCGTTTTGAGACATAATCCATCTTTAATGCTTCTTTAGTTATCCTACATATATTTAATTTTTACTATCTACAATGTTTTCTTAAACTTTTCCTTTATAACATATTATTAGAATTGAAACAAATGAGAGAACTCAGGTATAAAAGAAATAAAATGTTCATTCTTTTAAAGACAATTGAAGAAGTAGATTATTTAATATAGCTAAACAATCAATAGAGGCTTTGATGAGTTAAAAAATCAATTGTTGGCTTGCTTGGAGCTGACGGGGAAGTTTAGAGCGCGTGAATTGCTGGTTGAAAACTATTTCTTTGAGAATTTCACCTTTAGATATATTTTCACAAAATGAACTTCACTTACACAGGAACAACAATTTTTTATTTGTTATTTTTAGTTTAGGATAAATTTCACAAAGTGAACTTCACTTGCGCTGGAACAACAATTACGATCGAGCCTTTATGATCGAAAAAAAACACGCCTGAGAAAAGCTCAGTTTCCGAGTCTGAAAAAGAATTCCTATCGCCCAAGAAAAGGGGGTTTTTGTTCATCCTTTTGGACTCCCGTCGACAGGCTGATAAAGTGGGAACAAAAAATTGATCACTTAAATCACTGAAAATATTCTTTAAAAATTCTAAATAAAGGAACCATGGGATAACTGAACAAATTGATCACTTAAATCACTGAAAATATTCTTTAAAAATTCTAAATAAAGGAACCATGGGATAACTGAACTTGAATGCACCCAGCTTTTAGCTCAAAAAAAAAAAAAAAAAAAAAATGCAAACCCTACTTTTAGATCAAATACCGAAACAAACTGACGTTGAATGCAACATTTTTCTCGTAAATATTGCGTGTACATTCTTTGTTGTGTACAGATGGTTACATACATGTGTGTACAGTACCATTACAGGAATATGTGCAAAAATTTTATATAAGGTGGATGCCGAGTTAAATTAGACCCCCAATGGCAAAACATGATTCAAATGGTGGAATCGGCAGAGATGGGAAAGTTGACTTGAAATCATGCCAATGGTCTCAGATGTTCTGCTGCTTATTTCTTAGATTAATCCCTCAAGAAGGAGGAAACTCTTCAAAGGAAAATCCAGATGCTTCTGCAAGAACAGATAGCTCTTTCTCCCCACTCAAAACCTGCAAAATATTACACTATTTATATAACGAAAATACTGATTTCTTTACTTGTGATAATAAACTGCTACAAACAAGATTCATATCTACTGGATGTAGAGAGTAACCAGATTGACTTGTCTGTGTACTGCAGTACTACCGAGACCAAGAGGAGCTTGGCATACCAGTCAAGAGCTAAAGGGTAAAGGAGGTTCAGGGTTTCAATTATAAAGAACCCCAAATAGGGTGCATCTATTTGACAGTATGAATCCTTTATTAAGCGTCATATGTAAACTAAACTATTATCATTGATGGTTACATCTATTTTTCTCCAGCTTTGTTTTGGTCCCAATTCTAGTAGCAACTCAGCTATGATTCTACCATTCTACTAACTGGCTCCTACTTGTATATGCAGCCATTGCTGTTGTAATGACAAGCTATCTCTCTCCTTTTTTTTTTTCCCCTCAAATCGAATCTCCACTTGATGCTACCTCTAGGTCCTCCACCCAGCCAAGAACAAATTTATTTCTCTTTCTAAACCTTTTTCTTTAATGACTATTGTCCATCTCAACATTATTCCCTAAATTTTGCTGAATCAGGGATCTCTGAAATCTGCAGATTAGTGCTTAGCATATTTCAAAACACTAAATTACAAGGAGAATGTTCAAATCCTCGGATGACAATATCTAACATCTTTATTTCCAACTAGCATTAGCCACTGCAGTATCATTTGAGAGGATCAAGAGACTAGTTAAGGTCTGACAAATAACAATAAAAATAACACTAATAGTTCAAATCCTCAGATGATAATATCTAACATTTTTGTTGCCAACTAGCCCGAGCCCCTGCAGTATCATTTGAGAGGATCAAGAGATTAGTTACAGTCTGACAAATAACAACAAAAATAACATTGATAGTGAAGTTTCCTTACATTTGGGTTTACATTTGGAAACCTTTTTCTCCAATTGCCTCTACTGAGGTCCATCTTCCTTGTTAAATTAGTAACAATCATGTACTCTTTTATCACCCTTATTCTGGTTCATATTGGTCTATCCCTAGTATAAGCAGATCCTTCAACTACAATCTTGCTTGAAGCACAGAAATCGGGGTTGATCATTCCATTTTGTACAACCCCTAATTCTAGGCGCTTAGCATCTTGGTTAAGGCTGATCCTGCCTCTCTCCTAAGCACAACAGAAATAAAGGTCATGGCTGCATGTGTGAATGATCTCAAACAACATTAAAGCCTGATTCACAAATGATAATATACATTTTACTACTCCTAAAGAGAGCTAACTTCAAGCCTCATCTATGCTGGACAACTTCAATTCAAGCAGATGCACACATATGGGCCCATTTCTTCCTAGCAGCACTTTCAGATACGATTCCATCCTAGGTAGCATCAATACTTCGAAGGGGGGCATACCCATGTCTGATACATATGCGGTATCCCGACACTCTAATACTTAATCCTATACGTGTCATATACTTCTTTGACGTATTCAAATTCTCAACATATCCTAAACGTATAGAAGACATATCATATATGTATCCAAGAGTATAAAGGTAAAAATCAAATTTGTGAATGATAGGTAATAATTTTATTTGATTTGCATATAGATTACATTTATATAACATGTCAAGGATATTAATACAAGTTTAGAAAACTTGAAAATAATTCACATATTTAAGATGTTGAACAATAACACACTCATGAATATATGCTATAAAACACGGACACAGAGGGCAAGAATACAATATGGGACACCCCAAAATCCTAAAACAAGGACACGCTGAGCAATATTTATTACTATTATTACTACTACTATATATATATAGATAAACTAATAAATAAAATATCAAATATCAAAAAACAAACTATTATCATAATATATTCATTTATAATAAATGCAAGTATATTCATTAACTCAGTTCAATTATCAGGTTGCTTAATTAAGAAAAAGCACGAATATTTCAAACACTATGTTTCCTAATTCAAATAATAAAGATTGTTTAATTACTCTTCAAGTTTCTTTCACTCGTAGGCTTCCTATAATCATATAGGAAGAGCTCAATACGATTTATTTGTATAGGAGGAATTGTAAATGTTTGGATTGCATCAGCAAAATGACTAACTAATCACCATAGGCCACAACTAAATCTAGATTAGAAACAAATGTCTATTAGAAAATAGAACTAACAAATTTTAGGTTACTCCCATCCATTATCAAGATTTGCTATTTTCTCAAAAATGTACATGTAAAAGGTTATGCAACTACTTAACCATAGCTAAACATCAATCAATCAATCAAAACAAACTATACCTAAAAGATTTTGTATGATTTCATATGAAATATGGAAATAATACATGTCATGTCGCCGTGCATTTCGGGTTGACCATGAATCAGATACAGAATTTTTGCATTGAGCATGAGTTGGACATTACCAAATCCGTGTTTGACATGTATCGGAATGCGTCATGTATAAATTGTGTCTGATATATGTCCGCCACGGATGCAAGTCTAGATTTAACGTGTCCACACTCCATAGCATATAGACTATTAATGTTGTAGTTATGATATACCATAATCCAAATTTGTCTTTTTTAATGTACCATTTCATATCGTCTCTATATGTTGCGTATATACCTAGACACATAACTATATTTATATATAATTTCCCCTATATCCACATTGTACCTGTATCTTTTTTTTTTTTTCCCCAAAATTTGACGTACCACCACGTCCATATAGTATTGCACCCATATCCCGTTTCCTTGTCCATGCTTCATATATTCCATCTATCTTTAGTGGCACTTGTAATCAGTCTCTATTGTAGTCCACGCATTTAAGACCTTCTATTCTTCCCCCATCGGCATTTCCTCTGATCACCAACTAATTTGTGCAACTAGGTATTCTAGATTTGTTGTACTGTTGCATTCTTTCATATATATATATATATATATATATATATATATATATATATATTACCATTGTGCTAAATATTTTTTAACTCATAAAGCACGGTTAACGTCAATGAATGTCCTTTCACCAGTAATTCTCCTGCATCTTACAGCTTCTCATTACAGCTACACCTATCAATCAAATAATTCTTCGGCTTACATAGACATGTGGTTTATGTATATTTATGCAGTTCCAGAATTACCAAACGGCTTGTACTATTGTAAATATTCTATAGAGCAATGAATTCATTTACCTTTCAAAAAAAATTACTAAACAGCAATGTAACGCCACATATATGATAGGGTGACAATAAACATTATGTACATATCTCAGTATCTGCACTCTGCTAGCTAATATTCTGGACACAGTAAGGATTTGGCTCAAATAATATTCTTCAAACTTTATTGCCAATCAGTCATCACATATCCTTCAGAGACAGGAAATTTAAAAATAATAATATGACAAAAAAAGAGTGCTCCGAGAAAACTCTCTATACCTTATCCTTTATAATCCATGTTGGAAAACCTTCAATTGAAGCATCTGCACACGCTTTTGCCATTTTTCTTCCTTTACCCACTCCCTCAGGGAAGCACTCCACATAATCCAGTCTTTTTGCAGCTTCCCGCCCAAACATCTACGTCACCCATGAGAGAAAAAGAAAAGGAGACAGAGATTATCAACTTAGTGCACGAATCTGCATCAGCAAATGATTTTCCAAGAAAGGAAAAACCTACTAGATAAAGAGATTGATTGTATATCAAACCAAAAAGTCAGTTAACTGGATGAATGATAATCTTCCGATGCATATCTCGGAACCATAGGAGGAGAGGATACCTCTTTCTGATCTAAGCAATGAGAGCACCAGAACGCCCCATACAGCTTAGCACCAATGGAGTGAAGGTGTTCTGCAAGAGATAATGCCCATGGGGTCGATTCCTTTGTTACTGCAGTTTCATAAGGCTCTAGGGTGATTTCATTTGAGCTGATAAGGACAAAGTAAACAACTCCGTCATAAATACAAATTAAACAAGATGGAATCATGGAACATGACTAAATAATTGATATCATAATAACAAGCTAGCAATCAAGTTCATGAAAAAATAAAAGGATGAATAGAGGATTTTTACATGAAATAATCAAACTCTACAATAAGTGGAGTCCAACCATACTCCACGAAGTTTCAGAGTCCATTTACGACTG
Organism: Dracaena cambodiana; assembly: GCA_036321105.1. Lineage (NCBI taxonomy): Eukaryota > Viridiplantae > Streptophyta > Magnoliopsida > Asparagales > Asparagaceae > Dracaena > Dracaena cambodiana. Next base: position 75,587,132 of record JAYEPQ010000002.1, on the reverse strand, counting down.
AAGGAGAAAGGTACTCATGATTTTGAAGAACATAGTTTGCATTAGAGCAAAATCAACAAATAAGATCACCCTCAACTATATATTACAACCAAACAAAAAATAGACTCAAATATAGCACCTTTTCTTTTTTTTAGGTTGTATTTTCTTAAGTTCAACTGAACAAACAGATTGTACACACCCAAGTTTCTGCACAGGATATGAGCAGCACATGTAGAAAATTTCCTACATCAACTCAAAAGCATATGCTGAACTAAAGTGGATTATTGTCCCTTCAATGAAGCCAACTCAAATTGCTTGGCCAAGCCAAATTTACTGTTTCTGCCTCTAAAAATTTCAAAACAGCAAGACATATTTGTCCCTGGTGTGATCGAAGTAGGTCACGTTGATTACATTTGAATGGTTTTGTTTAATAGCTAACTTTAGCTTGTTTTTTTGACACCATTATATAAACATAACAAGGTTCTACTGTTAAATGTGAACGCACTCCTTTCTGCACCTCTTCAAAATTGCCAACCAATTAATCTGTAGATTGCAGTTTTCTTGTTTGCTTTCTTCATGATGTACACACACATACCATTAATACTTTTTGAATAAGCTAAAATCATAGATCACAGCTGCAGCATCACTTAAATATAGTTGATGTAAGGTGCATAATTCATTGCTGAAGGAGGTTGATGCCAATCATATGTTTAGTGGATATAAGGCATAGGATTTTTATAATTCCAAGATGCCAACAGGAGTCTTATGACTGATATCATATGCTAGGAGGGATTTACTTCCGGTTCATAAAGCTATCTAAACAAGAATGATAGCAACTGTATGATCCATGGAGGAAAAGAAGGTATGTTATGCTTTGAATAGAAGATTTATTTGTGACATAAATTAGAATTTGATGACCCTGGTTAATAAGCTACTAGCAATCAATGAGGTCAATCACAAGAAACAAATTTTGCCCAAGAATCAATAAATTTAATTTACTGGGCAATCAATCCTTTGTTCTCAAACACATTATCCTGTTTAATATAGGAGTTACTTAAGGATCAAGTGAAACTGAAAAAAGAAAAATAAATGTGAATAATAAAGCTTTTGGTAAAGGTTGGTGCAAGTTCTTTGGTTGCTGTAGTACCAGTCAATTCATAGATCATAGGGAGAGGATGACTTGACTAGGAGGTGATGGAGACAATTAAAGACTAGAATTTGGTTAGGATTTGATTAGATCTGCTTAGATTTGATTAGAATTTTATTGTTATTATTAGATTTTGGTTTATTTGCATGTGTGGTATAGATAATTTGTTTTATAAATAATTATGCATGAACACTTAAAGAAAATAATGTGATGTTAAAAATTAAAAATCCCTTTTGCTTTTAGCGTAGCATTTGATAAACAAAATCAAATTTTTCATCGTGGATTCATTGAGGGTGGGGAATAAATCACTTGGGCGCCTAGGCCCAAATATGCCTTTATCAATTTTTATTGTATTCTAAAATTTTCAAATTCCTACCAAAATCCTAATTCCTTCTGTTTTTGAAGCCGAACCTTTTCAGCAATGGGGCCTAGGGACTGATATGACCCCTCAAAACCTCCAATTTTCCTTACCATCAAACCCTAATTTGTTTCTGTAATGCATCAAATTGGTATCAAAGTTAAAATTTCTAGTTTTTTTCCCCTTTCTAAAACCCTAGATCCCTTTCTCTATCTTCCCTCTTTTGTTTGATTTTAGTTTTTTGAAAAAAAGAAAAATCCCAGTCGGTGATAGCATCACAGAACAATCATCATTAACAACAATACATCAACAATATAGGCAAAACAACAATAGCATTCACATCTATGGTTTGACAATCGCCGACTTTCTGATTGTTGTTGATCAACAAAGAAAGATTCCCCACCCTTCGTATTCCCTGACGAATGAGAAAAAGTCTCAACTCTTTGTAGCAACCATGCCTCCTTCCTTCGTCGGCAACAAACACTTGCTAACCCTCATTGAGAATCTTCGAGCTCCCCAAGAACCCTCAACCACCAAAGTCAAATTGTTGATCTGCCCCCTTGAAGCCAGCCAGCCTCCCCCATTGATTGAGCCCCTGATCACCAACAAACCAGGCTGAGTTGCCGACAAAGCCAGGCCAGTTCTCAGATCTCATTATTGCTACTTGAAGCCTACCCTCCTACGATCATGTAGTCAATAGTTGTGGCAAGATCCTAACTCATCAGGATCCTCCGATGCTCCTCCAATGCTGATAAAGGATCTTTCGACCTTTGCCTTCGATAGTTCTCTTCATCCTTCGGTGGACCGTCGCCTCCAACATCTAGTCGCTGCTTGTTATTCTTCGATGTGAAAAGTAGTGGGTGTTAATAGTTAAAGGTTTCAGGTCCATGACTTATTCAGATCCAAGGCTCAGACTTAAGGTTGATCTAGATTCTAGTTCACCCAATCCGAACTATAGTGGGTTTACAACTTACAAGCAAGTAAATTTGGAGCATGCTCGTTCATACGGCAGTATACCTGGTAAGGGTATTTTTGTAATTCAGAACCCGTTTCAAGCCTGACTTGAGCGACATTCAAGCCATCAAGATCCACGGGTATTTCCTCAAATTTTGAGCTGAAATTTTTAATATTTGAGTTAATTATATGTGGAATTCATATTTTATGGTCAATAATTCAACACTAATGCTAGTTTATTATAAGTCGAACATTATATGTTTGTCACTATACCAGCATTTCATGGTTTTGATTATCGATATCATTATAAGGATTGGGAGAGCCATCGTGAGGACTTCTATTATTTTGATATGACATCAGCGCAAAAATGCTCAAGTTGGATTGAGGAACTTATTCTTGGAAAAATATTATAAATTATGTCCGAATTAGTCTCTTGCAATATCTTCTTCATAATCAATATGCTCGATACTTTCTAGATTATTTATCAAAATCTTGTTTCTTTCCACCATTTAAGCCCAAACTGAACAAGCATCTAAGCCTCAGCCTAAGATAGAAACTAATGAAAAGGCACATGTCTTTGAAATGTAGCCAAAAGTGGAACATAAGTTAGAAGTTCTTAAGAAGCCACTATCATTATTGAAAGAAGCTTCCTTGCCGCCTACAAAAGTTGTAAGAGATCAATGATGAGATTTTTGGAGATCTTTCGGTGGAACCAAGTCTAAAGTTTCAGCCAAGTATGTGTGTGTGCGTGTATATGTATATATATATATATATATATATATATATATATATATATATATATATATATATATATATATATATATATATATATATATATATATGCTTGATTGTCATATTCATGAGAAGAGATACAGAATTACTTTATATTCCCTTATACGATGGGCTAGATCATGCTTACAAATGATTTACAAATTTGTTACAGGGGTAGAAGAGAATGGAGGAAGTTTAGTCTAAGGCGGGGTAATGGTTACGATTCCAAATTCATCTTTTGCAAGTAGATACACAAAGTTCTCCAATTCTAATATTGTCATCAATAGAGTTACCATGAAGACATCAAAGAAGGTAAATGACACATTACCAGATGAAATAGTTTTGACAACTGTAACAAACTACTAGCTATATTTGAGTCGTTAGAAAGGCCGGCAAAATTCAAAGGTTAGTTCGCGCTTCCTACTATATATGACTTGCTAGTCACCTTTTATTTTATTCATTTTATTACTGAAGCCGATTCCATCTCCACCTCCTTAGCTCAGTAGAAAAACATGTTCAAAATTTTCAACTACTATTGTGGCCCAATTGAGATGTTTCATGTAAAGATCTAGACATGTTTGATACTTAATATCGTTGCATTCACTGGAGATAAATATTTTGAAGCCAGAGAGTATTTATAAGGACAATTAAAGGTCGGAATTTGGTTAGAATTTAATTAGGAATTTGATTAGATCTGAGTTTAAAATTTTATTGTTATTATTAGACTTTTATTCAATTGCACGTGTGGTGTAAGTAGTTTGCTTTATATATAATCATGCATGAACTCTTGAAGAAAAGAATGAGACTTTGAAATTAATAACCTTTTTTTATTTGGTTTGCTAGAAAAAAAAATCAAATCTTTCATTATGGAATCGTCGAGAGTGGGTGAAATATCACATGGATGTTAAGGCACAATCTACTTTTATCATCTTATTTTATTCCAAATTTTCCCAAATTCCCCAAAACCCTAATTCCTTTTGTTTTTCTCCAAAATCCCTAATTTTCCCCATCATCAAACCCTAATTTGCTTTGTGTTGCTTTAGGAGAATCTTAGACTATAGCCTGTTAATCGTAAATGGCCAGGTGTGATACCTATAGTCTACTTTAAACTTCAATCACAGAGTTCAAATTGAATTATTTCATCCAGAAAACAACCAATTATTTCTTAATTATCACTTTAAAAGAACCTATGCAGGAAATTGCAGAATAAAACTATATGATGATACATTAAGAGGACAATATGTTTCAACATTTAAGCAAAGCAAGAAAATGCATATACAATACTCATCCCTATTCTATATGCACCAGGCTTTTTTGTGAGAAAAAAATCCAATTGCAATATCAAGATGAAAAATGACTCTACCAGATGTAGAACTATCAACCAAGAATCCATAAAGGGGTAATAGGAACCACCAACAATCCATAAAGGGGTAATAGGATATGATTTTGAGCACAGCGTCTAACTCCTACACAACATGGGGTATCAGACATAGAAATAATCGACACAAGAACAGAGCTCTATATACGTATATCTTTAAGGCATATTACAAGTTCTATATCTGTAAATTTTGGACATAGATGAACACATTTTGTGCTCGGGAGTGTATCGCACACCACTTTTCGGCAGGGAAATGCCCCACCTATCATAGGTTATAAGTTTAATCTTAGTAACCATGCAAGTTAAATCAAGTTGAATAAAGAATATCAGATCAAGTTGAATAAAGAATATCACAAAGTTGATATTGAAAGACACCTGGAAAATGGAGCTGCATCCATATATGAGTTGCTTAAAGCAGTTATAACTATACCAGCAATCGCTAATTGCAGACCCACTGACTTTTGGACATTTTCCAAGCCAAAGTCCTACACAGGGGGTTAGAGGCTTGACTTAATAAAACTCTGATGATATGCATACTTGGTCCAGAGGAAAATTGATGACAACACTTAGAGGTATTCATTAAAAAAATCACAAACCTTGAGGGTAATGAAGAATAAGCTGAATGATAGAATAGCTGACATTAGGCAATATGAACAAGAAGACCCAGCTAATTTTGTGCTTAAAAGGTACAGAAAATAAGCACTTGCTGTTGCCATCGTTGTTGTGATCCCAAGTAAAATCAGGCGAACATCAGTTTCCCCAGCTATTGGAAGTAAATACTTTTTGGTCTGCTCCAGAGAAAGTAATGCAACAAGCCCATATGCTGCCATACCAATAAGTGAAAGAGGGACACCTGGCAAATGCAAAACGATCAATCATGAATCCTCTTTCAAACACACCACCTGCATATACAGAGTATCTGAAACATATGAAAAGCCAGCAGAATATTGGAAGCATTAAACTGTTAAGTTACATATCATAACTACTTTGCATATCAGAAACATGGTGAAGACTGGTTGCTTCCATGTGTCATGAAGAAGAGTTTCATATTTTTGGAAATTATAAATCGATACTAGTCAAGATCAGAAAACCCACTGGTGATCGAGAATAGATGACGAATAACTCCAATGATAAGGATTGAAAAAAACAGCCGATAACTAGTACAGGTCACTGGTTCTCTATTATCCACAATAGCTCTATTTTAGCTAATACCTACTTTGTTGGAATCTCACAATAAATAATATCTTCAGGGAATATCCAACAAGCTAAGAGACTTAGCACTCAACAATAGTTCCAAAAGTATCAACCCCATTAATAAAGGTAAAATTCTGCATGAGACATGCATGCTCGGATGTATAGACATGGGGGAGACCTGGAATAATTGGTGGAGTGGTTCTAATGTAGACATGGATGAGACATGAGACATGCATGCTTGCATGTATAGACATGGGGGAGACCTGGAATAATTTCTTGGAATGGTTTTGATCTAGGACAGACTCTCACATGCAAGAAGCATGAAGCTATTGTCATCATGAATACTTATTGCATTTTGCGCTTCAGGTTCCATGGTTGTAGGAGATATTGAGCATGCTGGAATGTGGTGCTACGGCATCTCTCTACAGGATGGTCCTACAATACCTAACTCCAATATGTGGTTACCAAAGTGAGTTGAGTTTGTGAGTATGGTTCACCTGTGCCATCTGAGACAAGGAACACGAAACAACGTTGATGCAGCCCTACAATTTACAACTATAAAGATTGAAGGACCAGCTAACTTCGGGGTGTTTGAAGATGAAAGAGAAAGAACTTGGTTGGTCTGCTATATCTCTCAATTACTTTTCAAGAATTAAGTCAACGGCATGATTAATTAACCAAGTAAAATTCCTTGATCAACGAATATCTGTTGGAAGTGAAACTTCAATCTTCCTCCCAAAAAAAAGAAATAATCTAGATTTTAATCTTCTTGTACCATGTCTCAGATGGAACAAGTGAGCTGCACACTCTCGCTCAGGACAAGTGAGTTGGACTCTTGAGTTCGATATCAATTTGATTCATGTTCGGATGTAAGATTGCAATGTTGGCATATGAATCTCTAACGATTTTTTGTAATTAAATTTAGTTAGGAAAGTTATGTGTAGGTGGCCCTGATATACTTCTTCGTAGCCCAGTGGATGAAGGTAAATCAGATTTGATTAGAATAAGTCAACTAAATCTAGATTTTAATGTGTGTTCAAACCCTCATAACCTAAAGAGTGAAGGAAAATCAAATTAGGTTTAAGGTCAAGCAAGTCCTATAAAAAGGATTTGACATATAGGTGTCAATCAATTTTTAGAAAATGAATTAAAGTTAATTTGTCATCTTGTTGAGGTTGTCTTTGGTTATCAAATAATATTGCAAACTTACATAATTTTAGTTGTACATTGAAAAGAAATAATTTAGGATACTTTTATGTTAGTCTTTGGACAGACAAAAAAAATGGAAATCTCCTAAAATCATAATTTAGAAGTTTCTATTCTAATTAGAAATTGCTAATTTCACGATTCTCTCATGTGCGCATGGTTTTATTTCCTATTTTATCTTTATTTCAAACTAGACATTCTACCAGTATCAAAACTTCCTAAAATTCTATAACTTTCAAATCTGAGGAATACTACAAATTTTGATTTTGTGTGTTAAAATGTCCAACTCGCAGCCTGAGTCTAATTTTATATCTTGTAACTATAAACTTTTCCTTTATCTGATGAAGGAATATAGAAACGATTTAGGGTTTGATGGTGAGACTTTGGTGGATTTGGGAAATAAGAGAAACTTGGGTTTAATAAAAACAATAAAACACATGATATTTGAGCTTCTCACTTATGTGGATCAGTTATTTACTCTTACGATTTGCTCCCAAAGAGACTCATAACAAATCACATGCTAGAGAAATTTGGGTTTCAAGTTTTCATCAACCTTTTTTCAATATATATATATATATATATATATATATATATATATATATATATATATATATATATATATATATATATATATATATATCTCACACACAGACACACGTACAGGCACAACCAATAAAATCACTAAACAAACCAAATCTAACTAAAAGTCTTATATAAAAAAAAAGACTAAAATAAAAATCTAACTTAAATCATATCTGATACCCATCACTATCCAATCTCTATCAGCTACTTTCTTGTATCTTCTTCCTTTCCATGTAATTAAGTTTTTCCCTTGGACTGGGATTGGGGGCAGAATTGCACTAATTCATCAAAACTCAAGACTTTATCATTAGTATTTTGTGGTGGCCCAACAAAAATATGCAAAGGAATCTAGTGGTTGTTTATTCTTTATACTTTGGGTGGAAAAATGATAAAATTGTGTATGTACATGTAGAATGTGTTTAATTTGAAATTAAAAAGAAAAGGATATAAACAATTTAAAACACTTGAACAGTCTAACACCACTGTATAAGTGAATCCTTGATTTTATAATGTATATTAATAAATTAACAAGTCAGTTACTACATCTTTTTTCATTCAATTGTTTTAATCAATACAGTGTCATGGTTAACTACAGAAGAGAAAAGGACCAGACACTGTATTTCCTTTATTATATCATATCTCCACCTTACAACCTGAATTGATTTATTAGACCTTGTTGAGCCAAAAGTTTGTTTGTGACGGTCTAACTTCACTTAAGTGGTCAGGCCAACAATAAAATCAGCTATGAGAAATTAAAAAAGAATATAGTGGGTGTGAAAAGCCAGTTTAGGGATTTGGTGGCGTATAAAAAGATACAACTGTTATATTAACTAATAGGAGTAAGAAGGTTGTAACTTGTAACATCTCCAGTTCTTTGAGAATAGGGATGCACTCACCTTATGGATAGACCGATAGAGCTGTAGCACGATTTAAAGTAGCGAATAGGTTACTGTCAGTTTTGAGGGGAGTCTTCCCTGCCCTAGATATGAAGCTCTTTGGATGAGGCAACAAGCTCAAGCTATTAGCTAAGTTCATGATAAATGTGTAACTAAGACAAGTCATTTATAAATTGGCCATCAAGATTTTGCGGAACTTCCTCCATTGATAAAGGTCTTGTATAAATTCAAGTATTCAGCCATGGTAAAGCACACTAAAATAGAAAAGATGACAAGTCATTGATATACATCAAATTAATAATAAACTGAACAATTTGCCCTGATGTTGAGACAAAAGTTGGACAGAACCCCTCTTTTAATAATAACAGCCTTTATTGCCTATTCTCTCTAAAAAAATGGACAGCGCCAAAACTAAGCAATGTTTCGCCTTAATGAACAAGGACATCAGATCCCTCACAGTCAAACAAATTCCTTCCTTCTCTTGGAATCCCAATACAACTTGATAAGTGCTTGATCCTTGAATGGTGATTTCTTATCAGAATCAAGCTATGATTGATTCTATAGTCTAAACACCCAACTCAGAACTACCAAATTGGAGATCGATTGGCTATATTTTACAGTGAACTACACTTCCCCGACCTCTTGGGACTAACAGGCAACAGCAATTTACAGAAATCCAATCAGACCAGATTTTTCTTAAATTTACAGGATTTGCAAACTGCCAACCTATAATTTCAATTTTAAATAACTAACCTTCAGTAAGCTTATCCAAACCAATTTTTCCCCTTCCATATCCTAAGATTGAAATGTTAACAAAATTAACAGAGCAACAGAGAGACAATGCTAAGACGCAGTACCAAAGACATCGGAGTAATCGCTGTTGAGAACGTCACTGCATCCACCCCCACCAACAGCACAGAAAGCTTCAGTATTGGTGAGCTTCGAGAAAGTCAGATACCCAGTCTCAATAAATCCAAGGGCTCCAATCCCTGCACACCAGCTATTTGTAGAAAATCTCGAGAGAGACGAACCCTTTTCTGCGCCTTCGGACTCCACCTCGGGAGACGGACCAGAGCAGCACTTGAAGCCAATCGCTGCAGCTGATCTCTGCAACGATAGAAGTTGAGTAGAAACCATTAAATCTTGATTTGAAAAGTAACCAATTAGGTTTTGAGAGGGGAACCTTGAAGCGCGATGGAGAAGTAAGGGGAGAGCGGGCAGGCAAGGTGAAAGGCGAGCGGGCGATTCCGAGGGCCGCGGCAACGCTCGCCATCGATTTTTTTAGCTTCTCTACTTCTTTTCTTTACTTTTTCTAATAAATCAGGTTTTATTTTTTTTGTTTTCCTCCTATTTCCATTTTTGTTGTCGTATTTATTTTCAATATCTGGACGCTATCGGAGGCACGGATTAGAATGAGAAATTTGACACAGCGGAGACACTTTTTATGGGCACACTACCGTAAAGTTAATTTAAATTCCAAATTTATTATTATTATTTTTACAATTATATCATCATCATCTTAATATAGAGTTCAAGGGATTAGAATTAGTTATTGCGGGGTGGGAGGGTGGATTTTCAGACGTTTTATTTTTGGGGTATTTACTGGTTTGTCCCTCAAATCTTTATATATTATGATTTTGCCCCCCAAATCTTCATATTTAGAAATTTGCCCCCCAAATCTCATAAGTTACAACAATTTTACCCTCCTCTCTAACACAGTTAAATATTTGACCATTTTACCCCTCTTTTCCTCTTCTATTTTCCTCCTCTCTTCTTCTTCTCTCTTCCTCCTCTCTTCTCCTTTTCTTCATTATTTCTCCTCTCTTCTTTCTCCTCTCTTCTTTCTCCTCTCTTCTTTCAGTATTTAACTGTGTTAGAGAAGAGAGGAGAAGAGAGGAGGAAGAGAGGAGAAAGAAAAGAGGATAAATAATGAAGAAAGGAGAAGAGAGGAGGAAGAGAGAAGAAGAAGAGAGGAGGAAAATAAAAGAGGAAAAGAGGGGTAAAATGGTCAAATATTTAATTGTGTTAGGGAAAATTAGAGAGGAGGGCAAAATTGTTGTAACTTATGAGATTTGGGGGGCAAAATTCTAAATATGAAGATTTGGGGGGCAAAATCATAATATATAAAGATTTGAGGGACAAACAAGTAAATACCCCTTTCTTTTTTTAGGTTTGGATTAGAAATGCCTCGTCTTGGCTTAAAATTAAGCTCACGACCAATAAAATTTGGCTATCTCAGATGGTTTTTATCAAGTATGCCTACATCTTCAGATGTCTAGTTCAGATGTCTAGTCTCTAGTCATCTAAAGATCCTAGGTAGGCAGTTGAAACAAAATCATGAGATCTGTTCTCTTTTTATTCAAATACTAGAAAATAAACAAAAAGAGGGGGGAAAGGGATCCTTTGAAGAGGGGAAAAATAGGAACTTTTAACTCTCGTATCAGTTTGAAGCATCGAAACAAAGTCAGGATTTTATAATGAGAGATGTTTGGGAAAAAACAAAAGAAATTAGGATTTCGATAGAAATATGAAAGAATTGCAAATAAAATAAAATGATAAAAATAAATTTGGGCCTTGGTGTTAGTTTTTTCTCTTCCCGTGAGAATCGGTAACAACCGATTTGAGAAAAATAAAGATGAGAATCGGTAACAACCGATTTGAGAAAGATAAAGATTATAATCGGTCCCAACCGATTTGAGAAAGTTAAAGATATGGTCTATGTATTCCACGATTTTAGGAACAAAATCACGTTCAAAACTGCCCCACTTTTTGTGCTCGGTGGAAAACGGCTCCGTGATGGACAGAGCCTATTTATACCGTGTTTTCTCCTCAGATTAGCTCCCTATACCTTACAATTTCCTACAGTCAAAAATACGCTATCTAATTGAGGTTGTGTAAGGTTTAGAAGTACCCAAACCGAAATTAAATACATTCTCTTCAGTATTTTTACAGCTTGAACTGCAATGGCTGGAGGTATGAATTTCGATTCAATTTTTACTTTCGCTTTTAATTCATCAATGTTCACTTAGATCATTGAACATGTTTAGGCTTAACATTAAGATTACTGAATATGTTTAGGATCGATTTATCACTGAATATGTTTAGGATCGATTTATCACTGAATATGTTTAGGATAGATTTATTTTAACACTTGGAACCCACATAATTTATCACTTACTCTCAACAAATTGACAATAAATGATTTGATTTTGTTTAATTAATCATCACGCTAAAGTTAAGAGTTTATTTAATTTTCAACATCTCATTGTTTTTTTTAAGAGTTCATACTTTTATTATTTATAAAACAAACTACGTGTGCAAATATACCAAAATCCAAGAAAGGTCCTCAAGGACTAGAGTTGTTCATACATAATATCAGAATCATTCTTAACCGATAACTCCTGTAGACAATAAGGAAAATTATCTACCCAAACTATTTTTGAATTCGATTTTAACCCGGGTTAGCCATGAGATCAAAATATATATGAAATTTAATTCGAAAGAAATTAAAGAGATAGAGATAATAATTGTAAAAAAAAATTGAAGAAAAATCATTTGATTATTATAGTTTTGCCACTAGATCACATAACTTTCCTGAGCTGGCGGCTCACCTACAGTAATCCCATATATATATATATATATATATATATATATATATATATATATATATATATATATATACACGTACGTATGTACATACGTACGTACGTATATGTATGTACGTAGATATATATATATATATATATATATGTGTGTGTGTGTGTGTGTGTGTATAATATATATATATATATATATATATATATATATATATATATATATATATATATGAGGAAACGGAAAATTCACCGGCGGTGAAGGGACTTTCTTTACCATCGCTTAGGTGTGTTGGCAGTGAAAATTTCTAAGTTAAAAGGATTTTCCACAACAGAACGCTGAGCCAATTCAGTAGCCCCGCGTTTGGTAATATTAACCCTACATTTGAATAAAACGCGGAGATGTTTAATAGCTCCGCATTGATTCCGCAGTCTGGCTTGTATTAGCCTCGCGTTTGAGTAAAACGCGGAGATGATCAATAGCTCCGCGTTAGCTCCGCATTTTGGTTATTTAGCGCCGCGTTTTGATGCGATTAAAGCTCCGCGTGAGCAGATAACCAGAATCTCAAGTTGATTGAGATTATGATTCTGGGCCTATCCAAATACCCAAATCACGTCTAATCAGAATTCCATCAAAACTAAGATATTTGATTGGAATCCTTGATGAATGCGAGTTCTATTTAGATAGAAACTCTTGCATTAACCTGGGGATATAAATACCTTCCTGGTGAAACCCTAGGGATCTTCTTTTCGGCAATTGAGATATTTTTCTGAAATCTTAGAGAATTCAAGTTACGCACATAGCCTTGAGTTCGTGAAGATAAGAGAAAATCACCGTCTTCTTTCTGGAGTTCTTGAGAAGTTTGAGTTACGCGAGAGAATCTTGAACAAATCAAAACCAGAGAAGATCGTCTACAGTCGGCCGATATCTTCAAGAGAGAAGATTTCAACGTACCATCAAAAAGAGCTGCTTGACAGATCCCATCGCCACAGATCCCCCAATATATTATAAAAGAGAGAGATCGAACTATAAAATCCTCTCGTTTGTTCTCTTTTTTTTTTATCTCTTGTTCACTTCTATTGTAATCTAAGATGTATTCAATAGAAGGAAGCGAAGGAACTTTTACGACGAATAAACTGGCGACCACAGTGGGAGCCATCTCTTTCACTGATGAAGAGATAGTGGCGCAATCGGACGTTGACTTGATTGGATCCGAAGTAGACACGCTGGTCGTTGAAATCGACCAGCAGAAGTACGAGGAGTTCCTCTCCTCCGGATCAGGTGACTTGGATGAGACACGGCACTATCGTCGCATGTACTGTAATGCCCGAGTGACGGGTAGAAAGGTATCCACCGAGAGACGGGGATCCTTGGAGACTACGGCTATAGAGCCGGAGTTCACACAAGAAATCCTAGCCGAGGATGAGCTTCTGATTGCCGAAGAAGATCTAGGGACTGGACTGACCAGGACCCAACTCCGGAACAGGAACCGGAGAGCGAGGCGTAGAGCCCTCAAAGCCCGCCTTGGACGCGGACCTAACTCTAGAGGACGCGAGGCTATGGTCCCTCGCAAACTGACTCGCACTACCCGCGAGACCAGTCTCTACCGCGTTAAACGCGAAGATACAACTTGCCTTAAAAGCAAGGAAAAGCCAGCGTGTGATTTTTCACGCGAGGCTATTACTGAGCCTAGCGAGAGACGCAAAGCCAGTGAGGGTTGCGCTAGTCGCAGAATACTCGATACTCGCGAGAGACGCGAGTATAAAAATTCTTCAAAACCAGCGTGTGATTTTCCACGCGAGGCTATTACTGAGCCTAGCGACAGACGCGAAGCCAGTGAGGGTTGCGCTAGTCGCAGAATACCCGACACTCGCGAGAGACGCGAGTATAAAAATTCTTCAAAGCCAGCGTGTGATTTTCTACGCGAGACTATTACTATGCCTAGCGAGAGACGCAAAGCCTGTAAGGGTTGCGCTAGTCGCAGAATACCCAACACTCGCGAGAGACGCGAGTATAAAAATTCTTCATAGCCAGCGTGTGATTTTCCACGCGAGGCTATTACTGAGCCTAGCGAGAGACGCGAAGCCAGTAAGGGTTGCGCTAGTCGCAAAATACTTGACACTCGCGAGAAACGCGAGTATAAAAATTCTCTAAAGCCAGCGTGTGATCCTCTACGCGAGACTGATACTGAGCTAAGCGAGAGACGCGAGGCCAGTAATACTCGCAATAAACGCAAGACTTCTGATACCCTCGAGGAACGCGAGGACGATTGGCAAATAGTTGTCAGTCGTAAAAATCGTGCTAGGCGCGAAGCTATGATCTGCGTTAATCGTAAAGATAAGCCAGCGTGTAAGACCTTCCCTTCACGCGGGGCTATTATTCCAGAGGCTAAACTTCTAAAGACATACCAAGCCAGCGAGAGACGCGAGGCTAGTGTGGATAAGCGCGGAGCTATTTTTCAGGCCCACAATGTGAAACGCGAGGCTATTCCTAAGCCACGCGAGGATCGGTCCAACCCCAGAGTCAGGGTTGATCAGACAAAGAAGCTTCAGTGGGTTCCCAGATCTTCTCAAGAGTTGAATGGACCTCTTGACTCTATCACTAAAGGCGCTGATCTCAGGAAATATCTCTCTAAGAAGAGAGGCATAGACCAACTTCAGGTTGAGCCTGTCTGTCATTACCAGCAACTTGTGACGGCGGTATCAGTCGTGATGGACAACTGTAGCTGCAGCAAGAACAGGATATCTGTGTTCGACCGATTAAACGAGTCAAACTAGAATCCTGCTAAAAAGACAAGAACCACTTCCCTGAAGCAAGGGAGAGCTGTAACCTCCAACATGGTAGGAAAAGGGAAGAAAATTGCAGAGACGGATGATAATTCAGAATCGAGCGATGAAGAATCTCATCGTGTTACACGACTAAAGTCAGGAGCCGTCCCGCCTCGAAACTATAAGAGGCTCGTAGGGGGGTTTTACGATGAGGACAGCGATAATTCAGCTATAGCCTCACCTCGTTCCTCTGCATCGTCTCGACTACAGAAGTCAGCATCTCACATGGCAGATAAATCTGATGATATCAATCAGAGATTTGAAGCTCAAGAAAGAATGATTCGAGAGCAGCAAAAGATGATTAAAGGTCTTAAAGTCATGCTATCGAGATTTGTTGAAGATAATGCCAAAAAGGGCAAGGAAAATCCAAATGAAGAAGAACAGGAGGAGAAAGCCCACTCGATGCATGAGGAAGAAGATAGATTTTCTTTCCATGATCCGCATGAAGAAAAGCTTGAAAAATTACAGAATCAACTCGAAGCTTTGATGCGTAAAAAGGAGTTAAAAGAATCAGGGGTCTCAAGACCGTATCCTCCTGAATGGGATACGATACCATACCCACAGAAGTATAAACCGCTCAAGTTAGAGCCTTATGACGGGAAGAGATCGCCCAGTCAGCACATCTATTATTTCTTGTCCCAAGCAGGACATCTATTGGGTAATGACCCAATTATGACAAAAGTATTCGCGAGTACTTTGCAAGGGCCTGCCTTTACTTGGTTCATGCAGTTGCCCCCAGGATCTATTAATGCCTGGTTTGATGTCGAGAAATTATTTCTCTCACGATTCTTTGAGGATGATACCGAGATTACGGTTCATTCCCTCCTTGCAACTAGACAAGGAGAACAAGAAACGGTTAAAGATTTCATAGAAAGGTTTCGGGAGAAGTCCGTACATTGCAAATACGGAATGATCCAGGAAACTCTAGTAGAGACCTGTCAACACAATCTTAAGACCAATGTGCTCCTCAAAATGGGAGCCGTAGAGTCCAAAACGTGGAGGGACCTCCTCAAACAAGGAGAGCAAGCTGAAGACTTGATTCGCCGAGTTAAAGAGTCCCGCGGGCCAAGAAATGCTGGGGGTAATAAGTCATATACCCAAAACAACAGTAATAAGAATAAAGGGAAAGCAGCGATGTCGTCAAAAGCTGCTCCTCAGAAAACCAGTCCTCCACCAGAGCCAAAATCTCAAGGCAGATTAGACCGCAGCAAGAAAGGAATTACACTTTCAAAGCTGAACAGACACCTGTCCTCTTTCACTTGCTCCAGAAAAAGGGAATGCTAAAACTTCCAGAGAATAAGAAGCCAGAAGACGCTGGTAAGACTAAAGATCCCAACTACTGTCTCTATCACTAGAATGTTGGGCACCCTACCCGGGATTGTTTTCCCCTTAAGAACAGAATTCAGGCACTAATAGAAGCTGGGGTTCTGACGCTTAAGGAAGAGCAGAAGAATGTCACTGCCAATATGGCAACCATAGTGGTTGGAACCCACGAGTTCCCCGCAGGAGTGACCCCAATCCCAAAGGGTGAGGCAGTTACAAAGAATCTTGACCCTTACAACAAAGACCAAGAAGGACTTGTCCCTGTAACGATCCAAAGAGGGGAAGTTATGTGGGTTCACCCCGATTTGATAAAAGACGAGCATTGGACAAACACAGGGGGTCACAAGAAAAAGCGGACTAGCAATGCTATCTCCGCGGAAATAAAGGATGAATATATTGCAGGAATACCCACAGACTCTGAAGAGGAGCCCGAAGCCATGGCCACTCATCAAGATGGGGCAGGCCCTTTCGGCACTCGGTCTGGGAAAACATATCTTAGATACTACATCAGAGTAGATCCGAAGGATATATATGCGGAAACTACTAATCCTGCGAAGCAAAAAGGTGTTCGTTTCCAGAAGAATCCACGAAAAGATGAAGGAGTTAAGAATACCTCCTTCCAATTTGATATCATAACTTAGCTGGCAAATATTCCAGCTCGAATAACGCTATACGAATTATTACGATTGTCAAAATCAACTCGTGAGGCGTTAAGGGAAGCTTTGGCAGACTCTGAGTCATTCCTAGCTCAGATTGTCGAGCCGGCTAATGAAGAACATGATTCTTGCCCCCGCTGTCATCAAGTGAGGAGGCAGGTCCCACAAATAGTTTTCTCTCCAGAAGACATGCAGGTAAGGAATATAAAGCACAACAGACCTTTATATTTCACCGGATATGTCGGATCCACAAAAGTGGACCGAATTCAAATTGATTTGGGCTATGCACTAAGTGTCGTACCCAGAAGGTTGATGCAGCTGCTAGGGATCTCCCTCCATCGTCTGACACCAACCAACACGTCAATATATGGGTTCAACGCCAATAATAGCAGCCTCCTCGGGAAAATTCGACTCCGATGCCAAATTAGAGATCTAAGGACGGAGGTTACATGCTATGTTATTGATGTAGATACCTCCTATAATATTCTACTAGGACGACCTTGGATCCATGCTTACATGATCGTCCCGTCGACTCTTCACTAATGCATGAAATATTGCAATGAGGAAGGAGAAGTCCGGACACTAATTGCAGATAAGCAACCTTTCAAAGGACTGGAGAATTACTTCATAAATACTTCACTCTACAAACCAGCTCATGAAATCTCCAATGATGATCCTGGCAAGCCTCAAAACCCTGATGCAGGTGGTAACGAGGCAGACACGGAGTATGAACCTTTTGAAGAAGATGATGGGGGTGATTATGAAATTAACCCCAACCTAGATTTTACCCTTAGTTTTGATAATATAGTAGATGTAATAGAGAGCGAATTGGTTATTAATGAAAATGTAAGGTTAGTCTACGAGCATGCTGTAGCTACTGAGTCTGAACCCTCTTGTACTTCCACTGAAGTGGATGGCCTATCCGAACTTGAAGTTCTGGCGGCATATCATCTGCCACTTAGGTCATCCCTCCTCTCCCAGTCTAAAATAGCTGAAGAAAGAGGTCACTACTTTGAAGTGCCTCCTCAGAGAGGATCCCAAAAGCCGATTATGTTCGGCAAGGTAATTACGTCACCTCGGCGAAAACAAAGCAGTGAAAATGATGAGCAAACATCACCCCAATTTTATATGTATGAACAAAGATCCCGACAGATGATGGAAAAGATGGGATATAATTTTACCCAGAAGCCGGGATTAAACTTCGGAAAAGGACGACGGAATCTCATACCCTCGTTTAGACCGAGAGGAAAGAGTCCTGATTATTATCAGAAGACCCGTAGGGGGTTGGACTATGTGCTACTCCACCCTCATCACCATCCAAGGATGAAGAGAGTTCTTCGGCTAAAGAAGAAACATCTTCACCCGACCATGATTCGGATATAAGCACCGGTGCTTGGTTTCAGTCTTTGACAGCCAATATGGTTTCAGCTGCGCCAGAAAGCGACGAGGAACCAATTGACGTTCAAGATGATGCTTGGGCTAGGCATATGGATACTCTCCGGGATGTCCGCTTTGAACAGCGTGACCCGCCCACAGAAGACAAATTAATACAAGTTAACATGGGAACGGAAGAAAATCCGAAACCCATCTTCATAAGCGACACACTAATTCCTTTAGAAAAGGAGGAACTTATATCTCTTATTAAAGAGTATATAGATGTGTTCGCGTGGAGTTATGAAGATATGCCTGGACTTGACCCTCAAATTGCCACACACCGGTTAAATATAAAAGAAGATGTCAAACCTGTTAAATAACAACAGAGGCGTTTTCGACCAGAGTTGATGGAGGCAATAGTTGCCGAGGTCAATAAGCTTATTGAATCCGGATTCATCCGTGAAGAACAACATCCTGATTGGGTGGCTAACATAGTGCCAGTTCGCAAAAAGAATGGCAAAATCCGGATATGCATCGATTTTCGAGATCTAAACGCCGCATGTCCCAAAGATGAGTTTCCACTCCCCATCACCGATGTGATGATTGATAGTACCTGTGGTTATGAGAGGATGTCCTTTATGGATGGTTTCTCAGGTTATAACCAAATCAAGATGCACCCGGATGATGAGAAGCATACAGCTTTCAGAACGCCGCTGGGGGTATACTGTTATACGGTGATGCCATTCGGATTAAAGAACGCAGGTGCCACCTACCAACGCGCAATGAGTGTCATATTCAAAGAACACCTGCGCAGAATAGTGGAGTGCTATGTGGATGACTTAGCAGTCAAAAGCAAAAACAAAGAAGATCATCTTCATGATTTAAGAGTGGTCTTCGATCTTATGCGGAAACATCATCTGAAGATGAATCCTACCAAGTCGTTCATGGGGTATCCAGCGGGAAATTTCTTGGGTTCATAATCACCTCAAAAGGATTTTTTCTCGACCCTGAAAAGGTAAAAGCGATTAGCGAAATGTCGCCTCCCCGCAATCTTAAGGAATTAAGGGGATTACAGGGAAAGCTCGCCTATATTCGACGCTTCATTTCCAACCTATCTGGACGATGCCAGCCATTCTCAAAACTTATGAAAAAAGGAGTGTCTTTCATATGGGATGAGGCATGTCAACAGGCCTTTGACGACCTTAAAGAATACCTCACCAAACCTCCTGTTTTTATGGCACCGATCCCCGGGCAGCCCTTCCTCATATATGTGAGGGCCATGGATAATGCCTTAGGCGCATTACTGGCTCAATATAATGAGCACGGCCATGAACATCCCTTTATTATCTAAGCAGGACAATGATTGGGGCCGAACAACGGTATACCCCGATTGAAAATGAATGTTTAGCCCTAGTGTTCGCCGTTCAGAAAATGCGACACTATCTTTCTGGGCAAACGATTCATGTCATTTCATGGGTTAATCCCCTGAAGATTCTGATGACAAAACCAGGGGCTTTAAATGGCCGACTGGCAAAATGGGCCCTGCTACTGTCGCCCTATGACATACACTTCGTTCCTCAAAAGGCGATGAAGGGACAGGCAATTGCCGATTTTCTTGCAGACCACCCAATTCGGTCTAATGCCAAACAGATGTCAGGGGTCAACACAGTTAGCAAAGAGCAACAATGGCAAATGTTCTTTGATGGTGCTGCGAGACAATCTGCTGCTGGAGTGGGGGTTGTGCTAATCTCCCCACCTAAACATATACTTCCAAACTGTTATTCATTGACGGAACCGTGCACGAATAATGTAGTGGAGTACAACGCGCTCATTATCGACTTAAAAATAGCTCTGCAACTGGAGGTGAACTATCTAGAGGCATATGGAGACTCTAAACTCATCGTCAATCAGATGACAGGTGAGTATAAAGTCAGACATGAAGCCCTCATCCCCTATCATCAGTTAGCTATTGAGCTAGCAGGATATTTTGAACAATTCTACATATATCACGTATCTCGAAATGAGAACGTTTATGCAGATGCTCTTGCCGCGTTAGCCGCAACACTGGCAATCCCGCCGGGTGAAGTTAAAAGCATCACCATTGAAAGCAGAGAGCTCCTTCATCCAGATACTCTTCTTCAAAATAAAGAAGTTTGGCGCCTCTGACCTAAACCCTGGTGTGTTTGGTTCTCAAGTTTGAACCACCTCCAGTCTTTTCTTAGGCATGAGCAGTTTGGCACCTCTGACCTAAACTCTGGTGTGTTTGGTTCTCAAGTTTGAACCACCTCCAGTCTTTTCTTAGGCATGCGCAGTTTGGCGCCTCTGACCTAAACCCTGGTGTGTTTGGTTCTCAAGTTTGAACCACCTCCAGTCTTTTCTTAGGCATGCGCAGTTTGGCGCCTCTGACCTAAACCCTGGTGTGTTTGGTTCTCAAGTTTGAACCACCTCCAGTCTTTTCTTAGGCATGCGCAGTTTGGCGCCTCTGACCTAAACCCTGGTGTGTTTGGTTCTCAAGTTTGAACCACCTCCAGTCTTTTCTTAGGCATGCGTAGTTTGGCGCCTCTGACCTAAACCCTGGTGTGTTTGGTTCTCAAGTTTGAACCACCTCCAGTTTTTTCTTAGGCATGCGCAGTTTGGCGCCTCTGACCTAAACCCTGGTGTGTTTGGTTCTCAAGTTTGAACCACCTCCAGTGTTTTCTTAGGCATGCGCAGTTTGGCGCCTCTGACCTAAACCCTGGTGTGTTTGGTTCTCAAGTTTGAACCACCTCCAGTCTTTTCTTAGGCATGCGCAGTTTGGCGCCTCTGACCTAAACCCTGGTGTGTTTGGTTCTCAAGTTTGAACCACCTCCAGTCTTTTCTTAGGCATGCGCAGTTTGGCGCCTCTGACCTAAATCCTGGTGTGTTTGGTTCTCAAGTTTGAACCACCTCCAGTTTTTTCTTAGGCATGCGCAGTTTGGCGCCTCTGACCTAAACCTGGTGTGTTTGGAGTGCCCAGTTCAACTTACGCGAGAGAGTCTTGAACCGCCTCCAGTTTGGTTCTCAAGTTTGAACCACCATCAGTCTTTTCTTGGGCATGCGCAGTTTGGCGCCTCTGACCCAAACATGGTGTGCTCAGTTCTCAAGTTTGAACAGCCCCCAATCTTTCTTTTAGGCATGTGTAGTTAAGCGCCTCTGACCTAAAAGATATGAATTGCCCAACGCCGACTAGGCAATGGAAAGAGAACCAGTTTCTCGCCAACCCATCATACTGGGGTAAAAGTATGAATTGCCCAACGCCGACTAGGCAATGGACAGAGAACCAATTTCTCGCCAACCCATCATACTGGGGTAAAAGTATGAATTGCCCAACGCTGACTACGCAATGGGAAGAGAACCAATTTCTCGCCAACCCTATCATACTGGGGGTAAGAGTATGGGATTAACTACCCAATGCTGATTAAAAGCAAAACGGGGAGAGGAGATTAATTCCTCGACAACTCACCATGTTGAGGGGAATAATATGGCTAGCCCAACTCAAACGGTAGTTGGTAAAGACCAATCAAACCCGTTGATAGCTGGGGATTTGCTAAAAATCCCATAAAACCTGTCATGTAAAATTCTTACCTCTGACAGTACGACTTGGAACGCTTCGCAGAGAAAGCTACTTCTTGATGGCAAGTTATTTGTTGTGCAAGAAGATTTCCTAGCCAACTAATAAAAGAATTAAAAAGTAGTTATCCTTATTCATCATTTAAAAAGAATGGAGTTACAAAAGAAGTCTGAGAACCAATAAAGTTCTTTCTTTTAGTACAAGTTCTCATTACAAAAAAAAAAGAATGAAGAATAAAAGAAAACTATGGATCTCCGAGATACTTTAACTTACTCATCGCTTCGTCAACCACTAGACGACGAGTTGCCTCTATAGAGTGTTGAGCCTGCCGGAGCAGATCATCATCATTCATTCCAACTTGCTGGATGAGATGCTGGCGAGACTCTTCCATAGTACGGCTTCTTATTGTCTCCTCCTGATCAACTTGCTCCCGTTGAAGGATCAGCGCTTCCCGCTTCTTAACGGCTTCCCCTAATTGAAGCTCACTCTCTACTAAGATCGCCCGAGCATTAGCAATAGCCTCCTGGGCGCTGAGAATTGCAACCTGGCTCCCCTCAATTTCAGAGTTCACCAAATCCAAACCTCTAAGTATGGACACGCGAAGCTAAAAACTAGACCGCACAGAAGTCAAAATAGCCTCGCGTTTCCACGCGACTGCTACTTAAAATAGCCTCGCGTTTCCAAGCGACTGCTACTTAAAATAGCCTCGCGTTTCCACGCGACTGCTACTCAAAATAGCCCCGCGCTTCAAAACGCGAGGATGACGCGATAACTTCGCGTAAAGAAGAAAGTCAGAGACTTTTCTTCTTCTCCAAGCCTTACAGCAGGAGTACGGCGGTCTCGCCGGTAAAAGAGTTGATTGATCAGTTAAGATCGAGCCAAATCACTCTAGAGATGTTCTAAAAAGTCTCGATGGAGAGATTCTTACCTCCGATAGGCGAAATGCGAACAGGCGCGTCGCTGCCATGGCCGCCGCCACCACTGCTTGCGCCAGTTGCCGATGATGGAGCCGCGCGAGAAGTAGCACGAGTTTTGGGTGCCATTGTTGAGGAAAATCGACTGAAAATCGGGAGGAAACTCAGTCGGAAGAAACTCGGGTCGCTTGAACTGTGATCGCCTGAATCTCTAAGTTTCTGGAAAATTCTCAAGTAAAGTGAGAAGAAAAGGAATAGAAATTTTATTTAAAAGAGGGAAACCGCCTCTTAGAGTTCAGCGCGGATTTCGGAGAAAATGACTGGTCAGTTACTCTCCAAAACGCGGAGCTATTAGCCTCGCGTGATAAAGAAAAAAGTGAAGATATTAACTCCACGCAACTCCGAGAAACGCGAAGATAACTTGGTATTTTAGTTTCGCGTTCTCATGAAAAACTTGGATTTTTGGCTAAGTTGAAGATGATCCCTGTCCGATCACTTCAGGTATTAATGATTTAAGTTACGCAGAAGAGTCTTAGATTATTTTACCAGAATTATTAACCATCTGTTTGTTGAGCAAGCAAAATTATTGAAGCCAACAGATAGAGAGGAAAATAATTAATCTTTATTCATGAAGCAAGAGATTACAAAGAGGGAGTTATAGTTCTCCCAAAAGCTTCTACATGATCATCAATACATCGACTCATCAATAACTTAACGGTGAGATTTCTCTCTACGGGGTGTTGAAGCTCAGTTCCCTGATTCGCATGCAAAAGATCTCCTCTGCAAATGTCATTTTGGACCTGTCATCTGAAATGAAGCACGAGAGGAAAGAGAAGTGCTGCATCGAAGCAATTCTGAATTGCAAGTGCTGCAATTCTGAACTGCAAGCGCTGCAGGCCCTCACTTAAGCTTGAAGCTTCTTCAATAGTCCATCTCCAGGAGCCAGAGCTTGAAACCTGCAACTATGTTGTAAAGCATATGCTTCTGACTTCCTTAGAGTTACTTTTGCTGATGAAAATCGATGGATCCGCATACATTCCTCTTCAGAAAGGATTGGACTTACTGCAAAAGGAACAAGAGTGAAAACGCGGAGCTAAGCTAACTCCGCGCACAGTTGGAGAAATAGCCTCGCGCTTTAAACGCAGAGGATGATGCGATAACTTCGCGTAAAGGGGGACAAGATTTCTTTCCGCTCTTTCCTTCTCTTTCAAATTCATCGCGACTGCTAATCAAAGATAGGCTCGCAATTCATCGCGACTGCTAATCAAAGATAGCCTCGCAAATTCATCGCGACTGCTAATCAAAGATAGCCTCGCAGATTCATCGAGACCACTAGTCAGATAAGCCCCGTGTTTCAAGCACAGGGGATGACGCGATAACTTAGCGGAGAACGGCGATCTCCCGTGTAAAATAAACAGTTGGCTGGATTAAATCAAGTCAAAACATCTCAAGATGGTTCTTAGAAGCCCAAGAGTTAAGGTTTTTACCTTCGGAAGACGCTGCATAGACTGGTTCGCCTTTGCATATACTTTCACGGCTGCTGCCATTAACGCCGGCCAACGTGCATCTAGCAAAACTCTTCTGAAGTGACATCCTAATGATGAAAATCTATGAAGAGTTAAAGGGAGATCAATTGAAGATCGCTCATTGACATCGCTCACTCAGTTGCAGGAGTTGAGAGCTCTTCTAAAATCTCCGGATGAAGAAGAAAATGAGCCGGGAGCTCTATTTAAACAGAATTTCCATCGCTTGGTATTCGGCGTAGAAATTCAGGGTAATTAATGACATAATTACTCATTTCACTGAAGACGAAGTGAAGCTGATTAGATCCGCTTAAGTGAGCATAACGCGAGATAGACTTGGTATTCTAACTCCGCGTTTCAGTTTAGATATCTAAAGTATTTCAAAATCTGCTGAAATCTAAGCCATTTTGAAAACTTTGGAGGGGGTTCTGTTGGCAGTGAAAATTTCTAAGTTAAAAGGATTTTCCACAACAGAACGCGGAGCCAATTCAGTAGCCCCGCATTTGGTAATATTAACCCTGCGTTTGAATAAAACGCGGAGATGTTTAATAGCTCCGCGTTGATTCCGCAGTCTGGCTTGTATTAGCCTCGCGTTTGAGTAAAACGCGGAGATGATCAATAGCCCCGCGTTAGCTCCGCGTTTTGGTTATTTAGCGTCGCGTTTTGATGCGATTAAAGCTCCGTGTGAGCAGATAACCAGAATCTCAAGTTGATTGAGATTATGATTCTGGGCCTATCCAAATATCCAAATCAAGTCTAATCAGAATTCCATCAAAACTAAGATATTTGATTGGAATCCTTGATGAATGCGAGTTCTATTTAGATAGAAACTCTTGCATTAACCTGGGGATATAAATACCTTCCTGGTGAAACCCTAGGGATATTCTTTTCGGTAATTGAGATATTTTGCTGAAATCTTGGAGAATTCAAGTTACGCACAGAGCCTTGAGTTCGTGAAGATCAGAGAAAATCACCGTCTTCTTTCTGGAGTTCTTGAGAAGTTCGAGTTACGCGAGAGAGCCTTGAACAAATTAAAACCAGAGAAGATCGTCTACAGTCGGCCGATATCTTCAAGAGAGAAGATTTCAACGTACCGATCGTCAAAAGGAGCTGCTTGACAGATCCCATCGCCACAGATCCCACAATATATTGTAAAAGAGAGAGATCGAACTATAAAATCCTCTCATTTGTTCTCTTTTGTTTTTATCTCTTGTTCACTTCTATTGTAATCTAAGATGTATTCAATGGAAGGAAGCGAAGGAACTTTTGCGACGAACAAGGTGGACCAATGAAACGGGTTCACGTGGCGCTATTCAAGATAACAAATAAAAAAACTCTCTTAACCATCTTTTGAGTGGCGTCACGTGAACCCGTTTTATTGGTCCACCTAAGCGATGGTGAAGGAAGTCTCTTCACCGCCGGTGAATTTCCTATTTTATATATATATATATATATATATATATATATATATATATATATATATATATATATATATATATATGTATGTATGTATGTATGTATGTATGTATGTATGTATGTATGGGATTACTGAAGGTGAGCCGCCAGCTCAGGAAAAGTTACGTGAGCTAGCGGCAAAACTGTAATGATCCAAAAATTTTTCTTCAATTTTTTTTAACAATCACTATCTCTATCTCTTTAACTTATTTGATTAAATTTCATAAATTTTGGATTTTATTTACCCTTTCATCAAGTGCATACAAAATGTTTTATTCATTGAAAACCGTTAATTTTGTGTTAGCTTGATGGAGGGCCAAATCAAAACTAAAACCCAAGAAGTTGGGTATGAGTGAATCCTCAGGGGTCGAGATCATAATCCAAAAGAATTTTTTTAAAAAAAATTATTGGAGATAGTGATAATGAACTACAGTTCAGGTAACTTGCGTGAGCTGTCAGCTCATTTCCATTTTCTTCATATATATATATATATATATATGGAATTATTGTAGGTGAGCCGCCAACTCAGGAAAATTACGTGAGATAGCGGCAAAACTATAATAAACAAATAATTTTTCTTCAATTTTTTTTTACAATTACTATCTCTACATCTTTAACTTCTTTCAGATTAAATTTCATAAATTTTGAAGTTCATTTACGCTTTCATCAAGTGCACACAAAATGTTTTATTTATTGAAAACCGTTAATTTTATGTTAACTTGATGGAGGACTAAATCAAAATTAAAATCTGAGAAATTGGGTATGAGTGAACCCTAGGGGTCGAGATCATAATCCAAAAGAAAATTTTTTAAAAAAATTATTGGAGATAGTGGAAATGAACTGCAGCTCATGTAAATTGCGTGAGCTGTCAGCTCATCTCTCTCTATATATATATATGATTTTCCCTCCATACATGTTAGACACAGAGCTGAGAAAAATACTTACTAACTAAACATGCATCCAAAAGTAAGAGATAATATTTACCACCGTCATTTGGGAAGGCCATAAGAATATCCTGGACATCACCCTCCAACACAACCTGTTGTCCCAGTATACATAAAAAAAAGCCCATACAAGTGCATGATGCAAACCCCTCACCTCAGCTTCAGGCGCAAAAAGAGTAGCTATAGGCAAGCACCCAGCACCAATCAGGACACCCATGTCATTTCTATCTACAAATCCAACCCCTATGATCTTAGGTAGAGCCATAAAAGTTAAGTTTAAGCCATAGCTTTAGTGGGAGATTCCGCGAAACCCATCTCGGTATCTGAGGTTGGGACAACACACCATCTAAGCCCTGACACTAGGGAGCTCCACCAAAGACGAAAGTATAGTAAAAAAAAAAAAAAAAAATCTTAAATTAGCCAGGTCTTCTTAACTGCTATAATCGCCCTGTGAGCAACTTTCATGGGCGGAAACTCTTCGTCCACAAAAACTACAATATTACTACTTCTTTTTCAAATCTCTCAGCTGGTATACATAATAAAAATCTAAGGATAAAAATAAAATCATAGTCAAATCTATTAGAATCTACAAATTCCTAATCAAATTTTTAACGTTTCTTTTATTACATTCTAATATAATATTATTGTACACCTTTTAAGAAGGTTCCCAAATTTTTTTCTTTCTTCTATGTAACATTACTATGGTAGATTTATGCATAATGCATTAGCATGTGATTTTTATGCCTAAGCCTTTAGGAATGTCCCTCATTTTTTGTACAAATCTTTAGAAAAGCCCACAAAATTTTTAAAATTCATTTATTTTTTCCTGACATATTACTTTTACAATTTTTTAGGAAGATCCTCCAAATTTCCTTTTTCTTTTCTCTCTCCAATGTTGCTATTATATATATATATATATATATATATATATATATATATATATATATATATATATATATATATATATATATACACGGGAAATTAATCGATAGTGAAGGGAGTTCCATCACTTCCGCTTAGGTGGCCCAATATAATTATTACACGTGGTGCCACTCAAATGGCTGTTAAGAGAGTTCTTTTATTTGTTATCTTAAGTGGCGGTACATATAATAATTTTATTGGGTGAACTAAGTGACGGTGAAGGAACTCCCTTCACCATTGATAAATTTTCCATTCTCTCTATATATATATAGAACGAAAAATTCACCAGCGGTGTATATATATATATATACACACACACGTGTGCATACACACGCATGCACGCACTATGCTTTATTAAGCAAAATTTCCGACCTCACTCTTTAAAAGGACCCAATATTCTTACAACATTTTGTAAAGGCCCCCTCCTCCTATCCCCGATTTTTAAGATTCATTTGTTAGATTCACATATAACATTTTTGTACAACTCTTTAGAAAGACCTCCAATTTTACTTTTCCTTCATCAATCCAGTATTATTGTTTATTTATAATGCTTTGATATATGAATCTTTATACATCAATCTTCAGGGAAGCTAAAACATATTCCATTCTCACCAATGATATCTTTTATAAAAGTTTTGCTTACAGTCTTGCATATGACTATCTATTTATTTAGAGAGATTCTAAATCCACAAATCAAATTTCTAAGTATCCCCTCTTATTAAGTATACCCTCTATTAGATTTAAAGCCCTCTTATATTCCTAAATTAACTTTCTCTTTTTTCTCTCCAATTTCTAAGTGCTGCTCTCACCTAATCATTTCTTCTATTTTCTAAGAAATTATAATCTACTAAATATCTCAACAAAAAAAAAAAAAAAAAATACTCTGCTTCTAAGTAAAAAATAAAATATTGAGAAAAAATATATAAATTATGATAAATTATTAATATTTAAATTTTATATTTTTGCGGAAGTTAAATTGTTATTAGAAAATTTTAATCTGCTTATATTGTACTCTTGATCGGGAGATGCTTTCTTCGAATATTTTTAATTTCATTTCAGTCGAAAGAGAATAGAATTTATTGCATATTTTATAAATTTTTAGAGAGATTCAGAGAGGAAAGATGAAGAAGAGATAACGAAACATTCCAAATATTTTATAACAAATTTGTAATAAAAGTAAACTTTTCAAGAAGTATACTTAGAAATTGGAGGGGTGTATTTAGAAGTTTCAATTTATTTACTTAGTGAAATGCGATTGCTTCTAAATTGTCGTGCCATAGAGCGATTTTTACGAGGTGTGCCAGCTAAAAAAGTAATTTGGAAAGGATGTGACAGTGAATCTTTTAGCGTCTCTTTTAAGTTAGGAAAGAGCAGTTGCCGCTGCACTGCTCACTCACCGTTGCAGGTCGTCTCCTTCTTCGACAAATAAATCTGCTCCTGGTACGTGGTAACTCTAAAAATAATAGTTTTTATTTGGTTACTACCCTTCTTCACTTTTATTTGTATCAAAATCACAAATATCATCATGTTAATTTTGGTAGCTTCCATTATTATTATTGTTGTGGTGGTTTTTGATTTTCATTTGTTTGGATAATTTCACTGATTTGAGTGACATTTTTGTCTCTCCCTCCTTAATTTGGGCATTCTTTAGAATTTATAAAGTTGGATAATAGAATATATATATATATATATATATATATATATATATATATAGCAAGTATCTTTTTTTTTGGTTTTTGCTATTGATTTTGGGATGTAGCCAAAATTGTGATGGTTGGTATTATAAAAATAGAATATGCATAATAAGATAAGACATTCGAGATTTGTTTATTTACAAAATTGCTTAGCATTTGTTATCAGTAAAAAAAAATAAATATAAGATCTAAGAAACTAAATTAATCTTATAATCTACAACACCTTTAATTTGCCCCTTACACCATTCCCCAATTACACAATTTTGATTACTTACTTACCTTTATACCTAAACATTTTTGCGCTATTCTTTATACCTAGCAATTTTTTTTAAGAAAAGTGAAAACATGTTTACTTAGTTGGTAACATTCCATACTTCCAAGAGTAATAGTCTTAGGTTTGATTTGTCCCAATGCCAAATGGAAAAATTTAACTCTAATTAATCAAGTTACCATTTTTATTATAAGAAAATGTATTTAAAAAACACCATTGAGGTTGTTTAAAAAAAAAAAAAAAAAAAATTACAAAACAGCCCTGGCTCTTTAAGCCTTTGGGGACGCGACAATCCGTGTCCACGCCCTCATGGGCCTGGAGGCCATATTACTAGGCCCAGGCCCGACCAGCTCCATGCTTGGGCGCCCGGCACGTAGCCGTTCCCACCAACCACTTAGTTTAATTATAGATGCTATTAATAAAATGAAGTGAGATTATATTCACTGTTTATAATTTAAAAAAAAAAAGGTCGTCCATTTAGTTTTTAATTTTTGTGTAAAACAATTTGGAATTATAAATCCACTAAAGAAATCGGATTTGAGTTTGAATTTGAATCTAGTTTGAGAGTTTTTTTTTTTTTTAACCTCTCTCTCTTTCTTTCTGTTCTGTTGAGAGTTATTAGAGCCTTAGAGGCTACAGTAGACAAAATCTATTTGATGATGCAGTTAATTCACCAGCAATGTGCAAGCCTTGCCAACCCTTTTCCCGGGAGTTTCCAAAGAAGTACACCACTTTTCCTAATCAGCCCACTAGATAGTTTTCGGACTTTAGCTTGGATGTTGTAGAGTGAGTTTACTAGGAAAAATGGTGTGCTCCTTTGGAAACTCCCCTTTTCCCTGGTCCAATGCGCACAATACGGGTCCGTTACATGTGCGGACAATGAACTTTCTCCGCTACAGTTCAAAGGCAAACAATTACTCAAAACAAACTATTAATATGGTCAACAAACCATGTGTCAATAAGATTAAAAATTAATTATAGTAAGACTCATTTACTATAATGTAACTTATTATTTATTAACTTAAAAACTCTCAATTTAATCTCTGAACTTCTAACGTTATTAATCAACAGTTTTTTATTGTCATACTGTTTAAATTGAATTGCACTTTTTTTTTATAAAAATCCAAAATACCCTCTTCTCCATCGGTTTATGGTGAGTGTTTAAGTAAGGGAGAAGAGGGTATTTTGGGATTTTCATAAAAAGATGTAATTTAATTTAAATAGGAGTGATAATAACAAACTATTGACTAAAACCGTTAGAAGCCGATGGATTAAACTGATTTTAAAGTTAATAGATAATAAATTACATTACTCTCTATAATAGAGGGGAGTCTCACTGCATTTTAACTCTAAAATTAATTACCGAAAAAGAAAATGTAAGACATATTAGTCAGGATTTGGATCACTGATTGACCAGGACACGAGGATTTGGATGTAAATTTGAATTTGGGTTCTCCCAGAAAGTAATCATGTAGGAGCCACCTTAAAACAGAGGAGAGGATGACACTGTTAGAATTAAAAAAAAAAATAAAAAAAAAATTATATATATATATATATATATATATATATATATATATATATATATATATATATATATATATATATATATATATATAATCCTTATTTTTCTTATCACAATTTTTCAGTATTGTGGTGTGATGATATGAACTCTAATTTACTATTAGAGCAATTCAAATGTAATTTCTATTATATTGCATATTTAATTGTAAAATTTTAAAAAGTAAATACTGCTTCATGGGGTCACGTTTGGTTTCAAAAAGTATATTCAAACTATGAAAATGTGTTTGAATATAAATTATAGGAAAATTCTAATTAATGCAGCCACTAAGAAAATTATTCTCACCTTTTAAATACGTCTCTAATAAAATTCAAAATGAAAACTTTTCTAAATACAATCTACTATATTTCCAGATAACAATATTTTTTTAAAATTTCTTCTTTATTTTTTCTGTCTCCTTTCTCTTTTGTTGCCTCTACTGTTCGACACTCGCCTCCTCCTAGCCACCTGACCCTGCTGTTGCCTCCTCTTAAACCACACAACTGCTCCGACCTTGATTTATTTTTTCTTTATTTTAATTTTTTTGTAAAATGTAACCCTCAATGCTTACCATAGACACATGTATGCATCGTGGTGATTCAAGCATGAGCATACAAATTTAGTTGTGTGCAAAATATGAATCCGTGCACGTATCAGATTACTAGTGTCATAATAATAAATTTAAGGATTAATTACAGGTAGATCACCTGTAGTATTGGGGATGTGTCACTTAACACTCTTAAAGTCTGAAACTCTCAAAAAACCCTCTAGACTTAGTTATTTTCACTCTACTTTTTTATTAAAGTGCACTCTTATCCCTCAAATTCATATTCTACCATTATCTCTCCCTTTAATAAGTATGCTGGTTAAAAGGAAGGATGAGAGTAGAGTAGGAATTTGAGGGACAAGAGTGCATTTTAGGAAAAAAAAGAGAGTGAAAATAACTAAGTCCAGTGAGTTTTTTGAGAATTTCAAACTTCAAGCGTGTTAAGTGATACATCTCCAATACTACAGGGGGTCAACTGTAATTAATCCTAAATTTAATTTTTATCAGAGGACACATTGGTGCCCCTAGTCTGCTCTTAGTCTTAAGGCCTCTTGATTTGGAAAATTTAGCTTGGACTTGGAAAATTATATATTTAGGATATTTTTGGACTTCAGACTACTTCTGGTTTGATAGAAAATGAAAGGAAAAAAAAAGGAAAGAGAAAGAAAAGAAATGGAAAATGAAAATGATCTGTTGTTGTTCGGTTTTAAAGAGAAACTATAAAGAAATATAAGAAGAAAAATAATTAACAAAAAAAATTAAAAATTTTAAAAAATATTTCGAAGGATCATGGCGGTAGTAACACCAATTATATTTTTTTTCTATTTTATCTAAAAAAGGACAAAAAATTTTCAGTTATATTTTCTTTTTCTTTCCTCCTATTTTCTCTTCCTTAAAATTTTCTCAAAAACCACATAATAGAAAATAATTTCTTTTTTTTTTTTCTTTTCCTTTATTTCCCTCAAATCAAACATAGCCTTAGAATCTTCTATGCCAAGTGCAGAAACATTAGAAATATGATACTTCTAATTCTTTATTTTTGAAAATAACTTTTAATTTTCATCTTTACCGAACACCCAAACATACCCTAATAAGATGGAACCACAGGAGAATTACAAGTAGGTTTATGATAGTTAGTTGGAGGAAAAGCAATCTTCTAATGAAAGTCTCAATTTGGAAGAAAGTAATATCATCAAACCATACTAAATTGTACATCAAATCTTTGTAAATACTGTAATTTCGTTTCCAAGAATCAAATGTCAAGCCTAACAATCTGTGTATATTGGACCTCAGGCCAATATGCAAGTACATGATCACTAGAGTGCTCCCTCTAATTTTATTTTTATACTAATTAACCTCTGACACTATCCAGAAATTCAAATAAATGGCCTCATTACTAACGTAGTAAAGAAAATGGTTAATTATAGTCAGACCCCTGTAGTATTGGGATGCCTAATTTAACATCCCTGAAGTTTGAAACTCTCAAAAAACCCCATAAACTTAGTTATTTTCACTATCCTTTTTTATTAAAGTGTACTCTTGTTTCTCAAATTTCTATTCTAATCCCATCTCTCCCTTTAATGAGTGTACTGATTAAAATAAAGGATGTGGTAGAATAGGAATTTGAGGAACAATAGTGCACTTTAATAAAAAAAGAGAATGAAAATAATTAAGTTTAGAGATTTTTTTGAGAGTTTCAAACTTTATGAGTGTTAAGTTACACACCCCCAATACTACGAGGGGTCTAACTGTAATTAACCCTAAAGAAAATAACTAGTAGTTAGGCTGCAATACTCGGCAATCGATTGGACATTTGATCCGTGGATTTTTAACGTTAAGATCGACAATGAGTCCGATTTAAAGTCCAAGCCAATAATATTAACAAATATTTAGCCCATCTTGAGTTTCAATTAAAGTCAAAACCAATAAATAGCATGATAGTAAAAAAGATATGGGAGCAGTGATTCACATAGTATTAATCGCGCCGTTGATCAGATGGTACAGTTCTCTCTTCTCACACCCCAAGCCAGAAGAATCCTATTAATATCATGATGCTAGCTAGCTTCTCTCATCACATCTCATATCTGATTTCATCCACCTATGCTCTTCTAAGCTTCCAATCAAATACTGCCACGTCACACGGTAAATAAACCCAGATCATACACACTTCCTATGAATTACATCTACACCATACTAGCTCCCAGCTTGAGGCAGCAGCAGAAGCTTGTAATAATTACAAATTTACGAGGGGCGCGGTACTTAAAAAAGTCTACTGCATTCTTCTCAATTCCACTCCTGGTCTTAATTACAGTGCTAAAGATGGTAGAACTAGAAACAGAGAGAGGAGCGTTACAAATCCACGCGTCTGCAGGCAAACTTTAATCCTACTAGCTTAATCTGGCTGCATGCTGATCTCTCAGCAGATTTCACTACAACTTGCCCAACCTCATTTGTCCTCTCTGCTTGCTCTGGCGACTAACTTTTTGACTGATGCTTGCTAGCTAGCGTACGCTAATGGAAGGAGAAGAAGGAGATCAAGGAGTTGCGAGAACTGGGAGATTAGAAATGGGACAGCTGAAGGTC
The DNA here is from genome assembly GCA_036321105.1 of Dracaena cambodiana. Lineage (NCBI taxonomy): Eukaryota > Viridiplantae > Streptophyta > Magnoliopsida > Asparagales > Asparagaceae > Dracaena > Dracaena cambodiana. The sequence goes on along the minus strand of JAYEPQ010000002.1, from coordinate 75,552,893 downwards.
TATCCTCCTCCTCTCTTGTCCCACGCCGAGGTCTGCACGAACTCGATCGCGTTCTACGACACGCTCCGGCGGGTGCACTCCGCCCTCGGCACTCGGTTCATGTATGTATGCATGCATGCATGTAGTTGTAATTGGTTGCTTAATTAGTTGATCTTTCAACTGCTGATTGATTAATCATTGTGATTTTGCAAAAGGATTCCTGTGATTGGAGGCAAGGAGCTGGACTTGCACCAGTTTTATGTCCAAGTCACGCAGAGGGGCGGCATCGAAAAGGTAGTTTAATTTAGCTGTGATTTATCAAAATTAAAAAATTTTGATTGAAGTAGGAAGATTGATTATTGTTGTAAAATGGATCGATTAGGTGATTTCGGAGAAGAGGTGGAGAGATGTAATTGCGACGTTCAGTTTCCCTCCTACGACGACAAGCGCATCCTTCGTGCTGAGGAAGTATTACCTGAGCCTGCTCTATCACTACGAGCAGGTGTACTTCTTGAGGACAGAGGGGCCTCTGATTCCTCCTTCAGGTGGGGTATCATCTCAGCTTGCAATGTTGTATGTACTTTTTAAGTCTTTGAGTGAGTGAGTAACGCTGCGGTGTTAAATTTCAGCCACTCTGCAAACGAAGACACATCCCTGCAAGCTAGAGCAGAGTTCGGATCAATCTGACCCCAGCATGAGGAAGAAGAGGGCCTATCCTCCAAGGCCCAGCAAAGGTGTCTTTTAGCTCTCTTTTATCTTTTCCCCCTTAATTGGCTAAAATTTTTAATTTAACTATGCTCCGAATAGAACCAGTGATGACGACATGGGGATTAAATAGCGGGCTTTCTGGGCTCATCCGTACACGGGCTAAATTTGGAATGCGTTGGGGATTTAGGATTTGTAAAGAAAAAAAATATATTTGAGAAATTAATACGCTACATTTACATAATGAAATCCTTGGTTTAACGAAAAATGAACAGTAGTACACATCTCGCGTTTTGTTGATCAAATTTAAATACGTAATTATAAAATTCCTCGTTATAGAGAGGATGTATAAAAAGAGTAAACAAGCGATAAAAGTAGAAAGAGGTGACGACTTGCCCTTATACGAAAACCATCAGATGTTGAATCTCCTACCCGACATCCCTCATCTTATGCCATGGAAACGTTGAGGTCAACATAAGGTTGAAGGTTCAGGAATCCTGGTATTTCTCCTGAGCTATACCTGTCTAGAAAGTGATATCATCCTCATTATGATCATAATAATATGAAAGCATAGAGCAAGCATGATTTTTAGAAGTTCTACAATGTTGTTCTAGCAAATGTTCCACAATAGTGCTCCAAAGTTCCAAGTCGCATGTCTCTCAGTGGTCTAAGATCAATGAGGTGGGAGATCGACCTAGCTCCATACGAACTCCTACCTGAGTAAAGGAGAAATCCCAAGTGACCTAACATAAGGGCAATTAACGAATATATGCTTGATAGTATAATAGGTGTTGGTATAGCGGCAATAGACACCGAGTCCAACTACTCACATCTTTAAAGATTATCCCATGTCAGGGCTACTCATTGTGCCACCAACCATACAAACACCTGGAATTTTTTAGGGACAGCTCCAGTGATCAAGAAGTAATCCCACTGGATCTGATAGTCTTATAGCAAAATGTGACATTATATCTCCTAGAAGTGCATCGCAACCAACAAGGTGAATATGCAACTCCCTGATGAATGTGTATATCCATACTTGCGCAACTACTTATACTTATTTATGGCCCGTAATCTACTGCATGTCCTAGGGGTGTCCCAGAAGGACCCTCCAGAAGGTATCACCAGTCGAGATCTCCTTGTCTTATGCTATGTTGCACGCATCTGAAAATATGCAACTTAACATAGGATTTCCACCCGTTTATCTCTCAAAAAGTTGATATATTTATCATCACCTAGATGAAAGCACAACCCAGGCCAAACGATGTCTTTGGGAAGCAAGACAATCTGGTAGAATCCTGATAAATTGAATGAGTTTTTAGGTGTATCTAATCAGGGTCCTTGTGCCGTCTATACTTTTCTTTCAAAATGTTAGCTATAAGTGAGTCCAAAATTGCTTTGGTTTTTATATTCTCATTAGCGAGTTAGTGCCCTTTGCATTCCATTAATAACCCAGTAATCAAACGAGATACAAGCATTGTGGTTTATGAAAGAACCACTAATAAGTCCATAGAGCTATACAAACCAAACCAAAAATAAAGAGTATATAGACAATAGACTAAATGGAAGGCAAACATGGTCACTTTTCTAACCACTCAGCTCAGTCCCTATCAACAATCTAGGTCTTGGGCTCCTTTGGTGCCTCCTTCTATGAAGGGTCTCCGGAGAGTTAGAGACGCTCTCCTTCTGATAGCGAACATATTCAGAAGATCGTGTCACGGAATATAAAAGTAAGAAATATCAAATGAGTATGACGTGTCCCTAAAGTTTATACTATTATGTTCTATCCAGATGTGTCAGCACAAAGCTGTAGTCAAAAAGAGGGCAAGTCAAACGGCTTGTCTCTTGCCCTAGCCCTTCTCCAAATGTCGTTCATAACTGACATGTCTATATTAAGTCTAAACAAGACAACAATGTGAGCCATAAACATGTTGCAAACTGACAAATCAACATAACATGTTGCACCGATTCACCATGGGACATTGGGACTTACACAGAACGTAAATATTAGGTCTTGTCCATCCCCTACCTAACTAGAGCCAAGCAAGTAAGCATATTTGGCAATGAGGCATAGGAATATCTTGACTTTCATCATACATTTCATCTTCCAATTACTTCCGACATTTTGAAATCTATATCCTCCATATATGAAGTGTCTATACGTGAACCTCACAGAAAAATTGCCTCCTCTTTCCCAGATCTCCATCCCAGAACATCCTCCCTCGGTACTGATGAGGATAACTCTTCTAAAATTCCTCTGAGGGCAGTTAATTGTCTCTTACCCGTATGGTTGTACATTCTTTTATCCACAGACTCCACCTATTCCCATGCCAAAAATCCTTGAAAACCACTTTCTTTTTCGGGGCCAAGTCTAATATCACAAAGAACGAGCAACTGCTATAGCACTTGAGAACAACATCTATCTTTCGTAATGATATGCTACTTCTTTACCTAGTTTGAATGATATTTTGGCCTAGAAAAACCGCTTTGCTATAGTTACTCCTTTTTAGAATCCAAAAATCTAAGTGGGTTTTCTAAGTTTCACATGCCAAGTCCTGCTCTAAGGTCTATATTTGAAGGTTATTAATATTTGGAGGGATCCTTCTGGACAGTTAATGATATGTCACCACTACTTAGTTATTAAAGATAATTGACGATATGTATGCTTATCACCCCTTGTTCCCCCTTCAGTCTTAGGTTTGCACACGTATCCCGATGCAACTAAGTCATATTTCTTAGTGCTATGAAACAATTCTTTTTATACGATCCTACGTCTAATTTAATCAATTTTTTAGCTGATCCACTGAGTAGAACAAAGGACATAAATTATATAAGGGATCAAAGAGGACTATATTGAGAAGGATAATCCTCCCGTCCAAGGAAAGCATATTTCTGTTCCAACCCTTAAATTTCCTCTTTAAAGAGTCAAGGAGTGGTGTCTAGTCCTACTTATTCAGCTTTTGAAGTTTTATAGGGATTCCCGAGTATTCGACCGGGAAAGAATCTTCCTTGTATCTGAGTATGTATGCTGAGTATGAAGCTTGTCTAGATGTTGCTCCGTCCCAAGAAGATCAAATATTTCTATGGAAGTTAATTTTTAAGTTCAACCAAACTTTGAAATAGTACAACAGTTATTTGATAATAATGACTTGCTTAAAGACCCTGTGGCCAAAAATGAGTGTGATATCTGCATATTGCAGATTGATGAAAGCCACATAAATGAGCTAGTTAACCCTGAAATCAGGCAAGCCCCTTAGGCCTTTTAATTCAGATCTATTTTGTCCAACATCCATTAGTACAAAGAGGAGAGAAGATAACGAGTCTCCTTGTCTCAGTCCCCTCTTACACACTCTATCATTATTTGCTCCCCCATTAATCAGTACTTGGACTTTGCAGATTTGAACCACTTGTCAATCCGGGAGATCTACTTATCTCCAAATTCCCTAAGCGCCAGGACTTCTAGCAAGCACTCCCGGTCGACCATGTCATAGGCCTTTTCAAAGTCTAATTTTAACAAATACCTGTTATCTCCAAAAGTGCTTTGTTGCTTTATTTGTTTGGTGAAGGTTAACATAATCAAAAGGATGTTTTTTTTTTGTTGGCATACCTAGAAAGCACATTGGAAGACTTGAACATACCGGCTTATGAAACACATGAGAAATAAATGTGCAAACACATATGAAGAAAATAAATATACCTGATTTAATATATGCTTATATCGATCAAGAGAACCAGGAAGACTTATTATATAATGACAAGATATAAGAGAGCTGCATACACACATTTTTATATGATGCTAGACTCCGATACAAATTTTAATGATGGTAATTCTTAACTTCTTTGCTTGATATCTTAAGGAAAAATTCATAAACTTTCTTTACCCAAGAAGTCTCTTTATCATGTACCATATGAGAAGTTTCTATAGATGATAGAAAGCTCCTTATTCTCCTCCTCAGCCGCCACATAGGTTCCTTATTGGAGGTATTTTCTCTCCATCCATGAAACCTATAAGGAAAGACACTTTTCATGCCTTGCGTACGTTTGGCGCTTAGGTATTGGATCTTATCCAAAATTAAATCTTAATCACAACCATCAATTAAATCCTAACTAAAATACCTAAACTTGATGGCAAACTTGTGACCTAGATTTAACTTGAGCTATCGATGAATTGATTGACAATTGGTCCAAGTACTCTAGCCACCATACAAAAAATATCCCCATTGGCTTGAATACTCATTGTCCTTACGATATACATGAATGCATATTTTATCCTACATTAACCTCTCCTTACATACCCATTGCAAGCCAATTCCTGATCTATATGTGAACTTGAAGTTATTAACTTGCATGTTTGTCTTGAATGTGTAACTCACATCGACCCCACTTTAACCTGGGAACAATGACAACCTTGTGTGTACATGTACTTCTCTTGTTTCATAGTAACCAAAACACCCCGAATTCAAGCCATGAAGTCGAAATTTCTGTACACCCAATTATGCTACTTTCATCCTCGTCGTGCCTATATATTTCAATGGATTTGCAGTGAACTCTTTGTAACTTCCTTGCAACAAAAGAAGTCATTTTTGACACCTTTCAGACTATCATTGTACCTGTTATCTTGACTAGTTGACCTCTGTCATATCTTCGTACATCTCACTGATGATCCCTAAAGCAAACTCCTTTTCAGATCCATCACCATACAAGATGATTTCTTTTCTGATGTTAGGTATATCATCCCCACAATGATCTCAAACTTAGATAGATCCACCCATGCTTATGATGATCTTGCCGTGTCATACCTGCAACTTTAACCTTATACCTTCTATATTCTTCTTTCCTTATGATGCCTCTGATAGAGATTTGATTAGGATTTGATTAGAATTTGGTTTGATTTGGTATTATTTTATTACATTAGAATTTGATTAGATTTGATTAGAGATTTGGATAGATTTGGTATTTTGTTACTTTAGAATTCTCTATATATATGGTTTGTAAAATCCTAATTTGAATAGAGTGGAATATGATTTTTTTTTAAAGCGTGTGATTTGCTTTATCAAATCTTTCCTTGAGTGATTCGTGAGAGAGTGGGTGTGTGATTCGCCTGGACGTGAGGTCCAAACCCTAATTTATCCTCCAAAACCCTAAGTTCTTCCCCAATTCATCCACCACAAACCCTAAATCGCTTCCGTCCGCCGTCAAATTGGTATCAGAGCTCAAGATCTATATCTTCAGGTATCAGAGTCCAAATCCATCTTCTTTTTTTTTTTTTTTTTTTTTAGATTTGAGAGAAAAAAATCTAAAAAAAAAACCTAAAAAAAAAAATCTGACAGTAAATCAGATCTGAAAAAAAAAAGCAAAAAAGAAGAAGAAGAGAGAAACAGATAAAAAAAAGAGAAAAAAAATCGAGTGAGAAAAAAAAAGAGAAGAGAGAAAGAGATAAAAAAAGGAGAGAGAGAAAAAAATGGAGTGAAAGAAAAAAGTCAAAAAAAAAGGAGAGATCAGATAGGAAACGAGACCAGAGAAAAAAAAAGAGAGAGAAAGAAAGAGAGAGAGAAAAAAAAAAATAATAAATTTCCCTTCTCCACATGCCAATTCTGGTATAATCGACACATTCCAATTCTGGTATTTTTTGAATTTGCTTTAAATATGGGATTTATATTTTGTGAAAAATACATCAATACTGATACTGATTTCAAACAAGTAGAATGTGATATATATGATGCAATTCTATATTTTTATAGTTATAATGACCCTAATGGTTATGATAATTGGGAAAGCAATTTGAAACAATTTTTCCGTTACTTTCCGTTGATTTCAGAGCAAAAATACAATTATGCAAAATTAAAGTTGGTTAGAAAAGTTTCTGATTGGTATCTCAACAACTATAAATCTGTCCAACTTGGAATCGTTTACAGTTTTTTCTTCGTGCATGGTATGCTTCGCATCTTGTCTTTAAATAATATTCAAAGTGTGAACGATATGAACACTTTACTCATCAGTGTCCTTCTATCAAATGTTCGACATGTGGAGAATTTTGGCATTATGAGTATGAGTGCCCTAAAAAGAGTCCAGATACCGATCTATCCGCTTTCGAGATTTTAGGCGGTGAGACCGAGTCCAACATACAATTTGCTACAGATCCAAAAGTTGATGATTCTATTTTTCTGCCAAAGCCAACTACAGAAATATTTATTTACCCTGTTCATGAGGATCGTGTTTTCAGTGACTTTTCAGCTCACATTCCAAATTCTTCATTTTCTACAGAAGCGCAAGATTTTGATTTCTCTCCAAACGTTCTATAATTGTTACTGTCGCAACCATGAAAATGTCAGATAGCATACATTTGGTTTCCAAACTGTTCGATTTTTTTATATTTAGTTCGGTGGAAAGGTTTGCCAGATTTCGAGAAAATTGATCAATTTTAGTTGACCGTGCTTGACTTTCTTCTTATTGTTATTCACCAGGTGGTGAATATTTCCGAGCGCGGGAGAATTGATAGAGATTTGATTAGGATTTGATTAGAATTTGGTTAGATTTGGTATTATCTTATTGCATTAGGATTTGATTAGAGATTTGGATAGATTTAGTATTTTGCTACTTTAGAATTCTCTATATATATGGCTTATAAAATCCTAATTTGAATAGAGTAAAATATGATTTTTTTTTTTAGAGCATGTGATTTGCTTTATCAAATCTTTTCTCGAGTGATTCGTGAGAGAGTGGGCATGTGATTCGCCTGGACGTGAGGTCCAAACCCTAATTTATCCTCCAAAACCCTAAGTTTTTCCACAATTCATCCACCACAAATCCTAAATCGCTTCCGTCCGCCGTCAGCCTCTGTCTCTTTGACCAACTAATTATCTTTATCGACTCGACATCTTTTTTTTATCTTATATGTCTAATCCTTTGATCTATCCTGTTGCTTGACCTTTTCCTGATACTACTCGTTATATAGCGAATACGAAAACCACTAATGCTTATAATGAGAGATAAATGTGTCAAACACAAACATAGAAGTAAACAATAGATATACGCAGTTTGTCATATGAATTCTTAACCATAACTATCAATTAAACTCCAAAATACATGTACATGACGGGGATGTGTGACCTTGATTTAGCCCGAACCTGTGATCGGTCAATCCACTGATCAACAGCATACTCAACCCAACAAAGAATCAATAGAGCACTCGGCTGGCTGTAACCAACAAGTTGACCAGTCGGCTGCTCCAAGTATTCAAGGCATTTTTCATCTTCGATTATTTTAGGAGTGGTCCAAACACAAATTTTATATCATCTTCCATTTTGTAGGACGAAGACTTGTATTTAGTGTCATGATATAGTAGAATTTGTTGTATATTGGTGTATCCTAATGTGTCATGTTACTCCTGTAGCTCTTCTTGTATATTGCTCCATGCGCTTCTTGTCATGTTTTCATATGTTTCAGTGCAAATTCATTAGGTTTCTTTCAATTAACTTGTATTTTATTTCATCCAATCATAGAGATTAAATGCAGAAATAACATATTTATTCTCTATTTCTATATATCCAGTGGTTCCAGGGCCCTCTCATATCATCATAGGCCATGAACAAGTATCATCCAACGATGCCTCTCGCCTTCCTGCTCCAGCTGATAATGCACCAGCTGCAACTGGTAAAGTTCTCATGTCTTCTACACCTGAATTTGCACTTTCGATGAGTTGTTTACTTTTTGCTTCACATCTATTTCCTCTCTTGCAGATGTCAATGCTGTTGCAGGTTCTTTTGTCGCAGCTGCCCCGACTTTAGATAGTATTAAAACAGGTGAACTCCTGACTCCATCTCCTTCCTCTGTCCCCCCGTGTTATTATACAGGAACTAGCTTTTACCGTATAAATCAGCGTAATGTGGTAAACAGAATAATTTTTTTTCCCGTTTTGTGTAGAGTATGAAACGGGGCCATTCACGTTAGAGCATCAGAAAGTGTTTTCGGATTGAAAGGATCAAATATATAATTTACATAAAGATAAGAAGTTAAATATCGGTAAATGGGAAGGGAAACCAACCATGCTAAAGTTTTCTAACTACTGCTACTTGAGCAGGAAAATTTCTTTCAAGGGAGTGTTTCCATGAAAGGGCGAAGATTAATTTGATTAGATAGATGCTTTCACTATGCGGCTCTATGATACTGCGAACAATTGTTAAGCATACATCGTGCTGTGAATGTGATGAGAATTGAGAAGAAATTTAGTTTTACTGTGTGTTGGGTCTCCATGAATTTATGAAGTTTAACTCGGTCAAATAAATTCTTATATTACAATCAGTTCTATAGTTACACAACTGTGAGAATGAATTGAGTTGTGAGGATTGATTTAGGAAACACTAGACATAATGAATTGTTTTCATATATTACAGTCTAACTCAATCACGTTTCTTGAAAGAAATGAGATTATGATTCAATCAGCAGTAAACGATATTCACCGGCAAAAATCTTATAATTCCTTCTAAACATTTCAAAAATATATAAAATGTCGTCGAATTCATACTTCCTTTGTAAAAAATTAAACAGTACTAAATACTTGCTGTTGATTTCATCTGAATTCCTTTTTTATTTCACTAAGTGGTGCTCGCAACTGCTATGTACCGCAATGAACTCAAGGCTCCTGCTATCACCGGAAGTAAAACAGCAAATGGTGGGATTAATCCCCTTTACTTTCTTCTTCTTCTTCTTCTATTTTGTCCATTTTTATGTCATACTAATGACTCATTGCAGATGTCAAGAGCATTGCATGTTCTTATTCTACTGTAAGTGCCCCAACATCAGGAGAGAGTACTCCAAGTGGTGATCATCGCACTTCCTCTCCCTCTGCCTCTTTCAACCTTTTTCTATTCTTTAAGCTGATCACCCTGCTATTTTCAGATGCAGATGTTCGAGAAGCAACAAAATCTCGTACTCTCTCACTCTCCCCCACTTTAAGGGAGAGCACACCGTCTGGTGAGCAAACTAGCAGTGCTTGTTGCTACTGTCGATCATTTTTTAGGTTTCTCCTATATCTCACACTAGAATTCTGGTTCATTCAGGGGATAATTTGAGGGTGTCAGGAACTATAGATGGAAAGTTTGAGCATGGCTATTTTGTAAGTGCCAAGTTTGGAACTCAGAACCTCCATGGGATTCTATATCATGTTTCCCCACTGGCTGAGGCTCACTCCACTCAGAATCGGGCTAGTAACCCGCCGCCACCAGTGCCCACTCCCGCCAGCGTGTTAGCTCCGGGTAATGCTATTACTCCATACATCCCTCAGACTCGTTCAGTCCATAGGAGGAGGAAACATAAGCACCGTGCCCCAGACCACCCGAAACCAAACCGGAGCGCATACAATTTTTTCTTTGCTGAGAAGCACAGGGAGCTCAAGGCTGAGTTCCCTCACCAGGAAAGGGAGTACAGCAAGATGATTGGAGCGGCTTGGAATCAGCTTAGTGAAGAGGAGCGGAGTGTAAGTACGAGCAATTTGGAAGAGTAACGAAACATATCAAATGTGGTTAGCTATTTTAAACTTGAGTTTTCTTCTTTTGTGCAGGTATATGGTGACTATGGGAAGAGAGACAAGGATAGGTACATAAGAGAGATGCAGGAATATAGGGAGAGGAGGCTTGTGCAGCCGAGGGGATTCTTAAAGTTTAACGGAGTCGTGAGAGGAACTGAAGCTGCAAGGGAAGTCCCAAACTCAAAAGAGGTTGAAAAGGCAGAGGCAGCGTCGCAAGCGAAGGAATGATGCTGATAAAGTTTCAGTGTATAACTGAGCTGCAGAGCAATAGACAAATATGAATATACAAAATCTGGACAGCTCTTAGTAGTTCTTGTGAGTTCAAATGTTTTAGTTCCTAGTTAGAGGGATCATCTCATTGCAGTGTTTAAAGTTTTATACCTGGAGCTTTAGCTTCCAACTAATTTAGTTCTTCAGTTGTCTAGATATGAAATAAATCTGCTATGTAAGCATCTTATAAAAACTCTGTTATGTGAACCTGTAGTTCTTTAATTGATGTCTAGACAAGTTTTATGTGTGACATTAAGCAATGTAGCAGTTACATCAACAAATGTCTTGGTCATTTTATAGGAAACACGAGATCAGATCAAAGATGGTTTGCTATTTAATATAGCAAACCATCTTTCTGATCTTTTGCCAGTATCTTTTTTTCCTGAACCATTTGAATTTTTTTCATCCTATTGTTTTAAATTCAAATGTGCAGGGATCATCAGGAAATTAAAACCCCAATTTGATGTAAGATTTTGTTGTCAGTCATACTACTACAACCATTTGCCTAATTTTTAATTTAACCTTGGAACATATATTAATTCAAAGGTAACTAAGACATATTTTTTAATCCAGTTTAGTCTGAACTAATAGGGTACTTTGTGAGTCGTTTCTTCTTGATTTAGATTCTAAGTTCACAGGAAGAAATAGGTGCCGATATCTTCCACACAATGGTAATTAGATCTGGAGACATCCGTTGTTGCCCGAGTCTGGAACACCAAAACACATTTAACTCAAGATTCAAGAATCAAATGAGTTGCAATTTCATTTAAGAGATCGAGCACGACCTCCTAAATTCAGTAGATTGAGAATATGAAAATTAGTAATCCATGGCACAATAAACAAAATCAGCCGAGTGGAAGTCGAACCTCATTTGAAACTAATGTTATAACAGAAACTCTCATACTAGTATATGGGACTTGAACCTCAGGCTTCCCATGATCCATCTTTCATTCAGTGTGACTTCCAATAAAGCTTTTTTCAGTTTTATGTTTGTAGGGTGAACTAATACAAAAAAATTTAAGATTAATTACACTCAGACTCCCTGTAGTATGGAGAGTGTATAAGTTATCACCCTAAAGTTTAAAACTTTCACTTAGATTCTCTGGACCGCGAAAAAAATATCTCGGCCTGAGCTTTCCTATCAATTTTTTTCGCGGTCCAGAGAGTCTAAGTGAGAGTTTTAAACTTTATGAGTGATAATTTATACACTCTCCATACTACAGGGTGTCTGAGTGTAATTAACCCAAAAATATACTGTATTTTTTCTTTTCCCATACTTAACATTCTTTTAACCTGATTTATCATTAAATTTAGAATGACATGCTCCTACGTGGCTTGAAAATTTTGTGTTTGTTTATTATAGGAACATCACAAGCTACAAAAGTAAGTTGATGAGAATACAAACAATATTGAGTTTTTACCATGTAAATGAAAAGAAATGAATTGGTTGATAGCTGCTGAAATATTGGAGCAAATCAAATATTATTATATCATATAGTGAAAAACTCCCAATTTGTGCCACACAAAACGAAACAAACCTTTATTTTCTGGTCATTTTGTAGTTATAAAGTAAGCAATATGTTTTTAATGGGAAACAAACAAACAATGAGATAAGCAAGTCTTAAGCTCTAAAAGGAATATCGAAACCCATTAATCCACTTCGTTAGGCTTGCTTAAGAACTCTACGCTAACTTCGATTCGAAGGAAACAAAATTGTTGTTTTAGAAAGATTGAAAAAAATATGTCAAGATTTCAATGATTTTCGATAAATACAATATTTTGTATCCATTTGACGAAGGATAAGTAAATTCAATTATAAAGAAACTAAGAAAGTGAAAATCATGATTCAAAAAATTATGAAAAAATAATGAAATTACTATTTTTTTTAATAAATTGTGTAAATCCATGCATTGTTGTTAGCTCCTTTATATTAATTTTATAGTGTGTATGTATAAACTCGGGTATGCGTAAAACAATTAGCATACCAAATCAAAGATCTATTTTCAAGTAGTTGAATGGTGTATACGATAGTCATCTTAAATTTTATAGAACACTACATGTTATTTTTTGATGTTAAACGGCGGGCTAAAAATCTCTCCGCATTCCATTAAAGAGATAATAACATTATAGTCATAATCAGATCCATCAATATGAGGGACCTAGTAAGTTTACATTGCAAAACATTTAATTAAAAATACATAAAAAGCAAACAACAAAATGAAAAGCCGAAAGAAGCACAACTCTCCTGCAGCTAAGTGATGGGTCCACTACCAGTCCATTACCCATCAGTCCTCCGGAGTATTCCCTTACTCCTCCTGTGGTGGTGTGCCCTCTATCTCATTTTCCCGAGTCGCCCTTTGATAGGTGGAGGCTTATCTCGTCTGACGTTATACCTGTCCAAATAATAAAATTATGAACAGTAAGCCTCATGCAATGGTCCACTGAATAATATTTCTCATTAAATATCCTATTATCTCTCTCTCTCTCTCTCTCTCTCTCTCTCTCTCTCTCTCTCTCTCTCTCTCTCTCCAGATGGTCCAGCAAAATACAATAATAATTGTTCTAAACTTTCGGTTTACGTTACCCCCTTATCAAGTCTTTTCCACATATTTACGTCTACGGTTATGTTAATGTTCACACCTAATGATCTCGTGTATAAATTCCACATACTTCTGGAATAAGAGCAGTTAAACATAATGTGCTCGGTCGATTCCCCTCTCCTTGCACAAAATGCAAATGTTAAAACCATTCCATCATCTTTTTTGCAATCTCGACCAGATGAGAAGAGCATATTTGCAGACGGGCCATAGGAATAATCTAACTTTTTGGGGACATTTAGCTTCCCAAAACCACTTGTTGCTTATTGATATGACTCCACCATTTATGAAATAGCAGTATGTAGATTTAACTGTGAAATTACCATCCTTCTCTTATCTCCAAATTGGTCTTTCCTCCTCTAATAACGAGGAGATCCAGTCACTCAAAAAATGTTTGAGCATTCTAACTCTTGTAAAAGCTTGTCCTGACAGTGCCGTCGAATTCCATCTCCATCTCGAACGTCCGCAGTATTGGTTAACCCTTACATTTTTATCCCTTACTTTATGGAAGATATCCGAAAATAGTATCTTGAGTGGAATTTGTGAGCACCATCTATCATGCTAGAAGGCTATACTGTCACTTCTCCCAGTTTATATTCCAAACTGTGACAAACTAAATATTTCGTCATTAACATCTCTCTCCAGAAAATTGAGGTACGAGGCCTTTTATTTGTTGTCCCGAATATTGTGCCCTCTTTCGGGCCATATTTATTGAGCAGTAACTTTTGAAATGACCTATGTTTGTGTGTAGCTAGATGGCATCACCATTTGGCCATCATGGACATATTAAATGTTTTTAACTCCACAACTCCAAGTCCCCCAACCTCCTTTGGTCTACATATCTATCCCCATGGAAACAGATGGTATTTGTTGGATGATGCGTCCATTCCGTTTCAGAAGAAACTCTTCCTGATCCGGTCAATTTTTTCTCTTACCCACTTTGGCATGATGAATAAAAACATATAGTGTAGCGGTAGTGAAAACAATACTGCATTGAGCATAACCATATTTTCCCTAAGAACAAATATTTTCCTTTCCATTCCTCTACTTTTTTCTCGAATCGATTGGTAAGTGGGAACCAGTCCTGTTTCATAAGATTTCCTAGTTTCACTGGAATTTCCAAATATGTGATCAGAAATTGTTCTTCTTTACAATGAAATATTTTCCTAATCCCACACCACACTAACATGTTATTACCTACGTTGAGAGTCACATATTTTGAGTTCTTGTTTGATAAAGTGAGGAAGAAGCTAGATACGTCGAAGGCCAAATCTCTTGAGAAATTGGAACAATATGTTCACTTATTTTTGTTATGAAATACTAAAAACCAATCAATAAATTTATTATAAGTCAAGAAATATATATATTTATAGGTGTTTCAATACCATACAAATAATCTAATAGATGATGTTGGACTAAATTTGAACTAAACCCAAATACAAAATAATTTTATAATTTAACACTCCCGCTCAAGTTGGAGTATAAATATCAATTATATCCAAATTGTTATACAGATTAAAAAACATTGCCTCACTCTTGAATAGTATACATTAACTTGAAGTGGATGAGCAGCAGTAGTAGACGATAATAGTGATAGTAGTAGCAGTAGATGAATCACTTGAATTATTAGAGCATACTCGTGTTCGAGCAACAGATAAACATCTTCCTTGAAAGCAATAGTAGGCAATATATAAACTTCTTTCTTAAAAATAATAGTAGGCAGCAAATAAACTTTTTTTTTAGAAGTATAAATAGGCAACAGTTAAGCTTCTTTTTTAAAAGCAGTAGTAGGGAAAGAAATAAATACATGATTATATTAAGTCTGGATTATACACTTACAATCAAGGAGGGACCAGTCCTGCGGTTACGAAACTGAGACGAAACAGAAACTGAAACAGAAGTGAAATCGAATTGGCAATGTGATTGTGAAGTCAGAGTCGAAATTAAAGTCGACATCGAATTGATCACACGATTGTAGAGTCGGCGTGGGAAATGGAGTCGGTGTCGGAATTGGAGTCAACCATTAATTAGGATGGTTGAGATTACGACTGAGATTTACTTTATAACGCGCTAAGATATCATGTTATGAAATAATCAGAACCAATCAATATATTTATTATGAATCAAATGATACATATATTTATAGGTGTCTTAATAGCATACGAACAATCCAAAAAACAATCTGAAACTAAATCTAAACTAAATCCAAATACAAAATAGTTTTATAATTTAACCGGTTTTCTAGTCAAGGGACGGGCACAATCGGGACATGGCTATGATTAGATGGAGTCTCTCTGAACAACGAGAGGAAGGGGGAGTGGATTTTCAAAGACTGAATCAATTGCACAGAGCTTTGATAATGATGGCCAAGCAGGTATTGAAGGCAGTCGGAGACGCATAAACAAATTAGGCTCAGATCACAAATGCCAAATACAGGCACGGTGGAAGTACCTGGAGGGCGAAGACCACCGGCGCTAGCTCTCAAATTTGGCGAGCAGCAAACACGGGATAGATGTTATCAAGGAAGGCTTGCAGTGGGAAATTGGGAACGACCACGGTATTAATATCATGATAGATCCTTGGATCTACATTACATCCGTAGACAGAGCTGTTTTGTTTTTTTTGAAATAAAACGGCGGGTGGAATCCGTCCGTGTTCCATTAGTAAGGGGATAACAGAACCATACAAAAGTGAACTAGTTCGATCACTTCAAATGAGTGATTCATAATACATTACTTGCACGAAATAAAATAGAAAAGGTACATAAGTGTAACACCCGATCCAGAGTACAACACTTCTTGTAGAGTGGCTGTCTTGTAAGGTGAGGGGTACCAATTAAGTTTGGTCAGGTGAATCAAGATCATCTGTCGAGGATCCCTCTGATATGTGTATGCGCTCCTCATCGGAAGGTATGCCTGTCCACAAATAAAAGTCATGCATGATTAGACGTTTGCAAGTATGTAGGGAGCGGGTAGTAGAGTTAAAAATTCTACTATTTCTCTCCATCCAAACATTCCAACACACAGCTGCAGTTAGTATATTGGCGTGATTGCTTGTATGGTTTGTTAAGCCTAGTCTACCCCCTATGCAATTTTTCTCTTCCATATTTGGGTTGATCCCAATAATTCTTGCACATTGAATCCAAAGATGATTAGTGAAGTGACAGTTTAATAATAAGTGAGTGGTGGACTCTCTATTTTTGCTACAGAGGACACAAAAATTTGGACATGTCCAGCCTCTTCTCTGTAATGCTGGCCATGTAAGTAGGGCATTCCTATGAGCTAGCCAGAGAAATATCCTAATTTTCAATAGGCATTTTGTGTTCCATATCCAACTTGTGTCCTTATTGTTAACTCCACTATACATAAAATGATGGTATGTGGACTTTACTGAGAATTCTCCATTTTTGTTCCACCGCCATATTGGTTGATCATTGATCATTGTTTGACAGAGCTGTTTTGTTGATCCACAATTCTATAGATTTAAGTAACAAACCAGTATCCTACTTCTTCACCGAGTCTGACAATTGATATTTGAGGATGTTGGAAAGTCTACTTTGCCAGCAGCATAATAAAATTGTATCAGCAGGTTGAGGATTGGTTTTGTTTGGGGGTGGGATTGGGGGTGGTGGGCATCACCAGGAAGTTATTTGAATTTGTTCGGAAGAAGGATGAAGCGGGGACTGGCTAGTTTCGATGGGGTGTGGATCTAGAAAGTGTTTACTTCATAGAGAGTATGGTGCTGGTTATAGAGACCGAGGGAGAGAAGCTCTGACTACTAATATTTTCTTCGGAGTCGTGGAGCCGTTGAGTCGATGAGATGTCCATGATGCGTTGTGTTTGGTGAAGATCACTTCCATCTTCTTCTTGATTGTGAGAAATCCAAAAAAGCACGAATGGTGCCAGACAAAATGCTGAAGTGGAGATTTCGAGTTCAGACGATGGATGATTGGTGGAAGATGAAGAGGTGCCCCCGGTTGCAAAAGTATGCACTGCACACTGGTGCATAGCAAATCTGGAAAGATAGAATTGCTGCGGCCTTTGGGGGTGATCGGACAGCTGCAGTCGCTATAGCAAGAAAGGTTGTTGCCTTGGCAAGTGAGAGATGCTCCACATTCAAAGAAGAGAGAAAGGTAATAGCAGAAGATGTTGAGATTTTGCAAATTAAATATGTGACATGGAAGAAAACGCTGTCAGGTTATTTCAAGTTAAATTTTGATGGATACTAAGATCCAATAGAAGGATTACAGCGCATGGGTGTGCATCTAGCTATCAGGAAAGCAGGGACTTGTTTATTGAGGGCTCTCGGATTCGTGCAAGGTTGGCATACAAGGCGGAAGCACAGGCAGCCGTCAAGAGTTTAAGCACAGCCAGCAATTTAATTAGGGGTGCAAAGGTGATGATTTAAGGTGATTCTTCAGATGTCATGGCTGAGTTAGGTGCAAGCTGGAAGCATACCAAAAAAATACGATTTGTCAGGCCTTGTTACTTACTATGTTCAGTGTTCGTGATGGGAACAAATGTGTGCACCGCACGCTCTGGCCATGGGGGAAGTCAGGTACACAGATGTCCTACCAATGTTCTAGTTGATATTGTAAGCAAAGATGCTCAAGGATTTGTATGAACAAGAAAATCTAACCTATAAACAAGACACAAGATACAGTGAACTTCCTTTAAACAAGATACATTGAACTTCCAAGGTTGCCAAGATACAATACCAAACTTGTTAGAGCTCCAATAATCATTCTACATGCAATCTCCTTCGAACTTCATTGCTTCCAAAGGAAGAGAGGTGCTATCATCAACCATCAAACATATACAGCTTCAGCCTCAATTGCAAACCCCCTCTCCACAGCATAATCCACAAAACTGTAGAGCGGCATCACCCTCTCCCCGTACTTCTCCCCGAACTCCTCCAGCTCCTTCTTCGCCTTGCCTCGCAGCTCCTCCACAATCTCCAACGCCCTGTCCATCCCCATGGCCCTTACCACGCTCGCATTGCTCCTCATCTTCGCCGGACTGCTCCCGTTTCGCCCCACCCCGCTCTCCTCCTCCATCAACACATCACTCACCACCTGATACAACACTCCCAACGCCCTCCCGTACCTCCTCAGCCTCTCCACCTCCTCCTCTGCGGCCCCGCCCAACAATCCCCCACACACCGCTGAGCACTCCGCCATCTCCCCGAACTTCTTCTCCATCACCAGGATTACACTCTCCGCATCCACAGCTTCATTGCCAAGGTCCAAATACTGCCCCGCAGCCATTCCGGTGGCCCCGACGGCCCGGGTGACTTCTCGTATTACCTGCAGAATGGTGGAGGGGTCGACGAGGTGGGGAGGGGAGGCGGATGCGATGTGGTGGAGGGCGAGGGGGAGGAGGGCGTCGCCGGCGAGGACGGCCATGTCGACGCCGAAGATGGAGTGGTTGGAGGGGAGGCCGCGGCGGGAGGGGGCGGCGTCGAAGGATGGGAGGTCATCGTGGACGAGGGAGGCGGCGTGGACCATCTCGATGGCGGCGGCGGTGGGGAAGGCGGCGGGGCGGAGGCGGGGCCCGCCGAAGAGCTCGCAGGAGGCGATGCACATGACGGCCGGGGCCCGCTTGGCGCCGGGAGCGAGGACGGAGTGGCGCATAGATTTGAAGATGGTCTCAGGGTAGCGCACGGGGATGGCGGAGTCGAGGTAGGCGTTGATTTGGGTGAGGAGAGTGGTCCAGTAGGATCGGAGATCGAAGGATGGAGGCAATGGCGGAGGATTGATGGAGGAGGAGGAGGAGGAGCGGACGGAGAGAGATCTGGGAAGTTTGGGGAGGTGGGGGGAGAGGAGGAAATGAGAAGAGGAGTAGGCCATTGAGAGAGATATTCTTTTAGGTAGGAAGTCGAGATTTGGTGGAGGAACGGGAAGCTGAGAAATTTTCAGTGCGGGTTGGGATGAGGTAATGGATACCGAGGAGCAAATTTAAGGCTGTGATTGGGGATTAAATTCTAAATGCGTACCACAGTTGACCTATGGAGCACTATTTTCCCCTGTGGTGTAAATCACTTTACTATGGGATGTGGTGGTGCTCACTAAGCAAAGTGTGGTGCGCGTTTAGACTTCCCCGTCCTCTGGAATGATTATTGCTTAGCGTGCTGCATTCATAAGAACTGTTAGGGGAATTCTATTTGAGCACGCCACTTTGCACATGCCCCCCTATTTTTCTACCGTCACTTCTCTTTGTTCTATCTAGTGACAGTTGATGCACTGTTAACACTGATGTCAACTATTCTTTAATATAAAATAACTCCCTCTTTGGATGCAGAGAATGCAAGTAAGGAAAAGTTATTATTGAAATTTCTTATATTGTAGAGGAAAATTAACTGTTTGACGAAAAACATAGCGCTAATCTTCTTACAGATATATGGGACTAGGACCGAGATAACTTGTTATTCTAGAAATAGATAGGTGAATGTTCTATATGATACTTTAAAATAATTATAAGTTTGTGATCAAATTATTGAAATTAAATTACATTTCTTCTTTCCTAACTCACTGCAGTGTTCTCTCCTTTCTCTTACACAGTAAAACCCCATTTTTATTGTGCTTCCACAAACCAATACAAACTCATCTCCCCCATTCTCCTTATTGCTCTAATCCCCTATTCCTTGCCTTCAATTTTCTAAAGCTTTAGCATGGATCAACTTCTCTTCGAATTCATTTGTAGTACGAAAGTTAGTGGTGAGAATTTGATAAGTTTTGAAGTAGATGGACGATAAATGTTATATTGATCGGAGATGAATCCCGGACCAATAAGAATCCCCATTGATTGGGGATTCCTGTCCAGGACTTGAACCCCAGATAGCGCTCTTGTTGTTCGAGGTGTAAACCCTGGACAATATACTGCTTGTCCGGGGTTTACACCTCGGATTGCAATGAGATCCAAAAATGAATAAATTTGCAGTTCAAACTCGAAGATATAAGTCCAAAATATACAGCTATTTTATACAAGTTACACAACAAATTTAATCTACGTAAACTCAAAATATATAGCTCAAATTCAAGATGTCTTATTCAACAATAGAACGTATAAATTATTCTTCATCAAGCAACTTAACATGAACTAGCAAACATGTTAGAAATTAACAGGGTTTTCCCCTTCTGGGTATTAAACCCTGGATAGTGGGTTTCCCAAGGAAAACCCACTTTTTGAAACACCGTTCACAGTGTATATCCCAGATGGTGTCAAAGCTGTCTGAGATTAAACTTCGGACAACTTTTATACGGTTCGAGTGTTAATACTTGAACAAAAAGGGTTTTTTTTTAATCCTTTGTCTTTTTTTGGATATTTTATTAAGGAATTTACAATAACTATTTTAAAACACCAACAAAAGTACAAAGAACCAAATAGCCTAAAATCAACATACATCAACAAAGGCAATTGCAAAAAATGTTGTAAACAACTTTGTAATTCAACCATAATTAATTCTGAATATTACAAAAAACTTATAATCACAGTTATACTTTTAATTAAGCAGTCAAAGATTAATCCCCTACCAGCTGTCTGACTATTTTTAAAAAACACCGATTCGGATTCAAGTATCTGAATGATATACTTACCGTTCGGATACTAGTACTGGAACGGGTTATTTAATCTCCGACAGATAGCCATTAGACAACTTAGGAGTCTCAAAACCTCAACACTCACTCTCTAGAATTTTTTTAATTTAATTAAATCACAAATTTAGCTTAAAAATGACTCATAAAATATTACTTCATACCTCCATATAAGGAGAATTTTCCATTGGAAGCAATTTCGTATTACTATTCTCAATCTCCTTCAATTTTTCTCCTTCTCTAACGATAACTTTTTTTTTTTTTTTTTTTTATTTGCAATCAAAATCGACTTCCGATTTCCTCTAGTCACTGTTCAAATATGATAGGGATCGAGGTAGAACAGAATAATGATAGGGGATTAGGAATTAAAAGCACACAAATTTGTTGAAGAAAATGGATCTGGGTGCTTGGTGGAAAAGGGATTTTGGGACAAGAGGACGTGAAGAGAGATAACTCAAGGGTAATTTATACAATAAAAAATAGTGGTAAAATTGTAATTCCTTGCCAGCCAAAGAGGTGTGCTCATTTTAATTTCGGGAGTTTCTAGATGGGCAGAAGTTTTTTTCCTAGCGGGCCCACTTTAAAAGTCCATATTATTTACCACTTTGCCATTTTTTTCCGTCAAAACTATCATTCTTTCACTCCTCCTTCTTCCTCCCATCCCCTCCTCTTTTTCCGGCGTGAAAACAGTGAGTAGCAGAAGTACAACAGAGAGAGAGAAAGAGAGGAAAAAATTCCATTTCAGATAATACAAACTCCATTCCTCTTTATTTTTAACTCGTTTTAGGAAAAAAAAAAATACGGAAATTAAATTCTACATTTAGTTTAAATTGGTTCTCTCATTGTGAAACCCTAGAAAATAGAGGGAAAAAATTTGTGGGTCCACGGGGGCCAGAACTGTCTGACCCCCTGATCCGGGCTAACCAGCCCGGACCAACACTCCCTGTCCGAGACTGTTAGCCTGGATTCAACAAAGCCTAAACCTAAATATATATAAACCTACAAGCTATGGAAGAAAGTGGATTGGGTAACCCTAGATTTGACCCTAGCTAATACAAATGTTTTGTGAAACTTATTTTGATCACCTGCAGCATTTTCTAATTAAGCCTCTTAATTATCATCAAAATATTGTTGGCTAGGCAACTGCAAGTAATTAAGAAAACTCAAAAATAGTTAATTTTGATATAAGAAATGCAGAAGAATTAGCTCATCAAGGATGGTTATAATAAATACATAAGTTGCAAGACATAGAACAAAGATTATCAAAATACTTACAAAAGATGGTTTTCGGTTGACAAAAAGGATTAGCTAGTAACATATATAATCATTCCAACGTGGGTCCGAATTGCCTCATTTTGCGAAGAATTTTCAAACACTCCCTGATCCGGGCTACCCAGCCCGGACCAACACTCCCTTTCCAGGGCTGCTAGCCCGGATGTAGGGGCTTTATCTGGGCTAGCAGCTCCGGACAGGGAGCATTGGTCCGGGCTGGTTAGCTCGGATCAGGGTCAGAGAGTTCTGGCAAGTGGAGCTTCATTTAATGCCAAAAAATTGCAAAGAACTCAGTTTAGTTAACAAGGAAAACACGAGTTAACAAGAAAAACTCAGTTCTGTAACTCCGGATCAAGAATACATGGCCAGAGATATCTTGATACGGTGTATACAACCCGGACGTAAGAACAACGACAACAAAAATTCTACGTATCAACAATTCATTTGCAACTTCAAAGATTTAATTAAAGAGTAATATTCAAGGCTATAAAAATTCAAAGATATATATATTATGTTCCTTGACTACAACTTCATTAATATGAAACGATAAAATAAAATCAAAATATATTCCTTGACTACAACTTCATTTAAATGAAACGACAAAATAAAATCAAAATATGTTCTATGCTAACAACTTCATTTACTCAATTTGGAGAAAAAAACCAACAAATTTTAGACTCTTTGTTGCTTCCGAGCGGATTGCTTCCTTGTGGGTTGACGGCGTCTTGCAGAGCTAGAACCTTCGATGAGGGTTTGCGATACGGGTTCTAATACTGTGTCAACATCAGATTGTGTGCACCCAGTCAGAACTAATTTTATCTTGCCTTGCTCTAAGAAAGAATCAATAATTGCTATAGCTTCATGAATTCTCTGTATATATTATGACAAAAGCATTTATAAGTACGATTATACTTGATAAAATCACAAACAACTACTAGTATATTCCCTGTTGTGTGTTCTATAGTATCCAGAACATCTATCATACCAACATACTTTTTCTTTTTCTATTTTAGTCCATGAAACATAACATTGATTCATGGTTTCAAAATCATCCCTTTGTGTGTGTGCATTCAGTCATATCAAGTTATCAACAATCATTCTTAGGGCCAAAGTATTAATTTTTCTATAACAAAGAACTATATTCATGAAAACCCAAGAAATCTAAATCATGGGCATTACATAATGTAATTCCCAATTTCCCTCAAAACAGTTTTAGCTAACCAATGAAATAAGATGGTCAAATAAAGAATTGAATAATACCTTTTTATCTGGTTCATCCGAATATGCTGCGGCCTCTATCTTCCTCAGTGCATTCTGATCAGAATCCTGCACTCTTCACACAGTATGTTATATTAGACAACTAGTTTATCAACAGAATAATCTTTCAGGCATTTATTTCTTCAATTTCAAGCTCAACCGATTTCAAAATTATGAATTCACGAACAAATAAAGGAATCACCATTGACAAAGCTCTAAGCTTGAGAGAAGAAAACCCCTTGATCTCATCGGCGGCCTTGAACGTCTAAAATTTGGTCGGTAAGCAGTCCAAATGATGCCATTTGACGAGATCAAACCCACGAGGATCTTTGCTCGACAACCCCACCCTCAGAGAATCAGATCCAATCGCCTTTCCGCAGCCCTTGCATGACAATTGGTTGGATTTCACGTACTCGGCGACCATCTTAGATGCCGTCATTGGAGAGCACGAAGCACGAGCACTGAAGAGAACGGGGTTTAAGAGATTAGGGTTCTGGAAAGAAGGAAGAAGCGAGAGCCTTGTGAATAGAAGGAGCATATAGAGATGGTGAGGATAATTCAGATATATAGATATGCTCACTAGGAAAAAATAAGGGTTTTTAAAAGAAAAGATTTGCGCACTAGGAAAAGTGGGCTGACCAGGAAAAAACCTGTGCCCATCTAGAAATTCCCGGAATTTCCCGTATGCAAGTGGTGACCTTCGGTAGTCGCTTGGCCCGTGATTGCCATCGACCCCTGTCGAGTTCTGTATCGTTTCCTTCCCCTTTCCCTCGTCTATAATTTTTCTCCTCCCAGCAAAAAAAAAAAAATTTCTTCTCTTTCCAAGGGGGAAAAAAAGGAAAAAGAAAATGGAAGATGAGCCCTGCTTTCGTTATTTTCGCCTCCTTTTCTTGCTTTTATTTCTGAAAAGAAAAAAAAAAAAAAGGGAAAATCAATCCTCCCTATTTCAGTTTCACATCCCAAAAGAAAGGAGAAGTAGAAAACAGCAAATTGACATGTTAGCTGTTCAAAAAGGTAACCAAAATTGCAAACCCTACCTTAATTTCATTAATTTTGTTTTTCTTTCTAATTGAAGCCAATTAATCACTTAACCACTATTTGGTTGCAGTTGTTCTTCTGGACTTTGCAGCCAATTCAATTTCATAAATGGGGTTTTGGGGATATGGGTATCCAAGGGGATATTTTTTTTTGTATGGGCTCCGTATTCTATAATTCTTGTTATAGAAAATTAGGAATTATTCATTTTGTAAGATTAATCATGTTCCTTTTTTATTTTTTTTATTTTACTGTAAAGTAGATTTGTATTTCGTGCAACGCATACTTGTAATTTAGAAGTTAATAAGTTCCTATCTTTATTTATTTATATACATGTTTTGTTTATATTGTTCGAACCCATTGCAAGTTCAAAGCTTATGTGTGATTTAAGCGGATTTTAATTTGCACAATATGAATGTGGTATGAATTAAATACTATTTCACCAACCTTAATTCCTATTACATCAGTTCATCATGTTTTTCATATTTAGAAACACATCAGCGAGGAAATTTTCCTTCAAATAAGAATGGTATTTGGTTCATAAAGAGTATCAACAACAGCAACAATAACAACAACTAAGCCTTTTATCCCAGGTACTTGGGGTAGGTTACATGAACCAAAAGAGAATTACGCCAGATCGATCACATTGATAATCCTTCTCCATTCATTTCTATCTAGTAATATCTCCTCATTTACATAAAGAGTATCAAGGACAAAAAAATGTGAGAGTTAGAGAGTTTGTATTAAATATTTATTTCTCTTCTTTTCTTGGAGTGTTATTAGTGGATGTTGGCTTAGTGAGATTAATATATAATCTGTGCGTCTTCTCCTTTTTTAACTAGTGGATCATCTTGTTATTTTTAACTGCCATATCAACATTGACTAAACCACATTATATCTTAGTGCTTTGTTCCTTTTATGCTATTTTGCTACTAATTGTTGTTGATGGTGCTTTATTATACGTGCCTTGTGTTGGGAAAACTTATTTGCCACAAAAATTGTGGCATCAAAGCTTTGGTGACTTTTATTATTGTTATTGGCTTCTCAAGATGCTGCCAGCTGTAATGCATGATATGGATGGGACACATGTTTGATATGATACATGCACGGTGATATGACAATTTTTTAAAAACTAAGAAACTTATACGACATGGGTATGGGAAAAATTCTTTATAAATATTATTATAAACATATAAATCCTTGCACAAAATACAAATATGATACAATATGGTACACAGATAAAGAACATTTGAAATTTTAGGATATCGATACACTTAAATACAATAATGGTGTATACACGTTTGTGTTAAAGTTAAGTGTCTTGGGTGTATGAAATATTTTCTAGTTTTCTAAGTTAATAATCGTGTGCATAATCATATTTTTCATTAGAAAAACGGACATATTATATTATTATATAAGTGTGATGCATCTACAAAGCAAATATAACTATTTACCCATTTTTCATATATTCATTTTTCAGCTTTCTTGTCTTTATACATCCTTGATACATCTCTGATACGGTCTAGATACATTGCAGCTTTGGAATACGTCAAAAAAAGTATATGAAACATAGTGGGTGAGGTATCACAATGTTATAGTGTCGGATATGTTCTTGATACATATAAGACTCCTAAGTACCAATACTACATAGGATATCAACAATCAATTTATTCAGAAGTTTGATGTTTTTACCAAATTTAGCCATGGGAAATCAGGATAAACACCATACTGATGCAATAAGGCATTTCTATGGAAGGAGAAAAAATTCGTTGATGTGAAGGAGAAGTTTTGGGATTTCGATTATATGTCTTAAATATGGGTACTTGGTAGATGATGAATTTTTCTTTGAGAGAATGGTTGCGTCACTACTTAGAATGGTCTTGTTGACTTCATGATCATTATCTTAGGAAGTCCTTATCGAATTGATTAATTTTGAAGCAACATCTCTTTCTTCTCCACATGCATGATGGTATACTAATTAAATCTTACAGTGCTGAGTCTACATCTATTATTAATGAGTTATTAAGATTTATTATGAAGATCAATTAATGAGTTATTAAGATTTATTATGAAGATCAATCACTTCAATTATTATGTTCATTTACTTTGTCCATATAAAATTTTAGAATTTTGACGTGATTGCTAAAAAAAGTTTTAGAGAAAACATTGTACGAGAACAAATAATCAATTAAAGTTAATGAGGTTAAGAATCATTTGCTTGATGAAGAATTGAAGATAAAATTAAAGATGTGATTGATAATTTATTGATAAGTGAGTCCCATTATGATGCATCTAATTTGGTTTTGCTTGTTAAGAAAAAGGTTGAGCATAGAATTTCTCGCAGTAGTCCTAATCATGGAAATTTAGTTTGTATTTACTATAAAAAGAAGCGGCTCATCAAGTTTGATTGCATCAAGTTGAAAATTAGAATCTAGCACTGTTGGTGCAACATTAGTTAAGACTAACAAGTTTGTTATTGCTCATTCAATTAGTGTTAAAGGACTAATTGATACTTGATTCCATAGTCAGAAGTCTGACTTTTGGGAATAATTCAACAAGGCACAAATTTGGTGTTGGGAAGAAATCAGAATATTTGGCATTTATTTGGCAAAAGTTGGTAGGATACATAGGAGAACGTTGTAGATCTATGCAATATTACATCCTTCTAATTGACAATCTTTCTACTCAAGTATTGGATCATTTTATCTTTCAAACTTGCATCAAGGTAATAGTTAATACCTTCTCGATGCCCTAGTCATGTAAGTATGCTTCAAATACAGTACCAAGAGCTTTACCTCTGTGACTTGTTATAGAACACAGTTAAGAATTCTTTTGTGTAAATTTTAGTCATTTCCAACCTAATGAAGTGAGGCACATGTAGTTAATATTTGAAATTGAAGTCCACGTGTCATCTGTGAGACAAACATAGTGGTTATGGTGTTAAAATACTTTTTAATGCTATCTTTTCATGATAGATGACTTTCTTAATAACCTACCTATAGGATAACACTCGGGGAAAAAATAGACCTGAATAGTCTTAATCCAACACCATCGACAGCTTGAATAGAAGTTCTTCTAGAATTATCCTTAGACAATGCTAATCTTACGGTTTTTTCATCATACTTTCATATACTTAGTGTTCCTTACATATCATCTTTCCTTGTCAGTTGGAGATTTAATTGTGTTTGACGGGTGTCTTTATTTTGTGAATTTTTCTTATAATTACTAGTATGATTTATAAGTGAAACTATGTCATTTTGAGTATTGCAATTATATACTTTTCGGCAATACCTGCAATTGCATATATATTAATCCTGATCAAGTATTTTATCTTCTCGCATATAATTGGTCTTCTGATCCCATTTGATGTAGTGATCCTCCATATCAGATCTCAATGACATCGCCTTCCTTTTCTTAGCTTTAGATCGTCTAGTTGTCCCGGTTGTATTTGTTTTTGTGGGTGGGTTGTTAGTGACAGTAGTTGTAATATCTTTAAGCGCGATGTTCATCCTTGCATTAGGATTATTCTCACCAAAATAATTCCAAGATAATCAAGTGTTTAGTTATGAAATAAGCAAGTATCTTTTAAATAATTTTTTTTTCTTTACTCATGTTAGCCAAACTCTAATCAAAATTCGATCTAATTTGGCTAATTTGACTAATAAAGATAAATAAAGTTCAAAATTTTACTCATTTTCTTGGAATTAGATAACTATAGTACCAAACATTCCCTATTATCTTGGAATTAGATGACCAAACTTTACTCAAATTAGCCAATCAAGTTTTAAAATAAAATATATAGTTATGTATCTTTAAATCCAGTTACCAATTATCTAATTCTCTATTTCTTCATCAAATCCAAACCCTAGTTATCGCTAAACATTAAACTTCCACAAAATCGAAAATTTGAAACAAAAAATTGTAATATAGAGAAAGTACCTTGCGAGAAAGAGCAATGCTATCATACTTGGGATTTGCTTGTTAGCATAGGCAAATTTAGGAGTAGGTGGTTGTTGCAGCCAGAGGCAAAGTCGGAGTTGGGAGCTTTGGAATTTCAGAGTGGAGATAGAATCGGGAGTTGAGAGTCCGGAAGCTTACAGGCGTAGGGGTTATGGGCTGCTACAGAAGTTGGCAGGTGGAGCTGGAGTTAGGGAGCTTTTGTTTACAAACTGAGACAAAGTTAGGTGGTGGAGATGGCTTGTGGAGGAGAGAGAAATTAGAGTTAGATTGGGAATTTGGGATTTTAAAACAAAGAGTGAGAATGATCGAACGAGGATCGTTCGGTTTTAGATTTAGGAATAGTTAACAAGCCGAGTTGTTTTTTTATTAAAGAAAAGTTAATATATTGTGGTTTCTCAATCGGTTTTGATTTAGACAAAATGGTATCAACACCTTGAAACTCTTCATATAAATTCGGTTTTCAAGCTGAACTGATCAAAAACCGAATTTGCCAATCCAATTGGGTCGGTTCAGTTCTGCTCACGTTTGGTTTGGTTTTTCGGTACTCTACTCACCCTTAGGCAAACATACCCTATAATTCTTGAGTCTTAGTATGAAAAAATTAAGGATCTTAGATGAAGATACAATGTTGGAGCATGATTTCATCTAAGAAGGCAGGTTTTTTGTTGCCAATGTCGGATTTTTCCTAAGTTAGCAATGTACATCCAACACCTCCTTATAAAATATAATTATTTTTTATTATTATAAATTTTCTAAAACTTTATAAAATGTGCATAGGATGTGTCTAAGAAAACTAATTTAGATAAGAAGTAATAAACACTCATCTTTCTCTTTAAAATTAGAATAAACAGGTTTACTCTTATTATACAACTCCAGTCTAACCGTCTAACAACAATTCATCTGCCATCTGTCTGAAATGCATGTAACGCATGCCAAATGGCACCTCGCTAGCAACAAAACTACATGCAAGGATGAGAAAGAAATTCTCCTTCATTTTCTTTACATAGACAGCCAAACACATTTGTTCATTATAGTTCTTTTGAGGTACTTGATGTATTTCTTTAATCTTCTTCCTTGCTTTCTTAGGAAATTTGATTTCAATTTTTAGTTGATGTTCCATATTTTGATTCTTTACTTCCTGTTAACTAATTTGATTCCTCTCTTCTGATACCCAATATTTTCTTAGATCTCTTTCTTTATTTTTTAAAGTATTTTTTTTAATCTTTTGCATAAAAATAAAAAGAAGGCTTCTTCAATTTTAAAAGTCTTTGTCTTTTTATACCTTGTTCTGTTTTTCAAGTTCCGTTTTTTAATTTTATGACATAGTGTTTCTTATTAGCTCTCTCTGTACCAAAAAAAAAAAAAAAAGCCCTAATCACTAGGAAACTAGTTTTATATTTTCTCTCACTCTCTATTGTTGCTATATGCTATTTTGATATTTTTCCCTTCTCTATTTTCACACCAATTTTTTAATTTCTTCATTTTGCATAGTTATTAAGTTGTTTCCCTTTTTTCTAGCGCGGGGCAGTTCATGGAGATTCAGATTTATACAATGAAGGACTGACAATTGGACAAGATCATCGGTTTTACTTCAAGAGAAAGGTACAGGAAAATTCTTTCATTGTCTATTATATATATTTATATTCCTTTTTTTTTGTATATTATGGTTTATGAGAATTTACCACATAAGTTCTATTTATGTATTTCTTAATCATTACACTTTCTTTCTTTTCATTTATGAATGCGTTGTTTGTCTTAGTTTTTGTTTATGTGCTTTCTTGTGTTTCTACTATATTTCTATCCAATGTAAATTAAAGTTGAATAGTTTTTCATTCTAGTTGCCTTATTAGGTAAGAGAAGGCGGTTCTTTTTTTAGGAAGTTGTGTTTATATATTTATAAATAGAGTTGTTTGTGCAACAAAAATCATGTAACCAGACTAAAAATCTTATTTTCTAAAGGGCTACACTTGTTAGGTTCTGATAACCATACTTCTCGCTTGTTAGATCTGAACTATAATGTATGAATTAAAATCTTGTAGGCTTTTTACTTACGCCAAGTATGGTGACTTCATCGTCCCTAAAAAAATAATATCTTGGTATGAAATATTTAAATTTGTTATATGCATTCTAACACTTTTAGCAACAATACGTTATCTAAAAGCAATAAAACATTATCTAATTACAGAAATTGCTAAAAGAGACCGCTATTAAGTTTTAGCAACAAACCACCTTCTTCTATTAGATTTGACAACAGATCTTCATATTTTATTTGTTTTGGCAAATAACCCTTGTACTATCTAATGTTTCGTAGGAAATCCCCATATTCTGATCCATGGAACCTGAAAGGTTCCTGCCAAATCTAATGTAGCACAAGGTGTTTCTTCACATATCTAATAGAGCATGGAGGCTTCTACAGAATCTAATGGAGAGAGATTTGTTGCCAAACCTTTATAAAGGAGTTTATAAAGTTACCATGTCTAATTCCTGGGTATTTGGAAAGCTGCTAGAAAGTATAAAGCATCAATTTTATATTCATCTAATCTAGAGTATAATCCTTGTGGGAAGTCACTTCATAAACAATTGCAACTAAATAATACTAGGATTTATAACTAAATATATTACACCAACATTAGTTAATTTCACTATTTATATTAATTGGTTTGGGGGAGTCAATTGAAATCTACCTTGTTGGTAAAAGAATGGAAATCTACCTGTTTTGGTTAACTATTGGTTGTTCTCTTTATTTATGCTCGTCTTGTGCTTTACCAATATGGGTAACATAACTATTTTTCATGAGAGGCAGTGGCCCATTGTTTCCCCTTTACCCCTTCCCCTACCTCAACAAAAAAAGGAAAGAGAAAAAAATGAAATAAAAAAATATGAAGAAAGTAGGGTTATGCTTTTGGGAGGGTTAGTTGAAAGGTAAAGGACATTACTGCAGGGGTTTACGAAATGCCAAGTTTCCATTTATCACAAAGATACATACAGCTCTAGTACACACATAATATTTATGGTTAATATAGAAAATTCTCTCATCTAAACACAAGGGAGAAATTTCATCATTATCTTTGTGGTAGGAATTCCTTGAACTTGTAACCTCCTTATCACAGGTCACATGCCTAACTGACCTCTCTCAAGTCTGTCTTGGATTATTAATTGAAACTAACAGGCAATCTTTTTTTCCAAAAGGCTGCCTATTGGGTTTAAAGGGAAATTAATGATCCCAATTCACCTAATTTGGTTAACCATTCAACTTACTAGATACTGGAATAAAATTTTTTTAAAGCACCTCTATTCTTTTTTCAATTGTCAACTACCCGTAGATTTGCTTGGTATTAGATTATGCCTCGTGTCAAAGATAACTCGTGCTGACAAATTTTGGATGATCATATTCACATATAACCTCATATTGGTTGTGACCAATGTTCCTCTCTTATTCTCAAATTTCTCTAATGCTCAAAAATTATCTGACTATTGCTGAGAGGACCTCCCCTTGACCAGCATTCTCAGGTGCTGCACTTATTAAGAAAAGAGATTTGTGCTGTTCTGGCTAACTTTGTACCATCGTAACCACTCAAGTGAGTCACCAAAACCTGCTAAGAGAAATTGTGAGTTCACTAGTTAGAAGGCAAAACTGTCATTTTTGAAGTTAATGCAATATATGGACATTTATTAATTAATTCGATTCCTATACTAATCCAATGTTTAATACAAAAAAAAACAATTTGTGCATATTTTTCTCACTTGCTTAGGTGTCTGTCCAGTTAAATTGGTAAAGTTTCTTCTAATATAATTTTTAGAGAGATTTTCTAATATGTAATTAAATCGACTGACTAAATTTGCATGAGAAAATGTCATGCCCCGCTCCCGATATACGGTATACGAGCACGTGCAGTAGGTACCGGCAACATATTCGGTTTGAATATGCTAAAGGCTCAATAAATTTGCCATAATAATACTTAGTAATTATGACAAAAAAATTCAACAAAACTTTGATTTTTCACTTATTTGAACGAAATTTAGATACAGTTGAAACAAAATACAATGAAACTAAATAAAAAGAAGCAGGAAATCTCTAATCCATTATTGGGTTTCAATCTGATCTTTACAGTACACCAGATGTTGCGTTAGTTTTGGCGTGTCCATTGGTAAGTCTAGGCATTCACATGCAGGTCGTCAGATTGCGACCAAAATAAAATACGCAGAAAAAATATGAAATATAGCGTTTATGTCCAAATATAATAATAACACGTTTTAGAAAATATGGAATGAGATGTCTGTAATAATGATGTCAATTAATTTAGGTTATCTTAATGTCATTTTAGTGAAGTCAACTTTATAACAGAGGTATTTTTATGTCCAAAATGTCATGTAATTGGAAAAACTAACTGATGGGATACCACTGCTTCGATTGTTTCCTATACAGACTCAGGAAATGGTCACATGATTGTCCGGTGCTGAATCGTACCTGCGGTCAGGCAAACATGAATTATAGTCAGGTATGATCCAGCAAATAATCACGCACCTATGGTGTGTGAAATATTCAGTTGTGCAACTTAATAAGTTTACAGCCGAAACAGAGTATATTTCCATCATTCAGTTTCTCTCCCAATCCAGTGTCATTTAGGTATAGTACAGTATATTGATTATATCAGGTACAATATTTCAATTGGATTTTTCTTAATTTATTAATAACATGATTTATAGAGTCCGTTCAGTTTATACTTTATTCAATAAGTCACAATTGGTTATATCGAGAATTTACTGATTTGAGATATCATACAGATATCGGCCATGCCAGTGTATAGATACTGGGAGGTTTTCCGTGCAATGTACGTTTCTTAATTAGAGAACCAGCATACGGGACAACTTTTCTAGACACCGATACAAAATGATATCACAAACAGTTTTTTTCCGTGATTTTAATTTTTATGTAATTTATCAAATATTATATATGATATTCTAAAATCTAACTATACTATGTAATTTAAATTTAGTGACAATTGACAATATATTTTTGATGAAAAGAAACATAATAAGTAATTGATAAATTTTTACAAAATAACAAATAAATTTACACAAAATAAATAGCATAATTGAAACAACAAGTATATAAGATAGCATGATTAGTGAGTCCAAAAATGAACTCACCTGGATTTTGTTTCCCGATGTCGCTTAATGGAGTAATCTACACATTAAAAATATTCTAAGAATATTAAAAACATATTAATATGAATTTAGATGATTTTTAGGGATTTTTCTAATATTTATAACATACTCAAAATTGATTTTTGTATTAAGCGGGTCTGTAATTAGGAAATATGTTTGGTTCCATTTTATTGGGCTTATAAGATGATGGATGTTATTTTTAGGTTATTAGGATTATTGAATAGTAAATGAGCTAACCTATGATTCATTAAAATAATTTAATCCAAAAAGAAAAAGAAAGATAATATCTAATCTCTTATTAAAAGGTGAGAGCCTAAAATGTGGAAAGAGATGGAAGGAGATACTCTTCTCCGGTGAAGTGGTGTAGCTCTGGCGGCGGCTCCTGCGGTGGTTTTGAAGGTGGCTCCGACGAGATGAGAATGTTAGAGAATGAGTTTTAAAATGAGTGGAATGTGTTTTGATTTAGGGGTTTATATATGATTGGATTTAGGAGTTACAGAATGTGAAGGGTTTAGAGAGTTATAGAATCTAAAGGGTTTGAGAAGTTATAAAATTTAGAGAGTTAAGAGAATTAAATTGGAGGTTTAATATAGATAATTCATGGAGAAGATGAAATGATGGGAGTTAGAGAAATGAATGAGTAATGAGTTGAGAATATGAAATGTTTTAATTTAATTTAGAGATTTTAATTTTAGAGTTAAGGATGAGAGTTTAGAAGGTGAAAGGTTTGGGAGGTTTAAGAGGTGAAAGGGTTGAGAGTTATAAAAGATGAAAAGTTTTAGTTAATTAAAAAATTTAATCTTGAGAATTAAATATGGAGTTTCATAATTTAAATAATGAAAAAAATGAAGAGTTTAGAGTTGGAGAAGATGAAAGGTTTAGGAGGTTAAAGAAAATGAAAGGTGTAAGAGTTAAAGAAAAATAAAATGCTATATTTATTATTTGTTTATTTTTTTAATTATTTTTAGCTATAAAAGATGAAGGGTTATTATAGAAAAGCACAAAACACTATGGACTGCAATTAAACTACTGACTAAATTTATAGTAGAAATGCAGAGAGAGAGAGGGAGAGAGTAAAATGTGATACATATGAGAATTGGATTATTCAGGCTACAAAATGTATCATTTGCACTCCAGCTAATTAATACTCCACTACAAGCTTATCTACCTAAATCTGCTGCTGAATGCCATTGAAATGATTTCCATTTTCCACCAAGTCAACTCTCCTCAATATTTCACTCCGCATATTACCTCCTTCTTTTGTCCTCTGTTTCCATGGCATTGCTATATAATGCCATGGATGGGGAAGCCGGATTGTAGTAGAAAGAGAGGAAGCGGAGAAAGAGGGTTAACTAAGCTAGATAGGGATAGAAGAGTATTAAATTGGAATTGCAGGAGCGAGCACCGGTGCTATGATGGCTGTTACTGATGTTAATCATTATCGTGTTTATCCTCTACCACAAAGGTATCACATAGATGTGGTAATGAATCCGAATGCCTTTTTCGAGACTTTTCTAAGCTTCCACACCTCCATGGGCAACATATTCATGTGTGTAGTGCTTTATAACTTTCTATTTCCATGTTCTTTTGTTTCCTGTAAATTATAGTTGAACGTACATGCATTTGAGTTATTACATTCTTTTTTTATCCTTTCCTTTAGATTGAGGAACTAGTGAGATTTGATTCACAAATTAGTCAATTATATTGCTTTCTTTATGGATAAGGAGTCCTGTGATCGGAGGAGAAAACTTGGACTTGTACCACGGCTTCCTACTTCCATGTTCTAAACTTTCTAAGGAAAAGTTATTTGAATCTACATGCATGCATTTGTGTCGCTACTATTTTTTTGGTCTTCTTTCCTTTAGATTGAGGAACTAATATGATTTGATTAACATAATTAGTCCCGACACAAGTAAAATATGGTGATTTTCGTAATGGTAGTACGCAAAACTGTGCGTCTTTATAATTAATCACAAATGCTCGATCTTTTGTTCCCTTCTCTTTTTGTTCATTACATGAGTGAAGATAAAAATGAAAAGTATTTAATATGCAGTTTATCGTTTTAGAATTTGCTAAATATATACCTGTCTATTTGACAAGATGAGCAAATCAAATTTGCAAAGTTTAAAAAGATAAAAATGAAAAGTATTTAATATGCAGTTTATTGTTTTAGAATTTGCTAAATATATACCTGTCTATTTGACAAGACGAGCAAATCGAGTTTGCAAAGTTTAAAGGCTATGCAGGCTTGTTAGGGTGCTTACTCACTCTGTTTCCCTTGCACACGAGTTTTTGATAATAAATATCAATTTTATGTTCATCTAGAATGTGTAGTTCTAATTTGTTTTTATCTCCATTCCTACAGAAATGTCATTGCTGCGTCAACCTGGCTTCGACCAAAGGTCTGAATCATCAGGCACTGTCCCTCACCATCTACCTCTTGGGGAAAGCCAACTAGAAGATGGTGAGATTTCAAGTTATGATTCTATTCTTTTTATAAATCTTTTTTTTATATGTATAGTGAAAACAAAATTAAACTCCGCTAGTACTGTGCTTAAAGATTTATCGTTTCACTGTCTTTCCCAAGGCAGGATAAATGAGGAGTGTTGTAGTCCTGTGATAGCTAGCGTAAAAAATTGTCACATATTATGATATGAGCCAAAATATGAATTTCGTTGGGGTGTTTCCTACTGAGCGATGCGCTACATCGGAGTCCGAATGTAGTGAAAAATGTGCGAGGGTTGCTAGGTCGTCGCGCAGAAACAATGTGCCACGTCGGCATCCGGATATGGTATCAAATTTAAGAGGGTTTCGATAACTTAACGAGCGGGTGGGGTTAAAAAAGTTAGCTCATGAACATATGATTCGGTTAGCATTGTGGAACTTAGATTCCGTTATAGGTAAATTAGCAGAGTTAATTGATGCTATGATTAAAAGGAGGGTTAATATTTTATGTGTGTAGGAGACAAGTGGGTAAATGAGAAAGTTAAAGTCACAGAGCCTTGGATTTATAAATTTTGGTATATGGGTAGAGATAAGAATCGTAATGGGATAGATTTGATCATAAATAAATAATTATTTAAGGATGTGCTGGAGGTGAGGAGGAAAGGTGGTAGAATTTTATTAGTTAAATTTATTTTAGATAGAGAGATTTTTAATGTCATTAGTGCCTATGTACTATAAATAGGACTTGATGAATTTAGTAAATATTAATTTTGGGAGGATCTAAATGAGATAGTATAAGAAATACCCGTTAGAGAAAAACTATTTATTGATGGTGACTTCAATGTGCATGTAGGAATTATTCGTAATGGGTTTGATAGTGTACATAGAGGATTTGGTTTTGGAGAAAGAAATAAACTAGATAATTCAATTCTAGATTTTATTTTGTCTTATGATTTGATTTTATGAATACTTAGTTTAAAAAAAGAGTTTCTTACTTGATTACTTTTAGAAGTGGATCGAGTGCGAGTCAAATAGATTTCTTTTTAGTTATGAGGGTAGATAGATGTAGTTGCATTAATTGTAAGGTAGTGCCAGGTAAGATTGTAGTAATCCAATATAGACTCTTAGTTTTAGATATTCGGATTGGAAAGAGACTTAGAAATATTAAATATAAATTAGATCCTAAAATTAAGTGGTGCCAGTTAGAAGGTAATCAGAAAATTTTTATATATAAAGTAGTATAAGAAGCATTTTATAAAGATCATGATGATTCTGATGTAACATGGAACAAAATGGCTAGCTGTATTAAGAGGGTAAGTAAAAATATATTTGGTGAGTTGAGTGGCGGTGTTCCACCATATAAGGACATATCATGGTGGAATGAAGAGGTAAAATATGTTATTAAAATTAAGCGAGACCTTTATAGAGATTTGAAAAAGAACAATGATAGAACAAACTTTGAGAGGTATAAGATAGCCAAGAAGGAGGCTAATAAAACTGTTCGGAATGTAAAACTAAATTATATAAATAAGTGTATGAGAAGTTGGATAATAAAGAGGTAGAAAAGGATATATATAATTGCTCGAATAAGAGAGAGAAAGTCTAGAGACTTATGTACTGTAAAGTGTATTAAAAATGAGGATTAGAAGGTTCTAGTTCGAAATGAAGAGATTAAAAAAATGTGGAAAGATTATTTTGATAGATTATATAATGGTAGTTTTACTCAAGATCTTAGAGACCTTACTATTCAGTGTGAGAATATGAATCATAGTTTTATGCGCAAAATTAAAGAATCTGAAGTAAAAGAGGTTTTGAAGAGAATGAAATTAAAAAAAACTATTGGTCCAGATGAGATTCGTATAGAGATATGGAGATATTTAGGAGCGATAAATGTGAGGTGGCTGACAGATCTTTTAACAAAATTTGGTAAAGTAAGAAAATACAAGTGAATGGAGGAAGAGTATTCTAGTATCTCTGTGTAAGAACAAGCGTGGTATTTAGAGTTTTTCTAACTATCGTTGAATAAAACTCAAATGACACATTATGAAACGTTGGAAAAGAGTAATTGAACATAGATTGAGGCAGACTGTTAAAATATCGGAGAACCAATTTGGATTTATGCTGGGGCAATCGATGATAGAAACTATTCATTTATTTTGTTAACTTATAGAACGATTCCAAGAGAGAAATAGAGATTTGCATATGGTATTTATTGACCTAGAGAAAGGCTATGATAAAGTATCATAAGAGGTGTTTTGGTAGACATTGATAAAGAAAAGAGTCTATATCAAGTATATTGACATAATTAATGACATGTATGATGGAGTAGTGGCCAATGTCAGAACATGTAGTGGTTTAACAAGTGATTTTTTTATCACAATTGGATTGCATCAATGATCTGCATTGAGCCCGTTCTTATTTGTTATAGTGATGGATGAGCTTACAAAAACTATTCAGGATGAGATACCTTGGTGTATACTATTTGCTGATGATATTGTCTTCGTTAATGAGACAATAATATTGGTGAATGTCAAGTCAGAGTTATGAAGGCACACATTAGAATATAGAAGTTTAGATTGAGTAGGTCTAAAATAAAATATATGAAGTGTAAATTTAGTAAACAACATGCTGTAACACTGGACGGGTAAGAAATATAAATGAGCAGTCAGTTTAGGTATTTGGGTTTGTTATTCAGAATGATAGAGAAATCAATAGTGATGTCAATCACATAATATAAGTTGGCTGGTTGAAATGGAGGAGTGTAACGGAAGTTTTTATGCGACCATAACATTCTATTAAGGCTGAATGGAAAATTTTATAGAACTGCTATTATGCCAGTTATATTATATGGCACGGAATGCTGGGTTATAAGGAAATGTCATTTACAAAAAATAAGTGTAATAAACATGTGCATGTTTCGTTGGATATGCGGCAATACTAGGAGATATAAGTGAGAAATAGATATTTGTGTTAAGTTAGGTGTAGCTCTCATCGATGAGAAGACGTGGTAAAATCGCTTATGATGGTTTGGTCATGTGCAACATAGATCTACAAATGCACAAGTTTGACGAAGAGAGCTTATCAACGTATGACAAGTTAAAATAGCGAAGAGGAGACTGAAGAAAATATGGATGGAGGTGATACGAAAAAGATATGAATTCTAGAGGTTTGAATGAGAAAATATTACTTGATAGGAATGAATGAAGAAGGATTATCAATATGATCGATCCGGCATGATTCTCTTTTGGCTCATGTAGCCTACCTCAAGTGCTTGGGATAAAAGGCTTAGTTGTTGTTGTTGTTGTATATGTATGGTAAAAAAATTACCTGAATGTGCTAGTTTCTTTTCACCATTTTCTGGCAAGTAATTGTGGTGCTTACCTTATTTTACGAACTATTTTATTTTTCCTTTCCTTATTGTCCAGTGGAACCTCTTGCTGAAGATGAAGTGGATGATGATGATGGAGAATCCGATCCTGTCCCAACTGCCACTGCTTTTATAGAGAGTAAGTCACGTAACATCCTGATACTTTTGTAGAGAGATTCTTTTTTCTATATACAGCAGGAAAAAAAAAATTAAAAAGCCCTGAATGTGCTAGTTTCTTTTCACCATTTTCTGACAGGCAATTGTGGTGCTTTCCTCGTTGTACGAACTAATCTTACTTTTTCTTTCCTTCTTATTGTCCAGTGGAACCTCTTGCCGAAGATGAAGAGGATGGTGATGTTACAGGTTCCATTCTTTTGTAGAGAGTTACTTAACGTCCTATTTCTTTTGTAGAGAGCAATTCTTTTTTTTTTATATTTATATACAGCAAAAACTACCTGAATGTGCTAGTTTCTTTTCACCATTTTCTGGCAAGCAATTTTGGCGTTTGCCTTATTCTACGAACTAATCTTACTTTTCCTTTCCTTCTCATTGTCCGGCGGAACATCTTGCTGAAGGTGAAGAGGATGACGATGTTACAGAATCTAATGCTGTCTCAACTACCACTGCTCCTGTAGAGAGTAAGTCGCTTAACATCCTAATACTTGTCTGTTGTTTATGAAAACAAATAAATAAAGTTGCTCGATATTTCCTCTCATCTTTGAGTATAGTTCTCTTTTCCTCCAAAATGCAGATGGAAACGGGCATGCAACATCTGGGGATCTTCCATCTGATCCCACTGTTGGAGTGGATTCACGATTATACAGGCACTTTGGGGGTCTTCTATCTGATCCTTCTCTTGGAGTGGGTGCACCGAATGGTGAGATTTACTTCTATTTTCTTCTGATTCAATCTTTTTTTTTAAGAGTTACTTCCTCGTTATGAATAAAGTAAATATGATTTGCATCCCTATTTCTCATGTTCTAGTGGCACAATCTGCACCTTCGAATTTATCTGCCAATGGTGATGCTATGCCTAGCTTTGTGGCACTTTCTCCATCATTCAGGGAGAATGGACCTATTGGTGAGAGAAATTTCCTTCTATTATTTGTAACAATTTCCTCGCTTTCGTCTTTAATTTGTGTGCACGTAGCGCTACCAGTGTCACAACTTGTGGATTACCATTTATGCAACTAACTTAAGCCCCTTAGTTCGTCTCCTAGCTGCGCAATCATTTTCAACAAACATGGCTTCCCATGGCACTGGGGAAATTTTGCTAGCTGGTAAGACGGTAGTGAAAATACTATATATTCCTTATGTGAATATACTTGTAATTTCCTCAGGTGGAAGGTCGGTGCTCAATAACCTAGCCAATGTTAACTTCGCTTCTCATATCTTGTATGGGCTAGCGCGATCCGGACCCCTTCCAGCATCAAGCTCCTTATTTTCATTGTCAGGCCCTTCCACTTCTTTCTTGCATCTGCAGCCTTGGTGGAGTGGCTACTGTTTGTTTTTTGAGGAAAGATTTTCTATGTTCAGTAACTTACCATCTCAGTATCTGGGAGTGCTTGTCAGGCTGATTGAAGAATCCTGGTATAGGTGCACAGAAGCTGAGAGAGGGGTAAGCGCAATCAATAGCACATGCAGAGTTTGTGAAGTTTGCAAAATAATTTACGATTCTCAAACTGTACTAGTTGTTACCTTCGGCAGGCGTATACACAGAGAGCATCGTCAGCGAGAGGTGCGAGAGAGAGCTGAACGAGTATCATGAGAGGAGTAGGCGTATGCAAACCAAATAAGCACTGTGGACTGCTGCAGCTGAGAGGGATAAAGAAGGCTAGATTGCAAACCTGTTAAAGCTGGATGGCCTTGCCGATTCTGATATTACTGGAGAGTACTTGGTGCTTTCTAACTGATCTATATTTGCTATTGGTAACTAGTTGTCACCAGAATCAACAATGTTGATAGTCATGGAACTCTTTTTTATATTTGCGTTCATAAACTTTGATAAATTTAGTTTTTCTACTTGGTATATGTATTTAAAATCAAAGTTATGTTACCTAAGCCATGGTGTATCATTCAAATTCTTGGGTGGTTAGAAACTTCTTTTAGTATAAATGGTGGGTAATCCTCCTGTGTTCATACTCCGTAGTGAACAGACTAATAATAATGGTAAAAGTAAAAAAACAAATAATCTTTGCTTCTCTCAACTGGTGCAAGGAATCATGAGAAATACAAGCCTGATACGAGTAGTCTTAAGTATTCGGTATTGGTATTCTTTCGAAGCTAGCTGCTGCTTTGCTTGTGCAGTTGTCTACAGTGTGGCATCACCTAC
>JAYEPQ010000002.1:75496972-75508389 GCA_036321105.1 Dracaena cambodiana | reverse complement strand
AACAATACGTTATCTAAAAGCAATAAAACATTATCTAATTACAGAAATTGCTAAAAGAGACCCCTATTAAGTTTTAGCAACAAACCACCTTCTTCTATTAGATTTGACAACAGATCTTCATATTTTATTTGTTTTGGCAAATAACCCTTGTACTATCTAATGTTTCGTAGGAAATCCCCATATTCTGATCCATGGAACCTGAAAGGTTCCTGCCAAATCTAATGTAGCACAAGGTGTTTCTTCACATATCTAATAGAGCATGGAGGCTTCTACAGAATCTAATGGAGAGAGATTTGTTGCCAAACCTTTATAAAGGAGTTTATAAAGTTACCATGTCTAATTCCTGGGTATTTGGAAAGCTGCTAGAAAGTATAAAGCATCAATTTTATATTCATCTAATCTAGAGTATAATCCTTGTGGGAAGTCACTTCATAAACAATTGCAACTAAATAATACTAGGATTTATAACTAAATATATTACACCAACATTAGTTAATTTCACTATTTATATTAATTGGTTTGGGGGAGTCAATTGAAATCTACCTTGTTGGTAAAAGAATGGAAATCTACCTGTTTTGGTTAGCTATTGGTTGTTCTCTTTATTTATGCTCGTCTTGTGCTTTACCAATATGGGTAACATAACTATTTTTCATGAGAGGCAGTGGCCCATTGTTTCCCCTTTCCCCCTTCCCCTACCTCAACAAAAAAAGGAAAGAGAAAAAAATGAAATAAAAAAATATGAAGAAAGTAGGGTTATGCTTTTGGGAGGGTTAGTTGAAAGGTAAAGGACATTACTGCAGGGGTTTACGAAATGCCAAGTTTCCATTTATCACAAAGATACATACAGCTCTAGTACACACATAATATTTATGGTTAATATAGAAAATTCTCTCATCTAAACACAAGGGAGAAATTTCATCATTATCTTTGTGGTAGGAATTCCTTGAACTTGTAACCTCCTTATCACAGGTCACATGCCTAACTGACCTCTCTCAAGTCTGTCTTGGATTATTAATTGAAACTAACAGGCAATCTTTTTTTCCAAAAGGCTGCCTATTGGGTTTAAAGGGAAATTAATGATCCCAATTCACCTAATTTGGTTAACCATTCAACTTACTAGATACTGGAATAAAATTTTTTTAAAGCACCTCTATTCTTTTTTCAATTGTCAACTACCCGTAGATTTGCTTGGTATTAGATTATGCCTCATGTCAAAGATAACTCGTGCTGACAAATTTTGGATGATCATATTCACATATAACCTCATATTGGTTGTGACCAATGTTCCTCTCTTATTCTCAAATTTCTCTAATGCTAAAAAATTATCTGACTATTGCTGAGAGGACCTCCCCTTGACCAGCATTCTCAGGTGCTGCACTTATTAAGAAAAGAGATTTGTGCTGTTCTGGCTAACTTTGTACCATCGTAACCACTCAAGTGAGTCACCAAAACCTGCTAAGAGAAATTGTGAGTTCACTAGTTAGAAGGCAAAACTGTCATTTTTGAAGTTAATGCAATATATGGACATTTATTAATTAATTCGATTCCTATATTAATCCAATGTTTAATACAAAAAAAAACAATTTGTGCATATTTTTCTCACTTGCTTAGGTGTCTGTCCAGTTAAATTGGTAAAGTTTCTTCTAATATAATTTTTAGAGAGATTTTCTAATATGTAATTAAATCGACTGACTAAATTTGCATGAGAAAATGTCATGCCCCGCTCCCGATATACGGTATACGAGCACGTGCAGTAGGTACCGGCAACATATTCGGTTTGAATATGCTAAAGGCTCAATAAATTTGCCATAATAATACTTAGTAATTACGACAAAAAAATTCAACAAAACTTTGACTTTTCACTTATTTGAACGAAATTTAGATACAGTTGAAACAAAATACAATGAAACTAAATAAAAAAAAGCAGGAAATCTCTAATCCATTATTGGGTTTCAATCTGATCTTTACAGTACACCAGATGTTGCGTTAGTTTTGGCGTGTCCATTGGTAAGTCTAGGCATGCACATGCAGGTCGTCAGATTGCGACCAAAATAAAATACGCAGAAAAAATATGAAATATAGCGTTTATGTCCAAATATAATAATAAACGTTTTAGAAAATATGGAATGAGATGTCTGTAATAATGATGTCAATTAATTTAGGTTATCTTAATGTCATTTTAGTGAAGTCAACTTTATAACAGAGGTATTTTTATGTCCAAGATGTCATGTAATTGGAAAAACTAACTGATGGGATACCACTGTTTCGATTGTTTCCTATACAGACTCAGAAAATGGTCACATGATTGTCCGGTGTTGAATC
This sequence comes from Dracaena cambodiana, assembly GCA_036321105.1. NCBI lineage: Eukaryota > Viridiplantae > Streptophyta > Magnoliopsida > Asparagales > Asparagaceae > Dracaena > Dracaena cambodiana. The sequence goes on along the minus strand of JAYEPQ010000002.1, from coordinate 75,506,067 downwards.
GGACCTGCGGTCAGGCAAACATGAATTATAGTCAGGTATGATCCAGCAAATAATCACGCACCCATGGTGTGCGAAAAATTCAGTTGTGCAACTTAATAAGTTTACAGCCGAAACAGAGTATATTTTCATCATTCAGTTTCTCTCCCAATCCAGTGTCATTTAGGTATAGTACAGTATATTGATTATATCAGGTACAATATTTCAATTGGATTTTTCTTAATTTATTAATAACATGATTTATAGAGTCCGTTCAGTTTATACTTTATTCAATAAGTCACAATTGGTTATATCGAGAATTTACTGATTTGAGATATCATACAGATATCGGCCATGCCAGTGTATAGATGCTGGGAGGTTTTCCGTGCAATGCACGTTTCTTAATTAGAGAACCAGCATACGAGACAACTTTTCTAGACACCGATACAAAATGATATCACAAACAGTTTTTTTCCGTGATTTTAACTTTTATGTAATTTATCAAATATTATATATGATATTCTAAAATCTAACTATACTATGTAATTTAAATTTAGTGACAATTGACAATAGATTTTTGATGAAAAGAAACATAATAAATAATTGATAAATTTTTACAAAATAACAAATAAATTTACACAAAATAAATAGCATAATTGAAACAACAAGTATATAAGATAGCATGATTAGTGAGTCCAAAAATGAACTCACCTGGATTTTGTTTCCCGATGTCGCTTAATGGAGTAATCTACACATTAAAAATATTCTAAGAATATTAAAAACAGATTAATATGAATTTAGATGATTTTTAGGGATTTTTCTAATATTTATAACATACTCAAAATTGATTTTTGTATTAAGCGGGTCTGTAATTAGGAAATATGTTTGGTTCCATTTTATTGGGCTTATAAGATGATGGATGCTATTTTTAGGTTATTAGGATTATTGAATAGTAAATGAGCTAACCTATGATTCATTAAAATAATTTAATCCAAAAAGAAAAAGAAAGATAATATCTAATCTCTTATCAAAAGGTGAGAGCCTAAAATGTGGAAAGAGATGGAAGGAGATACTCTTATCCGGTGAAGTGGTGTAGCTCTGGCGGCGGCTCCTGCGGTGGTTTTGAAGGTGGCTCCGACGAGATGAGAATGTTAGAGAATGAGTTTTAAAATGAGTGGAATGTGTTTTGATTTAGGGGTTTATATATGATTGGATTTAGGAGTTACAGAATGTGAAGGGTTTAGAGAGTTATAGAATCTAAAGGGTTTGAGAAGTTATAAAATTTAGAGAGTTAAGAGAATTAAATTGGAGGTTTAATATAGATAATTCATGGAGAAGATGAAATGATGGGAGTTAGAGAAATGAATGAGTAATAAGTTGAGAATATGAAAGGTTTTAATTTAATTTAGAGATTTTAATTTTAGAGTTAAGGATGAGAGTTTAGAAGGTGAAAGGCTTGGGAGGTTCAAGAGGTGAAAGGGTTGAGAGTTATAAAAGATGAAAAGTTTTAGTTAATTAAAAAATTTAATCTTGAGAATTAAATATGGAGTTTCATAATTTAAATAATGAAAAAAATGAAGAGTTTAGAGTTGGAGGAGATGAAAGGTTTAGGAGGTTAAAGAAAATGAAAGGTGTAAGAGTTAAAGAAAAATAAAATGCTATATTTATTATTTGTTTATTTTTTTAATTATTTTTAGCTATAAAAGATGAAGGGTTATTATAGAAAAGCACAAAACACTATGGACTGCAATTAAACTACTGACTAAATTTGTAGTAGAAATGCAGAGAGAGAGAGGGAGAGAGTAAAATGTGATACATATGAGAATTGGATTATTCAGGCTACAAAATGTATCATTTGCACTCCAGCTAATTAATACTCCACTACAAGCTTATCTACCTAAATCTGCTGCTGAATGCCATTGAAATGATTTCCATTTTCCACCAAGTCAACTCTCCTCAATATTTCACTCCGCATATTACCTCCTTCTTTTGTCCTCTGTTTCCATGGCATTGCTATATAATGCCATGGATGGGGAAGCCGGATTGTAATAGAAAGAGAGGAAGCGGAGAAAGAGGGTTAACTAAGCTAGATAGGGATAGAAGAGTATTAAATTGGAATTGCAGGAGCGAGCACCGGTGCTATGATGGCTGTTACTGATGTTAATCATTATCGTGTTTATCCTCTACCACAAAGGTATCACATAGATGTGGTAATGAATCCGAATGCCTTTTTCGAGACTTTTCTAAGCTTCCACACCTCCATGGGCAACATATTCATGTGTGTAGTGCTTTATAACTTTCTATTTCCATGTTCTTTTGTTTCCTGTAAATTATAGTTGAACGTACATGCATTTGAGTTATTACATTCTTTTTTTATCCTTTCCTTTAGATTGAGGAACTAGTGAGATTTGATTCACAAATTAGTCAATTATATTGCTTTCTTTATGGATAAGGAGTCCTGTGATCGGAGGAGAAAACTTGGACTTGTACCACGGCTTCCTACTTCCATGTTCTAAACTTTCTAAGGAAAAGTTATTTGAATCTACATGCATGCATTTGTGTCGCTACTATTTTTTTTGTCTTCTTTCCTTTAGATTGAGGAACTAATATGATTTGATTAACATAATTAGTCCCGACACAAGTAAAATATGGTGATTTTCGTAATGGTAGTACGCAAAACTGTGCGTCTTTATAATTAATCACAAATGCTCGATCTTTTGTTCCCTTCTCTTTTTGTTCATTACATGAGTGAAGATAAAAATGAAAAGTATTTAATATGCAGTTTATCGTTTTAGAATTTGCTAAATATATACCTGTCTATTTGACAAGATGAGCAAATCAAATTTGCAAAGTTTAAAAAGATAAAAATGAAAAGTATTTAATATGCAGTTTATTGTTTTAGAATTTGCTAAATATATACCTGTCTATTTGACAAGACGAGCAAATCGAGTTTGCAAAGTTTAAAGGCTATGCAGGCTTGTTAGGGTGCTTACTCACTCTGTTTCCCTTGCACACGAGTTTTTGATAATAAATATCAATTTTATGTTCATCTAGAATGTGTAGTTCTAATTTGTTTTTATCTCCATTCCTACAGAAATGTCATTGCTGCGTCAACCTGGCTTCGACCAAAGGTCTGAATCATCAGGGACTGTCCCTCACCATCTACCTCTTGGGGAAAGCCAACTAGAAGATGGTGAGATTTCAAGTTATGATTCTATTCTTTTTATAAATCTTTTTTTTATATGTATAGTGAAAACAAAATTAAACTCCGCTAGTACTGTGCTTAAAGATTTATCGTTTCACTGTCTTTCCCAAGGCAGGATAAATGAGGAGGGTTGTAGTCCTGTGATAGCTAGCGTAAAAAATTGTCACATATTATGATATGAGCCAAAATATGAATTTCGTTGGGGTGTTTCCTACTGAGCGATGCGCTACATCGGAGTCCGAATGTAGTGAAAAATGTGCGAGGGTTGCTAGGTCGTCGCGCAGAAACAATGTGCCACGTCGGCATCCGGATATGGTATCAAATTTAAGAGGGTTTCGATAACTTAACGAGCGGGTGGGGTTAAAAAAGTTAGCTCATGAACATATGATTCGGTTAGCATTGTGGAACTTAGATTCCGTTATAGGTAAATTAGCAGAGTTAATTGATGCTATGATTAAAAGGAGGGTTAATATTTTGTGTGTGTAGGAGACAAGTGGGTAAATGAGAAAGTTAAAGTCACAGAGCCTTGGATTTATAAATTTTGGTATATGGGTAGAGATAAGAATTGTAATGGGATAGATTTGATCATAAATAAATAATTATTTAAGGATGTGCTGGAGGTGAGGAGGAAAGGTGGTAGAATTTTATTAGTTAAATTTATTTTAGATAGAGAGATTTTTAATATCATTAGTGCCTATGTACTATAAATAGGACTTGATGAATTTAGTAAATATTAATTTTGGGAGGATCTAAATGAGATAGTATAAGAAATACCCGTTAGAGAAAAACTATTTATTGGTGGTGACTTCAATGTGCATGTAGGAATTAGTCGTAATGGGTTTGATAGTGTACATAGAGGATTTGGTTTTGGAGAAAGAAATAAACTAGATAATTCAATTCTAAATTTTATTTTGTCTTATGATTTGATTTTATGAATACTTAGTTTAAAAAAAGAGTTTCTTACTTGATTACTTTTAGAAGTGGATCGAGTGCGAGTCAAATAGATTTCTTTTTAGTTATGATGGTAGATAGATGTAGTTGCATTAATTGTAAGGTAGTGCCAGGTAAGATTGTAGTAATCCAATATAGACTCTTAGTTTTAGATATTCGGATTGGAAAGAGACTTAGAAATATTAAATATAAATTAGATCCTAAAATTAAGTGGTGCCAGTTAGAAGGTAATCAGAAAATTTTTATATATAGAGTAGTATAAGAAGCATTTTATAAAGATCATGATGATTCTGATGTAACATGGAACAAAATGGCTAGCTGTATTAAGAGGGTAAGTAAAAATATATTTGGTGAGTTGAGTGGCGGTGTTCCACCATATAAGGACACATCATGGTGGAATGAAGAGGTAAAATATGTTATTAAAATTAAGCGAGACTTTTATAGAGATTTGAAAAAGAACAATGATAGAACAAACTTTGAGAGGTATAAGATAGCCAAGAAGGAGGCTAATAAAACTGTTCGGAATGTAAAACTAAATTATATAAATAAGTGTATGAGAAGTTGGATAATAAAGAGGTAGAAAAGGATATATAGAATTGCTCGAATAAGAGAGAGAAAGTCTAGAGACTTATGTACTGTAAAGTGTATTAAAAATGAGGATTAGAAGGTTCTAGTTCGAAATGAAGAGATTAAAAAAATGTGGAAAGATTATTTTGATAGATTATATAATGGTAGTTTTACTCAAGATCTTAGAGACCTTACTATTCAGTGTGAGAATATGAATCGTAGTTTTATGCGCAAAATTAAAGAATCTGAAGTAAAAGAGGTTTTGAAGAGAATGAAATTAAAAAAAACTATTGGTCCAGATGAGATTCGTATAGAGATATGGAGATATTTAGGAGCGATAAATGTGAGGTGGCTGACAGATCTTTTAACAAAATTTGGTAAAGTAAGAAAATACAAGTGAATAGAGGAAGAGTATTCTAGTATCTCTGTGTAAGAACAAGCGTGGTATTTAGAGTTTTTCTAACTATCGTTGAATAAAACTCAAATGACACACTATGAAACTTTGGAAAAGAGTAATTGAACATAGATTGAGGCAGACTGTTAAAATATCGGAGAACCAATTTGGATTTATGCTGGGGCAATCGATGATAGAAACTATTCATTTATTTTGTTAACTTATAGAACGATTCCAAGAGAGAAATAGAGATTTGCATATGGTATTTATTGACCTAGAGAAAGGCTATGATAAAGTATCATAAGAGGTGTTTTGGTGGACATTGATAAAGAAAAGAGTCTATATCAAGTATATTGACATAATTAATGACATGTATGATGGAGTAGTGGCCAATGTCAAAACATGTAGTGGTTTAACAAGTGATTTTTTTATCACAATTGGATTGCATCAATGATCTGCATTGAGCCCATTCTTATTTGCTATAGTGATGGATGAGCTTACAAAAACTATTCAGGATGAGATACCTTGGTGTATACTATTTGCTGATGATATTGTCTTCGTTAATGAGACAATAATATTGGTGAATGTCAAGTTAGAGTTATGAAGGCACACATTAGAATATAGAAGTTTAGATTGAGTATGTCTAAAATAAAGTATATGAAGTGTAAGTTTAGTAAACGACATGCTGTAACACTGGACGGGTAAGAAATATAAATGAGCAGTTAGTTTAGGTATTTGGGTTTATTATTCAGAATGATAGAGAAATCAATAGTGATGTCAATCACATAATATAAGTTGGCTGTTGAAATGGAGGAGTGTAACGGAAGTTTTTATGCGACCATAACATTCCATTAAGGCTGAATGGAAAATTTTATAGAACTGCTATTATGCCAGTTATATTATATGGCACGGAATGCTGGGCTATAAGGAAACGTCATTTACAAAAAATAAGTGTAATAAACATGTGCATGTTTCGTTGGATATGCGGCAATACTAGGAGATATAAGTGAGAAATAGATATTTGTATTAAGTTAGGTGTAGCTCTCATCGATGAGAAGACGTGGTAAAATCGCTTATGATGGTTTGGTCATGTGCAACATAGATCTACAAATGTATAAGTTTGACGAAGAGAGCTTATCAACGTATGACAAGTTAAAATAGCGAAGAGGAGACTGAAGAAAATATGGATGGAGGTGATACGAAAAAGATATGAATTCTAGAGGTTTGAATGAGAAAATATTACTTGATAGGAATGAATGAAGAAGGATTATCAATATGATTGATCCGGCATGATTCTCTTTTGGCTCATGTAGCCTACCTCAAGTGCTTGGGATAAAAGGCTTAGTTGTTATTGTTGTTGTATATGTATGGTAAAAAAATTACCTGAATGTGCTAGTTTCTTTTCACCATTTTCTGGCAAGTAATTGTGGTGCTTACCTTATTTTACGAACTATTTTATTTTTCCTTTCCTTCTCATTGTCCGGTGGAACCTCTTGCTGAAGATGAAGTGGATGATGATGATGGAGAATCCGATCCTGTCCCAACTGCCACTGCTTTTATAGAGAGTAAGTCACGTAACATCCTGATACTTTTGTAGAGAGATTCTTTTTTCTATATACAGCAGGAAAAAAAAAATTAAAAAGCCCTGAATGTGCTAGTTTCTTTTCACCATTTTCTGACAGGCAATTGTGGTGCTTTCCTCGTTGTACGAACTAATCTTACTTTTCCTTTCCTTCTTATTGTCCAGTGGAACCTCTTGCCGAAGATGAAGAGGATGGTGATGTTACAGGTTCCATTCTTTTGTAGAGAGTTACTTAACGTCCTATTTCTTTTGTAGAGAGCAATTCTTTTTTTTTTTATATTTATATACAGCAAAAACTACCTGAATGTGCTAGTTTCTTTTCACCATTTTCTGGCAAGCAATTTTGGCGTTTGCCTTATTCTACGAACTAATCTTACTTTTCCTTTCCTTCTCATTGTCCGGCGGAACATCTTGCTGAAGGTGAAGAGGATGACGATGTTACAGAATCTAATGCTGTCTCAACTGCCACTGCTCCTGTAGAGAGTAAGTCGCTTAGCATCCTAATACTTGTCTGTTGTTTATGAAAACAAATAAATAAAGTTGCTCGATATTTCCTCTCATCTTTGAGTATAGTTCTCTTTTCCTCCAAAATGCAGATGGAAACGGGCATGCAACATCTGGGGATCTTCCATCTGATCCCACTGTTGGAGTGGATTCACGATTATACAGGCACTTTGGGGGTCTTCTATCTGATCCTTCTCTTGGAGTGGGTGCACCGAATGGTGAGATTTACTTCTATTTTCTTCTGATTCAATCTTTTTTTTTAAGAGTTACTTCCTCGTTATGAATAAAGTAATATGATTTGCATCCCTATTTCTCATGTTCTAGTGGCACAATCTGCACCTTCGAATTTATCTGCCAATGGTGATGCTATGCCTAGCTTTGTGGCACTTTCTCCATCATTCAGGGAGAATGGACCTATTGGTGAGAGAAATTTCCTTCTATTATTTGTAACAATTTCCTCGCTTTCGTCTTTAATCTGTGTGCACGTAGCGCTACCAGTGTCACAAGTTGTGGATTACCATTTATGCAACTAACTTAAGCCCCTTAGTTCGTCTTCTAGCTGCGCAATCATTTTCAACAAACATGGCTTCCCATGGCACTGGGGAAATTTTGCTAGCTGGTAAGACGGTAGTGAAAATACTATATATTCCTTATGTGAATATACTTGTTATTTCCTCAGGTGGAAGGTCGGTGCTCAATAACCTAGCCAATGTCAACTTCGCTTCTCATATCTTGTATGGGCTAGCGCGATCCGGACCCCTTCCAGCATCAAGCTCCTTTTTTTCGTTGTCAGGCCCTTCCACTTCTTTCTTGCATCTGCAGCCTTGGTGGAGTGGCTACTGTTTGTTTTTTGAGGAAAGATTTTCTATGTTCAGTAACTTACCATCTCAGTATCTGGGAGTGCTTGTCAGGCTGATTGAAGAATCCTGGTATAGGTGCACAGAAGCTGAGAGAGGGGTAAGCGCAATCAATAGCACATGCAGAGTTTGTGAAGTTTGCAAAATAATTTACGATTCTCAAACTGTACTAGTTGTTACCTTCGGCAGGCGTATACACAGAGAGCATCGTCAGCGAGAGGTGCGAGAGAGAGCTGAACGAGTATCATGAGAGGAGTAGGCGTATGCAAACCAAATAAGCACTGTGGACTGCTGCAGCTGAGAGGGATAAAGAAGGCTAGATTGCAAACCTGTTAAAGCTGGATGACCTTGCCGATTCTGATATTACTGGAGAGTACTTGGTGCTTTCTAACTGATCTATATTTGCTATTGGTAACTAGTTGTCACCAGAATCAACAATGTTGATAGTCATGGAACTCTTTTTTATTTTTGCGTTCATAAACTTTGATAAATTTAGTTTTTCTACTTGGTATATGTATTTAAAATCAAAGTTATGTTACTTAAGCCATGGTGTATCATTCAAATTCTTGGGTGGTTAGAAATTTTTTTTAGTATAAATGGTGGGTAATCCTCCTGTGTTCATACTCCGTAGTGAACAGACTAATAATAATGGTAAAAGTAAAAAAACAAAAAATCTTTGCTTCTCTCAACTGGTGCAAGGAATCATGAGAAATACAAGCCTGATATGAGTAGTCTTAAGTATTCGGTATTGGTATTCTTTCGAAGCTAGCTGCTGCTTTGCTTGTGCAGTTGTCTACAGTGTGGCATCACCTACATGGCTGAGGATTTGAACGAGGATTTGAATTCGGAAATCAATTTTTGAATTTGAAACTGAAAGTGGACATTCATGCTGACTGTTCCCTCTAGGCATGCCTCCGTCTTTTCACTGGGCGACGCCAGCGCCTTCTTGTTTCGTGCCTCTCTGCCTGCAGCTGAGAGGAGGACCATTAGATTGTACACCTATTAAAGCTGGATGGCCTCGTGAATTCTGATATGACAAAAGTGGAAGCTATGGCAAAG